>CM067502.1:6066876-6146876 GCA_034509495.1 Acestrorhynchus altus | reverse complement strand
CGTAAAATCCAAAGCTCACTTTGACTTTTCAGATGTCTGATCTGATCAGCCAGGGCATGTTTGGTGTCTGAAGTTCTGCTGGAGGTACAAGGCAATTGAAGTCGTTAACTCTTAGAACCCAGGATCCACACTTCCCAGGGAGTCACATGCTGTATGTCTCCAATATGTCATAAGAACATGAGCATAAGAACTACACGACTGATCCTATATAACCATCTATGTCTGATGAATCATCAGCTAAAATTCACTCGATTCAAGCTGAATTTTATTCCAGTTTAAATGGCAAAGGAGCCCTTCAGCGCATATTTACTGCTCTGACTGATCAGTGAAAGGGGCTGCTCTTTCTCTTTACTCACACAGTGTTCAAATTTCAGAATAAAAGTCCTGAGAAAAGATTACACTGATAGATAATAACACAAAAATATTACATAAATATAATAAATATATATAAATAATATTAATAAATAAAATGACATATCATATGAAGCAAATTTGAGTAGTCTAGGGTCTCCTAAAAATAATATCTGTCTCCTATAATTTTTTTTTTCTAATGTTTGTTGAATTAAACTATGAAAACAATTGACCCACAGCTCTAAAGATTAAAGACTAGAAAATTCAATGCCTGCAGATTAGTGTAATAAAAAGGAAGTATAGGACTGCAATGGTATTCAGAAAGAAGATGAAAATTATCAATATCAATAAATGATAAAACAAATATTAATTGATATGATCAATATTTATTGAGCTACACATACAGAAGTAGTGTCTCTCGCTACGGCATCGGGTTTAACGGAACATGCAACAAAGTGTCCTGTGATAATCCATCCCACGCATCTTGAATATGCTCAGTCATTCCTGCAAATTGTGTGATAAGGGTGGAGTGTTGATAGTGTCCAAAAGCTCCTCACACATTTTCTAAAGCCTGGTATCTGTATCTTCAAGGCAAGCTCTTGAGACGGCAGTATGCGGACGAGTGTTGTCCAAAAGCAGCACTCATCACTGTCGATGACCCCCTGCCATTCTGAGTGACTCCACTGTCACTGGCACTGACATCTCACACATCTCCTACTGTTACCTCTGAACCACAGTGTCAGAAAGCACACAAAGGGGTGGGATGATATTTCTCAAAAAACTTTAAGGTGAATTTGTAATGACTCAGGCGTGTGGTTAGTGCTATGTTGATGGGTTTAGTACAAACTTACACTGCTTGTTAGCTACATTAGACTTGACACTCCAGTGTGAAGCTAAACGAGGTCGACTACATTACATGGTAATCGCAACAGTTTTGTGCCAGTCCAGCTCTCGCTCCAAATGCACAAACAGTGCTTCAGACTGAAGATCTAATAATAGGTCGAGAAAAACAAATTTGGCTTCATTTGTCTTGTTTACAGCATTTCTGAAAACAGCATTCGTTTATTAATGGGGTAAGAGATCCTTTGCACGACTGAAGCGTGTGAATAGAAACCATTTTCTGGGAAGGTGAGACTGAATGTGGGGACTTAAAACATAAGCATATGATATTTTATTTATAAAGCAATAATGGAATCTCCTAACAGCCTAAGGTGGTCGTTTCAAAAGGCTAAAAGACATTTTATGATATAATTGACATTACAGTGACACGGGAGTCCGTACATTAATGCCAACACCTGTTCCAATTTGAACACTGGCCTATAACAAATGGCTCTTTATAGACTTAAAATATGCTTCAGGACTCTCACCAGTGGAGCTGCACTGTCTCCTTATCTGGTTCTATTTCCAGTCATACCTTAAAAGGGACTTTAAATAACCATGTTTAACAGGCCTTCTGTCATAAAGAAGAAGAAGCCCGACAAACAACCATTTCAATGGTTCAAAGGGTTCTTTGAATGATTATACAGTGTGTATACTCTATAATCAGTGCCTTCACTTTACTTAAAGAACCTTTGAATGTGTCACTTCTGATGTGAAGTCTCTATGTTAAGTGGCCTTCAAATAAAGTGCTACCCTGCACTGCAAAAAGGTACCTCTTTTAAAAAGGTCTCAGAAGCCCTTAAACCCTTTAAAGAGCAATTCCCCACATATCTGAAACATGTAGCAAAATCACAGACTGGTAGCTGGTTGAGTGTCTTTTGATAGCGTATAATATCTGCTTGCCAGCAAATCTCAGAGAGGTTTTAGAATATAAACTAGCTTTATGTCAGCGTGAAAAGGGGAAAAGGCCCTTAGCCAACATGCTAGTGCTATGGTAGTGATGCTGGATGAGACCTGTAGCCTACATTCCAATGCCACGATAGTGAAGTTGGAGGAAGTCTTTATCCAGTAGCCATAACACCACGTTAGTGATGTTGGACGAGGCCCATCACCAACATACCAATGCCACAGTAGTGATGTTGGACGAGACCCATAGCAGGCTCATTAGGAATCTCTGATGTGAAGAAATTTAGCACTAAACAACACATCTTCAGAAAAGTCACATAAGCTGCAGTCAGTGTTGGCCATTGAGCAGGGACATGATGATTGCAAACTAAGCTAAATGGTAAGACAATGGTCTTGGTGGGTTTAAGAGTCATGACAGCACCCCAGACACTGCAATGACATGTTTCCTTTCTCTCATATCCAGGTGATTGAGATCCTCAGTGCCACGGACAAAGACATGCCTCACGTAGGACACCGGTTCTTCTTCAAATCTCCAAGAGATGTCAGGAACAAGAACTTCACTATCAGAGACTATGGAAGTTAGTATTATTTGTATTGCATTGCTTTAAGTGACCATTACATTTCACCTCATACGGACCCTGAATCTCCTGCTTGTTAGGAAGTCTTATTCCTCTTATAACGCTTATAAATTATATATTCGGTACAATTTTCCATTATAATGAATCAAATTATATCTTTATATAGTGCAGCAAACTATTATTTTGCCACATGGCAGTCACATCCAATAGTGCTGTGTCTGATCCATCCATACAGCTGCGCACAGCTTTTCTCTGCAGTTTCTCTGCACCCTGAGCTTCCAGCACCACGATGTATTGGCTGCTCTGATCCAGAGCGACAGGGTGACTCAGGACGGCACAGGGCAAGCAAGCACAAGGTGTATCGACGCCTACCACCCTGTCAGGAGGGATCGGCCGCCAGCCCAGCTGGAAATAACCCCCAACGACGGGGTCAGTCGCCTCACAGCTTAGAACTGGCGAGTCTCAATGTGTCGAGCTGAGCCTTAAGAACACCAGCTCTGAGGACTTGGCCCCCCAGAGTGGCCCACAGTGGTTCCCAATGCATGCTTTTCCTGAGGCTCTGCTGAAAGTGTATTACACTGCTATGTGCTTTAGAGTTAGTGGCAGTAGTAGTAGTAGATATAGTGGTGATAGTGTTGGTAGTAATTATAGCAGGATTAGTATTAGTATTAGTAGTGGTTGTGGTGGTGGTGGTGGTGGTGGTAGCAGTAGTGGTGATGGTGTTGGTAGTAATTATAACAGTATTAGTGTTAGTATTAGTAGTGGTTGTGGTGGTGGTGGTGGTGGTGGTAGCAGTAGTGGTGATGATGGAAATTGTAGATGAATAATACAATTAATAGTAGTAGTTAAGGGAGTAGTAATAGTAGTAGTAATAGTAGTAGTAGAAGAAGTTTTTGTAGTTGTATTAGTTATACTAGCAGTGGTGGTTGAAGATGTAGTTGCTGTAGTAGTAGTAATGATAGGAGCCTTATTATTATTATTATTATTATTATTATTATTATTATTATTATTATTATTATTATTATTATTATTAAGGATGTACCAAATGCATGTGTGCATGCATGCATGTGTGTGTGTGTGTATGTGTGTGTGAGAGAGAGAAAACTATGAACTTGAACTGTATTTAAATAAAATTAGCTGACAACTGGTCCTTTAAAATATTAATTTACGGATTGGCACTAATCCTGATTGTTACTATTAGTAGTGATACTAGCAATAATAGTAGTAGTAGTAGCTGCTGCATTGATAGTGGTATTAGCAACGGTGGTAGTAGTAATAATAATAGTAACAGTCATGGTGATGGCAGTAATAGTTATAGTTAGTAGTAGTAGTAATAATCCCATTGATAGTGGTTTGAACAATGGTAGAAGTAGTAGTAATAATAGTAGTAGTTGTGGTGATGGCAGTAATAGTAGTAGTTGTGGTAGTATTAGTAGTAGTAATAGTACAATCATGAATAGTAGTTTAGTATTATTAGTAATAGTGATAATAGCAATAGTCCTGGTAATAATTATTATAATTACAGTTACAGTTTTTATCAATTACTGTTGTCTGAGTCGCAGACTGAACCCTTTTTGTTGAAATGGTCACCATTTTGTCTGAACCTTAAGCACTTTACATCCACTTAGACTCAACCTGCAAACATATTTACACCCATTAAAACACATATTGCATTGTGATGCACTTGGGTTGCATAAAGGTCAGCACAGTTTGTAAAAGTGAAACTCAGATAAAGCACAGGCATCTCACAGGCATAGTAATAGTAGTGGTAGTAGTGGTAGTAGTGGTAGTAGTAATAGTAGTGGTAGTAGTGGTAGTAGTGGTAGTAGTGGTAGTAGTGGTAGTAGTAATAGTAGTGGTAGTAGTGGTAGTAGTGGTAGTAGTAATAGTAGTGGTAGTAGTGGTAGTAGTAATAGTAGTGGTAGTAGTAATAGTAGTGGTAGTAGTGGTAGTAGTAATAGTAGTGGTAGTAGTAATAGTAGTGGTAGTAGTGGTAGTAGTAATAGTAGTGGTAGTAGTAATAGTAGTGGTAGTAGTAGTAATATGTGGTGGAGGTAGTACCTGTAGTATTAATAGAGGGAGTGGTAGTAATTGTGGTACTAGTAGAGGTTATAGACTTTGATGATGACGATGATGATGATGATGATTATTATTATTATTATATTATGTTTTCTTTACGCAGATAACACTGCGGGGGTCGTGACGAGGAAAGCAGGCTTCCAGCGGAGAGAAAAGAGTGTATATCTGGTTCCGGTAGTGGTGGAGGACAGTGGTTATCCCATCCAGAGCAGTACTGGGACACTGAGTGTGCGCGTGTGTGCTTGTGATGGCGAGGGGTCCGTCCTGTCCTGCAGCGCAGAGGCCGTTTTCCTGGCCATGGGCCTCAGCACCGGAGCCCTGGTGGCCATTCTGCTCTGCATGCTCATTCTGCTGGGTAAGTAGTGTGAGTGCAAACTCAGACTACTGTGGGACAACATTCACACTGACACACACAGAGAGAGAGAGAGAGAGAGAGAGAGAGAGAGAGAGAGAGAGAGAGAGAGAGAGAGAGAGAGAGCTTGTGAGTTACAGGGTGCTGTTGCAGCTGTTATTCTGGTTGGTGATGCTCATCAGCCTCCACACATGGCAATTACAGTAGAAGTCAGGTTGTTTTGGCCACTAGAGGACACTGCAGTAAAGAAAATGAGCTTAAGTCCTGGCAACTTAAAAGTGGAACAGGACAAGAAAAAAATATATAAAGCTTTCTTAATTACAGTCACGGGTTTATTTTGTCAATTTTTCACGCAGCTTCTTGCCTTTAAATCCAGAATATTTAGGTCTAATTTATTGCCCTTATTAGACGTATCTCACTCTCTCTTTCTCACTGTCTCTCCCTGGCACACCCTCTCTCACTCTCTCTCTCTCTCTCTCTCTCTCTCCATTCCTGAGATAAAAGCTGTCTTTAGATTCGGAAAATCACATGTCAATTTTGACAGATGCCTCATCAATCCAGCTTTGTGCTCAAACAGAGGAAATGCGCCTCCCAAATACACGAACTGTGACCATTTCCTGTGATTGCAAGGTCATGGGTGCAATCAGTTTCTCACTTTCTCTAAGAAATAATAAATTAATGCCTTTTTGTCCAAATATTTGGTTAATCTTACTATTGAGATTCCGTTTGGGTCGCTTACTTGACTCACGTGGCTCATTTACTGGGTTAGTCCTGAAGTCCACAGCTGCAGTTTGCAGGTTGAGCTGAAATGCACAAGTATGTGATGTATGTCAGTACTTAGCAAAGGTGTGCAAGTGCCTGTTCAGATCTGAAGAATTAAAGTAATTAATTGTATAAACTGTATAATTGTTTTTTTTACAGGTTAAGTTGCCAACATGCCCACTTTCTTTCTTTTTATTCTCATTCTTTCCAAATATGTGCACTTTGGCCTTTTGCTTGTTTGGTAAATAGGAAAATGTAAGCAGAGATCAAACAGAGAATCATTCCCCACTGCAAATGAGGTTCAGGTAAACCATGATGTGGCCAGTAATCAGTCGGCTGGAGACTCTGTGTCCATTTCATCAGCCCTGTTTACCACACAGACGCACTTTGCAGTTCTAAAATTACAGACTGTAGTTCATCTGTCGCTGTGCATACTTCATTATCCCCTTTCACCCTGATCTTCAGTGGTCAGGACCCCACAGGACCACCACAGAGCAGCTATTAATTAGGTGGTGGGTCATTCTCAGCACTGCAGTGACACTGACATGGGGGTGGTGGTGTGTTAGCGTGTGTTGCGGTAGCACAAGTAGTTTGAAGTCATTCATTTCATGCTGCACAGGTCGTGTTGTTCATCCTCTAGTCCTCCACGCTGTTGGCTGGGTACTTATGGTTGGTGGACCATTCTCAGGCCAGCCTTGACACTGAGGGGTCAGCAGCACTGCTGGGTCTGATCCACATGTACTAGTGTAACACACCTCCACTGTGTTAGTGCCGCCTGAGAATGACCCACCACACAAACGTTCAAGCAGAAACAGTGAGTGATATATGGTAAGGGATGGTGATAAAATGTCATAAAATAATGCAAATCAGGGTGTGTGTGTGTGTGTGTGTGTGTGTGTGTGTGTGTGTGTGTGTGTGTGTGTGTGCTTGTTTGAGTTATGAACATTTTAAGAAATGGGTAAACGAGCAAATTGTCTGTCAGTGGAATAATAAGACACAACTTCGGCCTACAAGTTTGACAGAGAACCAGGCTTGGAACCAAAGGGGCACTGGGTAGAGCAGCAAAAGGTGGGGGGGGGGGTGGTTGTGGGTGTGAAGGAACAGGGCTTATTCCTTCCTCAGCCTTCATAGTTGAGGTGCCCTCAAGCAAGGCACCTAACTTTCAAGGGCACTAAGGTGTCTGCCCACAATTCTGAATGTGTGTGTGTTCACTGCCTCTTATGGGCAAAGTGCAGAACCTAAATTCCATTGTACTGCTGTGCAATGGCTCTAATGTGTGATCGTAATCTAGATAACAATAAAGGACTAGAAAACAAAATGTTAATGTCCATAGGAAAAAGTTATTAATTACTGTTATTAATAACTCATCTTCGTTTGTGTGTGTGTGTGTGTGTGGTGTGTTTCAGTGATGGTGGTGCTGTACGTCGCTCTGAAGCGGCACAAGAAGAAAGACACGCTGATGTCCTCCAAGGAGGACGTTCGAGACAACGTGATCCACTACGACGACGAGGGCGGCGGGGAAGAGGACACCAATGCCTTCGACATCGGGACGCTGCGCAACCCCAAAGCCATGCGGGAGACAACTCCACCACGCCGTGACATCCAGCTGGAGGCTGAAACCGTCCTAGATCCTGAGGACACAGAGGACATCCGGGCCTACATCCAGCAGCGTCTGCAGGAGAACCACGCAAACAACACGGCACCTCCGTACGATTCCCTGGCCACGTACGCCTATGAGGGCTCAGGCTCAATGGCCGACTCTTTGAGCTCCATCGAGTCCTGGGCGCTTGAACCAGAAGAAGACTACAGGTCCATTCAGGACTGGGGACCGCGCTTTAAGACGCTGGCTGGAATCTTCAGCCTGCGGGAGTCATCCCAAGGTGTGGAGAGACGCCCGGAAAATAGACGAAGCCAGCCGCCGGCCGAGGGATCAGAGGAGCGGGTGGACTGATGTGATTTAATTTCTCAGCTGAGTTTTGTGAAAATGCCTGGAACGTTATTGATTCTGAGCGTAACACTCCAAGACTCACCACGGTGGGGGCAAAGGCATGTGTTTTTTGTTTTTTTTTTCCCCTACATGCCTCCCTTTGCCCCATTTCTGTTTTGAACTCATTTCAGTACAGTTTGTTTTGTTGTTGAAAGTTGCACTGACAGACAAATCCTTAAAATTGCATTTTAAGTTCGGCTTTATGTTTGTACTTGTCAGAGTCTAAGCATCGGAAAAAATCCCTTTTTGGGGATTCTAAGACACCCCTTTGATATAAAAAGTGCCTCAAAAACTGTTCTCTCATTCCTTCTCCCTCAGTTATAGACTCGTTCCTGGATGCCGAGAGAATGCAACTCCATGCTGTAGCTCACATTTTCAGACTCGTTAGGAAGAAAAAAAAAAAAAATAAATAAAAATAAAAAATAATGGACCAAATGGACAAAGAAATAAATAAATAAAGTTCAAAGCCTTTCCGTCCCTCTCTGTAATTTTCCAGGCAGATTGCTGATGTCTCGTTAAAAAGCTGTCCAAAGGGAGTGTGCGAGCGCTCCATGCCTGCTGTTCCACTACGTGGGCCATTTCTACAAAACCTGTGTCTGCGTTGAAATGAGCGTTTTTGAGTAATAAAGCTGTTTGAGATAAGATGGCTGTGCTTCGCACTTTGCCGTTTCGCCCACCTTATATCCGGAACCACCAGTTTCGCCAGGTTCTGCTGGTTAGAACACTGGCTTCTAGGGGTGCAGATGACTTGATTGACATACCCGTCATCAAATAAAAGAGACACAGACTTGAATTGACTGCTAAGACACATGAAGAGGTCTGTCATATACTGTGACCTTCAATTCCTTATGACCCCACTGAGTGTAGGCCATCGAAGGTGGTCAGCTAATTTATAAAGGGTCAGCATGCCCACTGGAGCCATGAATTTTTAAAGCCCTAATAACTTGGGGAGAGTGTCAGACGGGAACTCTGAAGGTCCTGAGCTTCGGCCCTCGTCTACAATGGTGGTGAGGTCACATGGTTATGGGTTCGTCACCCACATCTGCAAAGCTGCAACTGTGGGTTGCTTCATGGGTGCCAACTGCATGACTGACCCTGCCCCCTGTCCCCATCCCCCAACTTTCCAAAGCTGGAATATGCAAAGATTTCTGCTGTAGTGAATATGTAAAATGATATTTACATGCCAGTCAATACATACATACGACCATAACATTATGAACACCTCACTGGTTCTACATTCACTGCCCATTTACTGTCCTATAATTTCTGCATATTTTAATAGCTTCCTTTCACCCTGTTCTTCAGTGGTCAGGACCCCACAGGACCACCACAAAACAGATATTACTTGGGTATGAGTGAATTGGACACAGCAGTGCCGGTGGAGTGTTTAAACCCCTCATTGTCGCAGCTGGCCTGAAATAATCCACCAACCAGACTGATGAACGAATAGAAAAAGACCAGCACTAACTGTGCAGAACCAGAGGAGCTTCTGTGTCTTTACATCTACAAAGCGGAGGAACTGAGTAGGACAATGAGTGTTTGAACACACCAGCAGCACCGTGATCCACTCATAAATCGCACAACAAGCATGAACACACTGCCACCACGTCAGTGTCACTGCAGTGCTGAGAAGGACCCACCACCCACACAATACCTGCTTTAAGGTGGTCCTGCTGGGTCCATGGTGAAGAACATGGTGAAAGGAGAGTTTCAGATGAAACAGATGACCTACAGTCTGTAATTATAGAACTACAAAGTGCTCTGTATGGTCAGTGAGGCTGATAAAATGGACATTGGATGTAGAAACAAGAAGATGGTCATAATGTTATGGTTGATTGGTGTGTATATACATGTCAGACACAATTCATTCATTTCGATTTCAAGAAAATTCAATGTTTACAAGCCACCTTTATGGTCCAGACTGTTGCACCGCAGCTTTTAAAGGGTTGGATTGGAACCCAGATTAGGGGAGTGGTACCAAAAACAAGGATCCAGAAAGCATCTCTGGTTTTACAAGCTCCCTCTAAGCTTATCCACTATGATCCCATGCTTTATTTGATGTTCTAGTGTGTTATTGATCAGAGTGTTAAAGGTCACAGTGCTGTCATTTCACAGATGATATGCTATCTAGAACGGTGGTTCTCAGAGAGTATTAGAGGATATACATTTTTAGTTTATGTTGTGAATTGGGCTGAAGCAAAAAATCTGGGGAAGTGAGGTCCCTGAGGACCGGTTTGAAAACTCCAGATCTAGAACGGTCAAAAAAAGGATGTTCGTTATTATGATAAAAAACATATGTATATGTAGGATTCCAGGAATTGGGATTCTACCACTGTGTCTTTATAGAAAGTACCTGGGAAGATTTTTTTTCCCTAAAATGTAAAAAAATATCAAGTCATGAGATAGCAAAATGTAAATTGATTATGATGTGGTGTTACCTCAGGGGACGGCTTGGGAATACCACCATCTTGTAAGTGAGGCTGAACACTGGCCAGTTTGGCGATGGACGTTCAAGAGAGTAATAGGTGCCAGTTGGATGGGACATTCCATTTCTAAAGTTGTGCAGGCATTTAAAATTCCTCAATCCATCCATGTCACGTGTACAGGGAATACCTCATAAAAGCAGCAACTTAGGTTTGATGGCACACAATAGAAGCTGATTACAACACATTGGCAGCCACTGAGCTGTCCACTGTAGGTGGTAATGCCTTCTATGGTATTCCCGGCTACACAGGTAACACTGTGGACTGCGGAATGATAAACATTTGCACAACTTCGCAACAAGAATGTGCCGTCCATTTGGCAGCCACTACCCCATTATGCCTCACTTGACCTTGCCATGAGCACAATGGCCAGTGTGCAACCTTTCTCACAAGATAACACCTAATATCTTCTACAGGTGTGGACATACCAAGTTATCCCCTGAGGTGAGGACTTCCGACGCCACTTTGGTTTACACACTGCTGCTGTTTCAGTGCAGTGCATACTTTGCTTTCTGTGGAAATAATTAGCCTTAAAGAAATGGTTGGGTCACTCAGTCATGACATTATTGCGATAATATCATAATAATCAGGCCATTTTTAAGACACTATTTTGTTGTTGACACACAATATCTGACACCCCTTTGTTAATGCCTGCACAGACCTAATGTGGATATTATTTTGAACAGCCGTGCAGTTTCGAGATATTCCAGAACAATTACCTTTTTCAGCATCAACCATGATTGGTTAAAAATAGGCCAAATGTAACGAAAATGACTCAATGAAGAAATCGTCCATTTGCTCCAGCATGCTGACCTGCCTGTACAATCGTACAATTGCAAGTGCATTTCAAATGGACCCAACAACCCCATTTTACAAACAAAGACGAATGGGATGGAGCCGAGAAGGCTGATGATTTGCACCAATCCATTTGCATTTCAATCCTCATCTCCCCTTTAGGTAATCACCTTGTCTCGCACCGCGGCGGAAGAGCGTTCCTAACTCCGGCACACCATTTCCCACATCTCATTTCCAGGTACAACCTGTTATCCCCCTTCTCCACATCCAGGAGCAATTTTTTTTTTTTGGAGACGAAGCCATGCCTTTGGTTTCATAACCCCCTTTAAAGTGCTATCTGCAAATTTAAACTTAAATGTCAAGTGGATTCCAAATGTCAGATGGCGCATCAAGGTTTATTATAATGAGGCAGCTAACTTCTCTCTCATCTCAATAAAACCAGAGATAATTACAAGCTTTTGAAGAATCTTGCCTTGAAGAAAAGGATAATAATATGGTGTTCACACTGATCCAAATTTGATTTTCTTGCTTCTGCAGAAAAACATTCACCTAACTCGAGGCATGGAAACGGGAACACCAGAATGCCAAAGGAGCACTTCGTTTGAAGGCTACATCAGAACTTGATGACACGCATAAGTAGTGAATAACTGTGAATTACAAAAGTATTGAGTCTGAAGAGCTTTTGTCGTTATTCACAAGATGATGAGATGTTTAATGAAGTAGACATTCCTATTTTATATAACAGGCCTTGAACTAAAGTGAAGGACCAAAGTGAAGTGAAAATATAAGTAATGGACCTTATTCAGAGTAACATCACTGAAATGCAATAACTGCAAAGGCGTGGTGCCAAATTGTCATGGGGTCACTCATGGGGGCAATCTTCAGTGACAAGTTCTGCTTTTGTCTTGGTGGAGACCACCAGTGTAATCAGCAGGTCCTACAACCAGTGGTCCTACCAATTCTGAATGCCCACTCTGGTGTACAATTCCAGAAGGATGACGCTCATCCACATACTGCTGCCATCTCAAGAGTCTGCCTTGAAGACACAGATACTATGCCATGACCAGTCACATCGCCAGACCTATCCATGACTGGAAATGTGTGGGATGCTACTGGACGCTCTATCAACACTCCACCCTTACCGCACAATCTGCAGAACTGAGTGAGAACATTCAAGCTGCATTGAATGGAACATCACAGGCTACCGTTAGGAACCTCTACAACTCCATTCTGAGACATCTGGCATGTTGTGTTATAGCCGACGTCATACCAGAGTCTTTACTTCTATATGTAGCTTAATAAATATTACCCATAATCATTTATTGTTCCTAGTGGACTTGGTCTACCTTCTGAATTACACTGAAATCCTGCACTTGCTTCTTGGTGCAACTATTTTTTTGACAATGAGAGGACAGAGGCACAGACGACTCCAAGAAACACATTAGTTCATTAACTTATGGCCTTCTGGTTAGAGTCATGGGGTTGATTTTGACTTGATGGTCCTGAAACCTCCACCTCTGCTGACAGGGTATGACTGAAGTGCCCTTGAGCAAGACACTTAATTGTTCCTCACACCAATTGCTCCTCAGGCTTGTGTGTAGAGCAACTGGGAGTTTGGAAACCAGCCTTTTGATTGCATTGTTGCCAGTTTGAATCCCTGAACTGACTGGCAGAACATGACTGAAGTGCCCTTGAGCAAGGCACTTAACTCCCCAGGTGCCATGGATAGGGCTGCCCACCACTCTAGGCACATATGCTCACTGCCCCCTAGTGTCTGAATTCACTAGTTTGAATGTGTGGGTTAAATGCCGAGGACAAATTCCCTTGTGTGCAGCACAGTGGGTCTATGAGCACCTCTACCTTTACCTCGATGTGTTATGAAGACCCTGTGCTCCTCAAGGCCTATTATTGAAGAGTCTCAATCTTGACTCAATATCACTCTCCTTGGAACTGAGTCTTGGTTGGATCTCTGTCTCGATTCATACTGAGAGTGGTCTCGACTACCAACCCATTACAATTATAGAGTTTTCCCCCTTTGATAAACACTGTTGTCGCACGGAATCGGAACGTAGCCCTGGCTGTGAGAATGCAAGTGGGTAGCCATGAGACCCTTCGAGGGCAGTGAGAGTAGACAGCGGCTCGTACACTTGCCTTCATCCGACAAGTGGCCACATCCTCACCATGAATCATCCCTGATGAAACCCAGGGGTGAATTCACCTTAAAGTTCAAAGAGTTTTCTCTTTCATGCTGTGGAGCCGGGCTTGTCGGCGCGAGCGAGCAGTCAGTCGCATGCCACCGCAGAGGCGGTGGGAGTGAAATATCATTCTTTCTGTCCTACTTAAAGCCGAGCTCACATCAATCATGTAAACTCCAGCAAAGTCATAAACAACTTCAAAAGAGAAATCAAACCCATCATTCAGTGCAGCAAAGGGTTCCGTTCCGGTCGAGTCGAAATCCGACTGCAGGATGATGTTGGCTGCTCAGGATTATTTTAACACTGGGTTTGCTCTGTAGGTCAAAGATTTAGACACACGCTGGGTCCCACTGACTGTAACTCATCTACTCGTGTGCTGGAGAACCGTCCGGTGATATTTACAGTAACTGTGCCGTCCCTATTTTTCCCCAGCAGCTCAAGTGTGACACAAAATCAATTTCACACAGATAGCCGACCATTTCCTCTACTTACCCTAAATGTGTTTCTGACACCAAACATCAGCCAAAACATGTTTGATTCATTCGTTCTGCGCCACAGCTGTGAGGATACATGGCCTACAAATGCCGGAAGATTAAACCCCAGCAATTAGCACTGAATGCATAACTCATCACATGCCCAAAGACGGAAGGAAAGAAAGAAAGAAAGAAAGAAAGAAAGAAAGAAAGAAAGAAAGAAAGAAAGAAAGAAAGAAAGAAAGAAAGAAAGAAAAATAATGAATAAATGGATAACCAAATAGATAGATGGATGATGGACAGAAATAATTAATGGATGGATAGATATATACATAAATGAATGGATGGATGGATGGATGGATGGATGGATGATGGATGGATAAGCACACAGATAGACAGATGGACGGATGGATGGATGGATGGATGGATGGATGGATGGATGGATGGATGGATGGCTGATGGATGAATAAGCACACAGATGGACAGATGGATGGATGGAAGGATGGATGGATGGATGGATGGATGGATGGATGACAGGGATAAGCACACAGATTGATGGCTGGATGGCTGGATGGATGGATGGATGGATGACGGATGGATAAGCATGCAGATAGATGGACAGATGGATGGACAGATGGACAGATGGATGGATGGATGGATGGATGGGTGGATGGATGGATGGAGAGAAAGTGAAAAAAGAAAGCTGAACAGTACTTACATACACATACTTATGTACTTCCATAAAAAGGCGACTCTCTCATAGCTGAGAGTTTATTTACTTCAAAGCTGAATTTAGACAGAAGACATCAGAATGGCTTTGGAAAACTGAGAGGGAAAGTCTGGCCTATTTGTAGTGTGGATTGTGCGCTGCAGGATCTCTTTCATGAAGATGAAAGACTCTGGAGCTGTTTTGTCTTGGCCTGAGTGTGTGGTTTCCACGTGCCGACATGGTGCAGCCATGAATGAGCTGGCAACCGTGTTAGTTCAATGGAAATAGGTCATGTTAATGCAAAGATGAGATATTTATCCTATGTTTCTAAAGAAATCCTTCCACCTCCTCCTTTCTCCTCTGACTACGTCCCAATTCCCAAACCCACCTCTGCAAGCGCATTGTGTCTTCCAGCCTGTAAGTTCTGCTGCATTACTATTCTCTGTTGAAGTATCCTCACATTCATTGCTCTAAATATGTCACCGAAAAGTTCCCTGGCGTACCACGAGAGATTCTGATGTGTGCTTTAAGCTCTCTTTCTTTCCTTTCTGCTCTCTCTCCCTCTCTCTCACACACACACACACACACACACACACACAGAGGCAGAACAGAAACAGAGACAAAGATAAGTTTAACAGCAGAAATCTCTGGTGATAATATCTGCTGGAACTCTCTAAATCATGAAAACCTTCCCTCTGAAATTCATTACGTGTCACATTTTTCCCATTTTAATTATTCAGGTATTGTCGTGCTCCTCCTTTCAAGGGAAAAGTGCGAACATACATATCATTAGCATGTGCATCTCGTTATTGCTGTGATTTCGAAGTTCCTGCATAATGAAGCGATTGAAATCATTCAGAGTAGGTTTGGTGGCGTGAAATGCTGTTCTAGAGGAAGACTCGGGATTGTTGACAGTGTTGGTGGAATTGAACAATGTCTCTGAAGACTTCCATGTCTCTGAAAGCTCCCTCACAGAGCTTATTGAGACACTGCCTGATGTTTAAGACATCAGTATAATCATTTCTAAACTGTGTCTAAAGGCCACTCCTTCTCCAGCTCCTTACACACACCGACACATTAAACTCCACTCACTCACTCACTGCACAGCCTGCAGCTCCTTCTCCAGCTCCTTACACACACCAACACATTCAACTCCACTCACTCACTGCACAGCCTGCAGCTCCTTCTCCAGCTCCTTACACACACCAACACATTAACTCCACTCACTCGCTGCACAGCCTGCAGCTCCTTCTCCAGCTCCTTACACACGCCAACACATTAAACTCCACTCACTCACCGTATTTCTCTGTCTATCTTTCTTTATTGTGAAGTCTTGTTGTGATCTCAGCTCCAGGGGAGAGTGCTGTCACATGACTGATCAGAGACATCAGAGACACACAGACAAGGGTTGGCACCATCTAATGTTTATTCATTCACACATCGTAACACACAATCTCCAAACCCCAAACACAAAGGGAAAACTTCCCTGAGCAACAACAAGCCCGGACCAGGACCACCTGTTTCCCCAGTCTAACTGAGTCTCTATGACCATATGTCCATCGAGAGTTGAGTTTATAGAAGCTACTGTGAGAGTCCTCCTTAGGGCGAATCAACCTCTGGGTTTGCCACATTGTCTTAATCCTCATTTCCTTTTGCTCAGAATCTTTATGTTACTAAAGGAGTTTAGTCTTGTTTCGTATAGCAGTGCAAACTGAAAATATCAATTGACCTAGGGTCCATATCCTACCCAATAGAATAGAATAGAATAGAATAGAATATAACTCTAGGTATATGGTGCCGAAATGTTTCTGGTGTGCAAAAACTGCAGTTTGCAAAGGCTTTAAAAATGATCATTTAATACTGAACATACACAGTGATGCCGTGTCGCAAGGCAAACAAATGCACGTTTTCCAGACTTCTATCAGAATTCTGCCTTTATCACCATTTTATATTAACATATGGCGCATATAGGTTCTCTTGTGCCTTTAATAGTAAATAAGATTCAAGAGTATATGTGCCAAAAGTGTTCTTTGGAGCTCCGCCATGAAACAACCATTTTTAAGTCTCTACTGGAATCTGCATTTGAATGAGTTCTTGGACCCACCATCCACTGAAAGTTATTTTATGGCACCGCTCCAACAAAACCCTTCTGGCACCTTTAGTCCGGCAGTGAGTAGGCAAGAGTCAGACTGTCTGCCCCGCTGTGGAGACTAAACCTCATGTTTTTAGACTCATGTTGTTTATTTTTCTGGAAAAACAATGAAGCTCTGTAAATGACTATTTATATCCTAACAGTTTAACTTTACTCACTGCCGCACTTTCGGCTCTATTGTCTGCTTTATTGATCAGCTTTTCTTATGTTTTTTAAGGGTTTCTGCATTTCATGTCTTTTTTTATACATAAATAAATAAAAATACATTTCTATTCCATCCTGTTTATCAAAAACACTGAATGCAGAAGTGTTTAGGAGTGTATATTGAGGCCTTTATAGGAGTTTTTATGGACTAATAGTGCATTTGAGTGTTTATTGAGGTTGATTAAGGACTAACATCTCCTGTCCTAGTGTATTTGAATGCTTATTGATATGTTTATGGACTAACATATCCAATTCTAGAGCACATGAGTGTTTTGGATGGTTTGCTCCTATTTTAGTCCTATTTTAGTGTACATGACATAATGTACATTTATGGCAATTAGCTAACGCTCTTATCCAGGTTATTCATATTACAGAGTATATTACATATAGGAGTGTTAGTACTCATATTGGTGCAGATCTTCCCAGACTGGGAATCAAACCCCACTCTCCCACATCATATGGTGGCTCGCTGGTGGTGTTATTTGTTGCACCACACCACATAAGTGTTTGCTGAGGTTTTTATGGACTAATAGCTATTCTAGTGTAGCTGAGTGTATATTGAGGTTGTTCGTGGATGAAAATCTCCTATTCTTGTGTACACAAATGTTTATTGAGGTTATTTATGCACTAATATCTCCTATTTTAGTGTACATGAGCATTATTTAAGGTGTTTATAGACTAGTTTACCCTATTACAGTGTATTTGGGCGATTATTGAGGTTGTTTATGTACTAATATCTCCTATTCTGTGTAGATGAGCATTTATTAGAGGTATTTATGGAGAAATATACGTTTGTTTGTTTTTTAGAGAAAGGCTAATCTAGTATGCAGGAGTGTTATGGGTTAAATTAATCTATTGTAGGATACAGGTTGTGGTATAAAGGGATATAATGCCCCATAGTATTGAACTGTGAAACACTAGAACTGTGTTCCCTGAAATAGTTGGTGCTCCATCCAGTACTTTTGGGATACGTTGGGGAATTGGGTGAGGTGGAGATCACCCAACATTCTGAACTCACTAAAGCTCTTACCACTGAATGCAATCAAATTCTCACAGCAATGCTTCCCAATCTATTAGAAAGCCTTCCCTGGACGGGAGACAGTAACTCAACAAAAGCAGGATAAACTCATTTTAATAGTGCTGATATCAGAAGAAACAAATGAATGAACGAAGGTCAATTGCTACCTCATCCATCAAAGACCTCACATTAGAGCTGAATCCAAATAATCCATCAAATAAGACTCCAATACTTTTGATGATGATATTTGAGCAGCAGACAATCAGTGTAACCTTTCCCACTTTTGATTCATCTGTAGGTAACGTACAGGTGTGTATTATCGCCCTTTCCAAGAGCAGCCCTCCTTCAGCTGTCTGTGTGTGGGGAGGAGAGCTGAGAGCTGTAAACTGAAGGAGATGAACAGCTAAAAGCCCGGCATTGCTTTTCTACAAATATCAGGGTGTCAAAGAGTCTATCTGAGGATCTGCCACAATAAAGGTAAAGCGTGGACTCAGACTCGTAGAGAAAGATAAGAAAAAATGCCTGGACCACTCATTTACCAACTGTTCCAGGTCTCAGGTTTGAAGGAGTCGTTCTCCCACCTTCAGTTTTGAGATCTCGCCACAGGTGCTCTGTAGGATTTAGATCTGGACTTGTTGCTGGTCACTTCAGAACCTTCTAGGGCTTTGTCTTATTCATTTTGCTGTAATAGGCTTTGGGTCATTTCCCAGCAGGAAGACACCTGGTGACTTAGCTTTCTGACACTGGGCCCAAATTTAATTCTGATCACAACAATGCCATTAACTCAGAACTCAAAGATCTGCCATTTCGGAGCCTTCGTAACTCAGGATCAGAGTAACCTACAGACATGATACACATATGATACACAGCACATGACTCACCCTAATCAGTGTCGCCATTAATCATCAGTGAATAATCCAGCTCGTAAAACAGCAAAAACGCGTGTCCGACTGAATTGAATCCCAGTTTAAATGTCAAAGGAGATTCCAGTGCATGTTTACTGCTCTGGCCACGTGCACATGCATGCAGACCCCAACTGATGAGTAAGAGAGGTGGGGCTAATGTCATCACTGCACCAGATATGGTGTTATAGAGGAAAATGAGATGGAAAGAATGGGTTGCTCTTTTTTACTCACACATTGTTCAAATTTCAGAAGAAAAGTCCTGAGAAGGGACAATATGGATCATCAATATACATAATCAAAATAATCAAGGACGTTTAGGGTCTTTTTATTTTATTTGGACTTCTGTCAAGAATTCTGAAGAACTTAAGTGGAAAGATTTTAGTCAATCTAACCATTAAACATAACTCTTAAAAACGATTGTATCGTCAGCTCAAAAACACACTGGAGGAGCAATTTCCAATATGATTCCTGAGATGAGGTTAAGACTTGATAAGCAAAATCCAAAGTAACTTTTTAATTAAAAAGTACACATTTTAATCAAAACATGGTCAAATGCATACAGTTATTGAAATTTTCTTACATGTTTACATTTCAAATCCCGCAAAAAGGGTTTGAGGCATCGGGAGCAGCCATGGCCTGGTGGTGAGGGAACCATCCTTGTGACTGGAAGGTCGCCGATTTGAATCCCTGAACTGGCAGGACATGGCTGAGGTGGCCTTGAGCAAGACACTGAACTCCCCAGCTGCTCCTCGGGCACTGAGGATGGGGCTGCCCACCGCTCTGGGTACATGTGCCTGCTGCCCCCTGGTGCGTGAATACACTAGTGTGTATCACTGTGTGAGGATGGGTTAAACGCAGAGGATTAATTCCCATGTGTGCACAACACAGTGGGTTAAAAAAAGTATATTTACTAAAGACTAAAATGAACTTTAATTTTACTTTTTGTAAGAAAGAAAAATAACCTGCCTTCACTTCCTAACACTTTAGAAGTTGTTCACCAACTGTTTGTGCTGTTAAAATGATCTCTACAGTGCCAGCCAACACTAGCACAGGGACCACCCCAATATCACAGGGTATTTAGTGGGACTAAAGGGCTGGAATTATATTTTAATATCAATAGAAGCGTATTTTTACAGTAGATCTGCGATGGAAAGAATGCGGACACGTTGTCTTGCTCTTATGTTACCAGTTCTGTGGAGCAGATGGCTTGATTTTCAAAGCTCTGAAGTTCTATGTTGAAATTATTATTGATTCTCACATCGGAGTGCAGAAGGTTGAGTCCACAGTAACACTTCATTTCCAACTAACTGCTCGGAACTGGTGTGATTCATGCAACGGGAGTTTGCATTTGGAAAGTGGGCAATAAAAACCTGAAAGCGAAAGAAGAGTGAGAAAATATGGGCTGATATTGATGTGAAGAACATCAGACCAAAAAATGTGTTTTAAAGGTGAAATAATTGGCACGTTAGAATTAAAGGGAAGGTAATATAGTATGTGCGGTGTGCTGGCTGATGTCAAGCGATGCTACCTCTCTCTCTCTCTCTCACTGTTGATGGCTTCCACAGTACTTTCTTCCGTTTTTCTTTTCCACAAAGCTACCCACCATTTTCCACCCAGCCATTACCAGATGTGGGTTTAGTGCTAGACCAGTCAACTGCTGTTCTCTGAAACATGCTTTTTGTGTGTACGTTCCCAAAGGCATCATCATATCCAAGAAAAGCAACGTTTCAGCCGTACACACACCCACCCGCAGCATTCGCTCGTCTCTCCGACTCTCCAAGTCAGAGGCGTCGGGAGGATAAAATGGACCATTGGATTCACTGCCTCAGCAAAATTAGGCCATTCCACTTTAATGAGGGAAATGTGATTTTACAGAGCGGGCGATATCAGAAAATTAGAGTGTCCATCCTGTTTGTTCTCTTTGGACGGATGCCAAATCATGCTTTTTGCAATGCACTGCAACAAATACACAGAAATACTGGAGCAAAGATTGTTTACAAGTACAGACATGCATAGGGCCTAAAGGGCCCGTATTCCACATTTTACTCTGTATTTAAACTTTTATATTCCTAAAATCCACTTGTAATGTGTGGGTTTATGTCCTAGTTCATTTTAACGTGATTGCTTTCCAACCACCCACCATTCAATTACAAATCAGACTCTCTTTCACTGCTGTCCAATGAAAAGCATGTATCTCCATTACTGTCCATATTTCGTTTCAAACCCTGTAGCTGCTCTGTATACTCCTGTAAATAATTCTGATTGAATAGCTCTAAATTACTGCTAATTACTATTATGTCCCATTAACTTCTATTCAAAGTTAAGAATATTTTTGCCCTCTCAAATAAAGATGCCTTTTTGGAGATAATTTTTTCACTGGACAGTGAGGTTTTATTCATTCAGCCCCACTATGGGGTAATGATATCTCATAAAGCTTGTCAGATACAGTGTGTATGCACTGTATTATGTAAATATAGTCATGCGAAAGTTAGTGTACCCCAGATTAAAATGAACATATAAAACTTTGTAAATAAATAAATAAATAAATAATAATTGATAGAAATGCAATTTTCTTGTGAGGTAAAAAATGGGACACCATATAACCTAATAGCTGCTACTTCATCCTTTGGCTGAAATAATGTCAATTAGATGTTTCCTATAATCATCTACCAGTCTATGACATTGACTGAAAGAACGATTGTTCCAGACAGTTTGTTTCCCCTCTGATACAAGGTTCCACAGTGATTTCTATTATGGAGAACTCTCCAGGCCCTGCTGCAGCCCAAAACCATGACACTTCCTCCACCATGCTTCACAGTTCAGGTATGAGGTTCTGTTACTCTGCCCATATAACGCAACTTATTGAGTTAATCTGTCCAAAACACACTGTTCCAGAAGTGCTGCTCTTTGTCTATGAGTTCTCTGGCATTTATTTATTTATTTGTTTGTTTATTAATCTGTGTATTCATTTTACATTTACATTTGAGCTTTTAGCAAACACCCGTATCCAGAGTGACTTACAATAGAGCTTTGCTGTTCACTCAGATATCCTTAGCTTTTTGGACCTCCTATGAAAATCAGAACATGTTTGGTTTCTTTCTGATGGTAGATGCTGCACTTTCAGATCAACTGTGGCAAGAGCTACCTGCAGGTCCTGTGATGACATTTTAGGATTGTTGGAGACCTCCTTACACGTCTTGTGGTCTGCTCTTGGGCCGAACTTGCTAGGATGGTCTTCCCTAGCTTAAAGCATTAACTGGACTTAAAGAATTTCACTGCATGTTGTACTGTGTATAACTATGCATGGGACGAATGAATCGAACCTTGAACCTGGCTCTCCGGGTACTCCGGTTTCCCCCACAGTCAAAGACATGCATGGTAGGTGAATTGGTGACTCTAAAGTGGCCCTTAGTGTGTGAGTGTGTGTGCGTGCGCCTGTCTAGGGTTGTTTCCTGCCCTTGTACTCAGAGATGCCGGCTGGGCACCGGCTCCCCCGTGACCCTATTCAGGAATAAGCGGTACAGAAAGTGGATGGATGGATGGATGGATGGATGGATGGATGGATGGATGGATGGATGGATGGATGGATGGGTTAATTATATCACCTCCAGCCCTCAGTATTGTTAAGGTGTTCATTGGGCGTCCCAACTCTTTCACATGACTACGTAAATGACATTATTCCTGATCTGATTCGTCCTATATTGTTGTTGTAAAAAGCTGTCAATATTAAATTGTACAAAACAGATTGTTTAGTTCTGACTGAAAGTCTAGGAATGTTGGGAAAATATCCAGTGTACACTCTTTTTTGGAATGCCACAGCATTTAATCACTTTCCGATTTCTCCACTCTTATAAAATAACAGTCCATATCATTTAATTCATCAACAGGGACTTCTGTGGAAATGTGTTCATGGTTGTGACATCACAACCACTATGAGTTGGAAACATGCTGGTTTTTCAGCTTTGTTTAATCACAGTAACTCAATTTCTGAGTGGAGAGTAAATGACTGGAGAGTAAATGGTTGTTAGTCTGAAACCAGCGATGTAAACATACCACACAAGAAAAATAAAAAACTGCTATGGGCCCTTTAATGCCCTGCAGATGAACACATTTGCATGTCGCCAAGCTTCGATTGTCTGAAACCCCCCACACAATCTTCGCAGACCACGCTGCCTGCTGTCAGAAGAAAAGGGAGCTTCATCCAGCATCTAGACCGCCAACCGCCACCACCTCTGCTGCTGCTGCTGGCGAGAACAACTATTCTGATTAGCCTGGTCATGCAAGAGCAGCCACAAAGCAGATCTCTCAAAGGCCCAAGTCTCACAGCCTGTGAGCTTCCGCTGTTTAACATTCACGATGTGTCCTACGCCTCCGCCTGCCGCATGCAAGCACTTCCAATAATGAACACCATATTGTCTCCTGAAGTGCTGAAGAAAATACAAACTCATATTTTTCTTTCATTATAAGGTTGCATTAGCATATTGGGGAGGTTTGCGACTTCCTCGCAAGCTCTCAAAAGTCAAGAGTCAAGAAAAGCTTTAGTCATGTCATCTATATGCGGCACACAGTGAAACAAAGTTCATGCAAGGCCTTCCAGGTACAACTCAGAAGACCGGGCCAGTGGTTACTGGACCAAACAGTACAGCACACTTCACACAGTGCAATTAAACAAGTGCAGTTCCGTACAATACATTCAATTACAGTACAATCTGTAGGGGCAACACCTAACATACAACAAAACATGAAAACACAAAGTAATCAGACGGGTATTTCCTGACATTCAACCCGAGGATCCTAAGTTTGTGCTATAAAACTAGCACTTTTCCAAAGTAGAAGGTAAACAATTACTGAGTTGTGTGTAGAAGTCGCAGAATTCACTTCTATAGGTCTGCACTATGTGAGCGGTTACAGATTTTCTAAGCTTCATATCTCAGGATCAGATTAACAAACTACAGAACCTCCTCTAACATCTCATTATTGTACGATTGATTATCAGTGAACAATTGAGAGTGGGTGGGGCTAATCCAAATTATCCAAATATTGGGTTATAGAGGAAAAGGAGAAGGAAGGGGCTGTTTGCTCCCTTTATTTTCTCACAAAGTGCTCAATTATTATTATTTTTTTTTTTTTTTATCACTTCAAAGTAATTTAAAGCACATATTATTGTAAATATCATTGTCAGTCTTATCAGTGTAAATAATTCAGCAACATGTTTCAGGACCAAAACACTCTGAATGATCAATTGCCTCAGGATTTCTGAAAGTTTTCAAGAAAAAAAAAAAAGATTTGAGGAGCCTATAATCTCCTAACAATATAGATATTTTATGTGTGAATAAAACTATGAAAACACCTGTTAAAATTGATAACGTCCCCACCTCATCCCCAGCTCCCCAACTCATCTCAAAAGTATCAGATAGGGCGTCATCATTCCAGAGAACACAGTTCTCCACAGCTCAATGCTGGGGCCTAGTTCTTCTCTAGGCCACACAGGGTATAAGACATGGCTTCTTATTCATTTGCTTCAGAGGGTCTTTTCCTGTTGATGAAACTTCCCTTCAGAGTAGACAAGTAGTGTGTGTGTGTGTGTGTGTGTGTGTGTGTGTGTGTGTGTGTGTGTGTGTGTGTGTGTGTGTGCATTTTTTACATGAACAATGGGTGCAAATTTAAGTAACCGAATGCATTCATTAGAAGGGACGTCCACAAACATCTGGACATATAGTGTAGATGCACTCACTGTTACAAAATGACCAGCAGAGAATATTTAAGAGAACCCAGTACACATTCAAAACAGTTGATATTTAGAATGCTTTCTCTGCACTTTCCTCAAAAATGACAAAACCCCCTCTATTGCATGATATATTACTGCATTGCATTTTGCAAAACCGGCCACCTGGGGAGCCCCCACAGAACAAAGGAGATCAAAGGAGAAATTCAACAATCTGTTGTCCATAGTCGCATTAACTAAAAATCAAAATGTTATTGATTGATTCCCCATCATTTCCCACTGAAGTTCTAACCTATGGAAGAGCTCATTAAGTTGAGTCCACTCAGACAGAAGGACCAAGGTCCAAGGACTTCTATTAAGACCATCTTTCTAATATGTTGAAGGTCATCTGTGTGCCACCAAAACAGCTCCATTTATTAAACCTCTAAAGGTTTCTTGTGGTGTCTGACACCAAAATGTTAACACCAGACCTTTAACTCCTGTCATGCCAGGTTTATGGATCATCATTTTAGCCCCTATTGTCTAGTTATTGACTGGTTTTGGAGATCACTGAGAACAACCTCCGTGCTTGCACAGTCACTGTGTGTGAACTGCTGAAAGAAACGATCCAAGAGCTCACTGAGTGATCACCAATGCTTCTCGAGCCCTCAACAAACATCTAGCAGGCTTGATAGCTTGACTTGTCAGCAGAATTATTGTGACTGGACATTAGTGCAGTGGCTACCTGCAGCCTATGAGAGAGCCAGACATGGTGAGAAGAAAGCTGAGGTTGAATTTATACAATATCAACTTAATATTTGCGAATCTTGATCATGATTGAGGATCTGGGATGGATCCAGCACATCCCACAAGTAAGCCATGCACACATACCTGGCCTTCCGAGGGATGTAATGTACAACAGGAGTGATGTAATGTACAACCAGGTTACATTCTTTCATCACTACAACGTCCAAACCAGATATTTGTATACCCAATTCAGGAACATGGGTCACCATCTTTAAACAACAAGGCTGTGCTGCTGGAGCCAAGTGTTTTATTGTCATAGCCCCTACTCGGTAGGCCTGTGGGAAAGGGAGAATGGCATGCATATGTGGAGATACCATTATACATCCAGTGGAGCAACTTAGGGCCTGGAGCCAGTCACCCAAGCCTGACACAACTCCCAACTGGACCTCTTGATTGCAGATATAAAACAGATCCAGCACATCCTGCAGGCAAACAGTGCATACAAACCTGGCCTTCCAAGTGATGTAAAAATAAATAGGACTCATCAGACCAGGCCATCAACTTACATTACAACAAGGTATGCCCATTGCAAGCATCTTTGATGATGGACATGGGTCACCAGCTTTAAACATTATGGTCAAGGTTCTACTTCTGCTTGAGTGAAGGAAAGTATGTTATTTTCATAGCCAACACTCAGCGTGTCTGGAGGCAAAGAGGAATGGCACCCGTAAACGCAGGTCATTGTACATCCAGCAGAACAACTTAAGGCCCAATGCCAATCATCTGAGCACGAGAAACCTCCTATCCACACCTCAGGATTGTGGATTGAACATGGACCAAGTGCATTCCACACGTAAACAGTGCCTGGCTTTCCAAGACCCTGTTTCCAGAAAACAGGACCCATGTTGGAATATTCCCATGATTGGGTCAAAAAGTGCAGGTGTGAAAATGCCCTATCGTGCATCCAAGACCAGTCTTAATGTTTTCGCTCATAGGTGAATAAACCACTTGATGTTTGAGGCTTTAATCTGTAAGACAGGATCTGTAAGAAGAAGATGAACGTGCCACCTAATAAGTCTTTGCTTGTCTTTGCCGTGTCCTGCAGTCTTGCCCTGAGAACGCTTTTAATTTCTTCCTAAGTGTTTTAATCATCTCTGGCCTCATTACCAGGGATCCTTTCCATCAATCTCCACTGACGCCCACAGAGCCATCCGCCCACTCGTTCAATGGATTTATGGGCTGTGCAGGGGACTCACCTCTATCCCTCCTCCTCATCCCTCAGTCCCTCCAATCCTCCATACCTCTGCCCAGCCCCTGGGCACCCATGCCGACAGTAACTGGAGATGACAGAGCGCTCTTTGTCGGAAAAGGTCGAGGTCAAGGTTCCGCTTCTGCTCCGTTAGAGGAAAGTGTGTTATTGTCACGGGCAATACTCGGCAGGTCTGGGGGAAAGGGAGAATGGCATCCGTAAATGGAGATGTCATTGTACATCCAGTGGAGCGACTTAAGGCCCGACGCCAATCACCCGAGCCTGCGACAACTCCCATCCAGACCTGGCTATCACACAAAAGAAAACTATTTTCTACCATTTCCCTCCTATTCCTTTTTTTTTGCCTTTTATTTGCTATAGCGACTGAAGTGCCCTCACTTCCAAAGGCCTAGCCTGTTCCACTGCTTATAATGAGACACTCTGTCACTGCCGAAGGCTTGATATAACTTTGAGGAAGAGTCAGTTCAGGCAACAATCCAATTAAAATCTCTTAGGTGGAGCCGTGTGACTGAGATTTCATCTTGCCACCCTGACACCTCACGCTACACTGACCTTGGGCAAAGATAACACGGATTTCAAAGCCATGTTTGCCACTCTGTACTATCTCTGCCTTGTCTCTGATACGCAAGTCCCATGCCTGCTCTCCTCTCCGCCATCTCAGTGTTGCCTGATACCACTTCTAGAAATCAGCCTTTTAACGCTTCAAACCCGCCGTTTATAGTCAACTATGGCGTAACGTGAGTTCTGACTTGCTCCCGGAAAAGGGAGATACAGTCTGCATGCTCTAGAAAGTGCAGATTCTGTAAATTCAAATATATATATATACACACAGCTATATGGTAAAATAATGACGTAGAGGGGTAAGGATTCAAAACACCCTATTTGACTCCTCTGTATCTCAGCATTGTCTTAACCACCACCCTCTTCCCTTTCAAGCAGTCATTAGCAAAGAAAGGCTCGTTCATCATCATTCATATGAATCTCAAATGCAGCCTAATCACCTTCGTGCAATTTAGCCTGCCTAATTCATCACACGTCCATGCTGTCGTTCAAACAGCCAGGCTTGAAAGTGCATACGCTCCACCATTTAGACCAAGAGCCACACAACACACATACAATTACACGGTCTACCCACTGGCTAGGATATTATGGGTCCTGTGCGAAAGACAAATGAATAGGACCCCCCTCACACAAAAGTGAATAAAGAAACTGACAATGTAATTTGCTTGTTTAATCATTCTTGCTATGTCTCTAATAAGTCATTGCAGTAATATAGGCTAATGGTTGCAGAAGATAATTATGCCATCATAGCGACTCATGATTGAGTCATTGGTTAAAAAAAAATGGCATAAGTAGCAAAATAAGGAATCCAATAACAATGCTGTTCATTATTATTATTTTTTTGTTTGGCAGTTGGCAGCCATGATGATGTTTTAACTTGTTTCCATTAGAACCCAAGACTTGACAGTGGTCAAAAATTAAATAAAAAAAATCAAACCAAATGTCCTTTATTATTTTTGTCATTGATGTATGTATCGGTATTTTCCCTTCTCAGGACTTTTATTCTGAAATTTGAACACTGTGCGAAGAAACAGCCCCTTCCTTTTCATTTTCCTCCATAAACTATTAACTGGGTCAGTGATGTCATAAGCCCCACCCCCTTTTGCTGATCAGTCTGAGTCTGCATGCAAGTCGAGCATGTACACATGGACAGAACACGCTGTAGGTTATTCTGAACTTGAGAAAATGACATGTGACTGCCCACAAAGTGCAAATGTGAGTTAAACAACACCCAATTCTATTACTTATAATATCATATAATGTTAGTTCAGGGTAACAATGTTAACAATGGTGGGATATTTAATGGCAATCAAATTGTTTAAAATGAAGAATTGCAAATACTGTGTATATAATGTTTGTGTATTTTATCATATTATGACAAAATATGATTATATTATAAAAAAAATATTTAAATGTTACCTAGAAGCAACATTTGTGCATTAATGAAATGGATATAACCACTAGCATGTGACATGTCTAAATAAATAAATAAATAAAGTATATTAATAAAACACTTATTTTATATATTATCATCCATTCCAGGCTACTATAATATATACGGGGTTGGACAATGAAACTGAAACACCTGTGATTGTAGTGTGGGAGGTTTCATGGCTAAATTGGAGCAGCCTGTTGGTCAATCTTCATTAATTGCACCAGTAAGAGCAGAGTGTGAAGGTCCAATTAGCAGGTAAGAGAACAGTTTTGCTCAAAATATTGCAATGAACACAACATTCTGGGGGACATACCAGAGTTCAAAAGAGGACACATTGTTGGTGCATGTCTTGCTGGCGCATCTGTGACCAAGACAACAAGTCTTTGGGATGTATCTAGAACCACGGTATCCAGGGTAATGTCAGCACCACCAAGAAGGACCAACCACATCCAACAGTATTAACTGTGGACTCAAGAGGAAGCTGTCTGAAAGGGATGTTGGGGTGTTAGCCCGGATGGTATACAAAAAATGTCATTCCCAAGACGAACTGTCGCTGTATTGGCTGCAAAAGGAGGCCCTAGTTCACCATACTAATACATTATTGTGGTCTAAAACCAGGTGTTTTAGTTTCATTGTCCAACCCCTGTAAATGTGGACAGAATTTAAATATTTCTATGAATTTGTCCAAATTTGGCCTGATGGTAAAGTGATGAACATGAATATGTTGTTTTTTTTCTTACCATTTATTGTAATATACACATACTGATAGGGCCAGCACTGTGTGAGTGTTCCATGAAGGATCAACCTGAAATGAAACCTATATTTTCAGACATGCACACTTTTCTGACCACAGTGACAGAAAAGTCAATTAAACATTGTGATAAGGCCATATTCAGCAACGTCCTCCAGGACGTTCAGAACCTCCAGAGTGGAATACGGTCATGCCATATGGTAGAAAGTGGACAACTGCAGCTGCAGGACAGCTCATAAAGAAGCACACCATTCTTATATAGTACACACACACACACACACACACACACACAAAAAGAAAAAAAAAACCCAAACAAGCACTTCCCATCACTGGCCTGCAGCACAGCAGCCAGAAACAGCTCCATCCCTCAGGCAGACCCGGCAGGAGCAAGTCCAGCACGTAGCCCCTGGATGACAAACCATATGATTCTATTGATTTATTTATTTAATTCTTACTTATTTATACAGGAGAAAGCCTGCTGAGATGGAGGTCTCGTTTTCCCTGCTTGGCATACCACGGCGACTGGAAATCTGGAAAGAGAAGCTGATGAAACGTTTGAAACACATTAAAACGAAAATATTAGTTGTGAACAACATTTAGCACGTACAATTACCCCGCAAGTTAAAGTAACACCAGTTATAATGGTGGTAATGTTGGGTAACTATGTGTTCTTCCCTTATACATGCTGTCGCTGTCCATGTCCACCTGTTTTGAGCTCTGTATAGATGTACAGTCACGGATTTCTTGCCACCAGCCACCCCAATCTATCCCTTTCGTCACTGGTTTCTCACAACAGGACCACAGTTAACCAGACAATGGGCCACATTCACCAAGCATTCATATTTGCTATGAATTTGATGTTCTTGAGATGACTGCAACATCCGTGTGATTAAATTATTTTCTTGTGTAGTTACAAACCTTTTTTAATAATTTCTTTAATTCACCACAAAGAAAATTATTTTTACACATGCCAGATATTCCCAATATTTGTATATATTTGACCATGCTGATCAAACATTTACTTAAACACACAATTTTCTTTTGCTCATAAGGACTTAAAACACTTTACATCTCAGAAATCCGGTTGGAAATGGATCATCCAGGGTGTTTATGAGCTGAAAATTGAATAATTTTATATCTATATGTGTTGATTAGACTGAGAAAGATAATTATAATAATACATTCTTCGAAATACTCGACAGCGGTCCAAATAAAACAACCTGAAAGTCCTTCATTATTTATGCATATATTGGTATAATCCCTTCTTAGGACTTTTATTATACAATTTTAAAGCAAAGACAGAGAGCAAACAGCCCCTCCCTTCTCATTGACTTCTATAACCCACTATCTGGGCCAGTGATGTATTCAGCCCTCTCGCTGATTGTAGGTGAGGGAACCTTCTACCGCAGCAGTGACTGATGATTGGAATAATTGTCAGTGTTGCTGCTAGGTTGAGTGGGGGTCCACCACCCAGAAATACCCAGCCAGAAAAGTGACCAGTGATTAAGGACTAAGGTTAACACAAATTAACAGATGTTGTGTTCAACAGATGAACACACTGCAGCCGCAAACTGCACACCAGCAATGTGGAGCTCACCTTATCCTCCGGTTTTCGGGCCCTTGATAATAATGGGTCGTTAGGTTTACACAGTGTTATTAGAATGCAGTATAATAACTGTACTCTCACCTTGGGGCTTGAGACTCATTATCACCGGTGCTTCCCCAAAGTGCTTTAAGGAGGCCATCTCCGACTTTCTGCTTATTATTTTTTTTCCTTCGGAGTACACTTATGACATTTCTATGGGTTTGTGTATTAGGCAGAATCATAATTAATTTGAGAATGGCTGGATTTCAATACGCCTTTTCGTAACCTTGCTTTTAAAGGGACCTTACAATAGACAAATAGTGTGTAATGTAGTGTGTAAAGATACAGAAAAGTGCAAGTTGCTGCCACATACTTTATGAAAATGCATTTGCCAGGCAGCTTGTATTAAATGCACTGTTGTGATGTGACGTAAATCACATTTATAAACTGTATGCCGAGCCATTCAGCCTACATCCATTTCGCTGCTTTAATTTATAGGATTTATTTTCGTTATAATTTATATAGACCACTTTTTTTTATTATTTAGATGCAATACAAGGCAGCCAATCAGAACCAAGGACATTTACATATGTTACCCTTAAAGGCTCAGCGTATTTTATTGATGAGGATTAAGGCACAAAGCACGATTTGTCAGATTTGTCCCTATTTGAGGAATAAGAGAAATAAAATATTTGCATGAATTTGCATAAATGTGTTGTTCAAAAATTTACTTGCACCTGCAATTTGTACTTTATTTTTTATTTTTATTTTTTTTACTATAAAACACTGTAAATGCAAGAAGTCTGATGAGTTGTTTGAAATGATTAGATTTAGATATCTTCCAGAACAGTCGTTTCGTATCATTTCCACACTGAGACTTACGGCTTTGGGAGTCATCAATACCTTCAGTATCTACAACTCAAATCAATTCTAATAAAAAAAGAAGAAGCTGAAACATCAAACATATGAATTGATGATTGAACATCACCTCACTGTCCAAAATGTATATATTTATACATTAATCAGACTCAACAATATCTTGGGGAAATGAGAATCTGTCACTTACTGTCAGTATCGACTTCTGGCCACTGATTCTTAAAAAAAAACACATTTAACATGACAAACAACACCAACATACAACTCTTACGATCTATACAAACCAAAAGACAGCACACAGTCCCACCCTTTTCATTTTCATGGATTACCAAATATCTGGGTCAATAACACAGTTAGTCCCGCCGCCTCTGGCTGATCAGTCAGACTGTAGATGCAGGGTGAGCATGTACACATGGACAGAGCAGTAAACATGCACTGGAAGCTCCGTTGGCATTTAAAGTGAGATTAATTCAGTTGGCATCTAGTGAAGTTTAGCTTTTTTACTTGATAGTTCATCCCACAAAGTACTATAGTTTGTAGGTTACTCTGATCCTGAGTTACGAAGCCTAGGCAATGTCACGTGACTGCCTGCAAAGTGTGGATGTCGGGTTCTAAGAGTCAAAATAATGCATATTAATACTGTATGACCTCAGTTCTGATTTGCTGCTGCATATATTGTCTATTGTTAAGAAAGCACAGTAAGAAAGCCGGAGTGTGAATGCAGAATGTGAACTGGTGGGACAGAAAACATTGATTTATGTATATACATTTATTTAAATGTAAATGTCCCTTTAATGTAGGCCCTACAGTAACTCAGCAGACTCTGTTGGCTGCCACTGTCGGGTTATTCGTGTTGTTTCTCAGATCCGCTGGAACCATCTTGTGCCCATCACCGCTGCTCGAGGTGTTTCTGCCTCCATCTGTGCGTCTTACGCTGAAAAACACCATCTGGACATTTTGACGGCCTCTCAAGCCACTCCGCCAGGCAAAACAATCAAGACCTGCTAATTTATTTTGACCCCAAAACAGGGACACACATATACACACATGCATAAATGCACACACACACACACACACACAAACATACACACAGCTTGTTGAGAAACAGGTGTACGGACGATAAGGGTCGCGGGGCTCTGATACACGGAGGAATTACTGCAAACATGACACACGCTCTCCAACCTCGGTGCAAACAGGCCACATGACTACAAGCCCAGTGCGTGCCCGAATCAGCCTACAATTAATTCAACATTCTGTGGAGGAAAATATGTAAGCAACTAACAAATTTGTGTCATTTTCACACTGGAGCAATGTAAGCTGGTGGCTGGACTGAAAAATAATGCATTGAAATATTTAAACATGTTCACCGATTCAGTTACTGCAAAAAGCAAATACCCTAACGGACTGATAGCTCAGCAAGGGTTAGCCAGTGGGACATTATAGACTCCAAACAGTAGAGTTATATATGCACACTAACCAAGCCATAATAATACTGGATAGGGCCTGGTTTTGCCCTGAAACTTTAGAGCTCTAGGCTAATTTTGTAAGATGTTTTTATAGTGTGACATACTTTAATTCACCAACATTCCAGATATTGTTAATATCAGGAAATTTTAGGCTAAATTCATCTCTATTTGAGATGCAAAAACTAGCATAATTAACATTTTCTTATGAATTTGTCAAAAAATGTACTTGCACCTACATTTTATGCTGTTTTTCTTTTTTCTTTCTTTTGTTATTTTTGCTTATAAGGACTAAAAACTCTTGACATCTCAGAAGATGTGAACCATTAAAAAAAAACAACCTGAATATCCTTGTTTTTGTTACATAGGTATGTATTGGTATTATCTCTATCCGTGCCTTTCATTTGGAAGAAAGAGAGCAAACAGTCCTTCTCATTTTCCTCTGCAACCCTATATCTGGGTCAGGGGTGGGTCAGTTTAGTCCAACCCCCATCAGTCAGTGTCTGTGTGCAGGTTGAACATGTACGTGCGGACGGAGCAGTAAACATGCACTGGAAGCTCCTTTGGCATCTAAACTGGGATTTAATTCAGTTGGAAACAAGTTGTTTTTCAAGCTGAATTACTCACTAGTATGTCATCGTGCCAGGACCAGATTGGGTAAGTATTGTATCCTGAGTTACAAAACAGAATGTTACTGCCCACAAGGTGCTGATCTTCAATACAATTGTTGCCTAAAGCAAATACGTTGGTGGGACATTTCATATTCCAAATGGTACAGTTCTATATGGACACAAACCAAGCCATATTAATACTGGACAGGCCCTGTTTTTGGTCTTAAAACAGCCTGAATTCGTCTCTGGTTGATGTGAATAAGTTAAAATGCTTGCCAAATAAACATGCTCAATTCTATTTATCTTCTCAGAGAATTAAACATATTTCCAGTGTACATATTAGAATACAGATTGTGTTGTCAACCTCTACCTTCATTACATTATGCAGAGGATTATTGTTACCTTTACAGCCATTAAAGGAGATCATCTGGAATTAGCGGATAAACATGCTCCAAACAACCACGCTACACACGGACACTGGGAAGTGCTTTGTTTACATTCTTTCAGTCTATCAAAGTAATCCCTTGGCATCCTTACAGTAGCAGTCTGGCCAGAAATCAAATGTGCACTCCTACCACAGCTGTAGTCGATCAGCCAAGATGGCTTTCCTGACTGAAGTTTGCTGCTTTCAATTCTGCGATGGAGCCACGGGGCGAATGTAGCTAACAGGCAATACATGCTTACAGCTATCAGGTTAGAACTGCGTGAGGTTCCACCGTCAATCATATGTTCACTATGTGACATCTTTGGTTCATGTTTATAGATACCGATGATCTTAACAAGTCTTACTGCTCTGTTCATGTGTACATGCTCAACCTGCATGCAGACTCTGACTGATCAGAGAGATGGGGCGGGGCTAATGACATCAATGACCCAGATTTTTGGAAAAATATGAAGGGAGGGGCTGATCCCTCTCTTTATTTGCGCAAACAGATTTTTGAATAAAAAGCCTGAGAAATGATCATACTTATATATACATAAAAAAAAAATAATGAAGGATATTCAGGTTGTTGTTTTTGTTTGTTTGTATTTTGAACAACTTATTGCAAATATTCTTGTCACATCTAATTATTACACCTATTTCATCGAAATTCTTGCATTTTCAGTTCAAAAACACCCTGGACTTTTAATTTCTAAAAACATTTCTGAGATATTAGTAAAGCTGGCAAGTAAATATTTGATCAACACAGGTCAAATTCACAGAAATATTTAAATTCTGTTAATATTTAATTTGAGTAGTCTGTGATCTGCTGAACAGATAATTATCTATCATGTGTGTCTCTTATAAATGCTTTTTAATATATATTTTGGTGAACACAAGTTCATCAAAGTACGGAAATCCTGCAAAATTACCTATATGTGTGCTCAAAAGTTTATGAACCCTTTACAAAGTCCTTTATTTCTACAAAAACTTGGAGACGGCATTAAGCAGACGTCCCTTTTCCAGAGTGACTTACAGACTTACAGTGCTTTGATGTTCACTCAGAATATCTTTAACTAGTAGACGAGGCTAGAATCCAGAGATTCCTCACGCTTAGATCCTGCTGAACACAAATGTCTTTATGGAGTTAAAAACTCCTGAAACAGATGAGTCTTCAGTCTGCGTTTGAAGACAGTGAGGGACTCGGCTGTTCGGACTCCCAGGGGAAGTTCGTTCCACCATTTTGGAGCCAGAACAGAAAAGAGTCCTTAAACAAATCAAACAAACGAAACAAACATATTACATTAATCATTTTGTTATTGAGGAAATTATCCAATATTACATATTTGAGAGTGGCAAAATTATGAAAACCTTTGCTTCTGGTATCTGGTGTGACTTCTTTGCGCAGCAATAACTGCAGCTAAACATGTCTGGTAACTTCTGATTAGCCCCGCCCACTGACATGAGGGATTTTAGCCCATTTCTCCATTCAAAACAGCTTTGTTATGTTGATGGGTTTCCTCCCATGAACTGCTTGCTTCAGGTCATTCCATATTTCTGATGGTCAAGACTTTGACTGGGCCATTCCAAAACATCAACATTACTCTTCTTTTTCTACCAATTTATTATAGTAGACCTTGTTTGCTTAGGGTCACTGTCCTGCTAAATGACCAACGTTCAGACAGATGTCCTGACCTGGTCTCATCCATGCACAAAACACTGTTCCAACAGCAAAATGATCTTTAGCAAACTGCAAACAAGCATGAAGAAAATTTTTGGAGAGCAGCAGCTTTCTCCTTGTTACCATGCCATGCACACCATTGTTGCTGGTAGGCTCATCAACATTAGTCAATGTGAAGCTACCGTGAATTCCTTTGTGAGCTTGCAGACTATTAAACACCTTGTTCCTGTGTGATCTTTTTGGTGGAGCACTCCTGGGGAGGGTAATAATGAATTCCCTCCATTTGTACACAACCTATCTGACTGTGGATTGGTGGAGTCCAAACTCTTTAGAGATGGTTTTGTAACCTTTTCCAGGCTGATGAGCATCAACGACTCTTCTTCTGAGCTCCTCAGAAATCTCCTTTATTCGTGTCATGATACACTTCCACAAACATGTTGTGAAGATCAGACTCTGATAGATGTTCTCAGTCCCTGTTCTTTAAATAAAACAGGACGCCCACTCACACCTGAATGTCTTCCATTGATTGAAAACACCTGATTATAATGTCACCTTCAAAAACGCATATCTGCTCCTCAGAGCTTTATATGTGGATGCATTGCATGAAAGTTCAGTTTGAAAATTTTTTTTGTTTGTTTGTTTAAGAAATTATTTTGGTTTCTCAGAAAATTGCATGCCTTAGAGCCACCCAACCTCTAAAGCAGCATTTTCTTTCGTGGCAAACTGTCAAGAATGTTAAATTAGCTACTGAACGTGAGTGACAGCATTTTCTTCAGCATTTTCTTCGGTTACCTTTTATGCAATGCATCCACATAAATGCTCTGAGGAGCAGATCAAAAGTTTTAGAACACCCAATATGGGTTCTGAAACGTTTGACCAGTAGTGCACCTACATTATGCAGTGGCATGTTGTTATCCAAGAGGTAACATCACAGCATAATGACTGTCTAAACTTGATTTGTTTTACTGGTTTACAATCAACCACAACATTACAACCACCTTCCTTGCTTCTACGCTCACTGTTCATTTTGATCAGCTTCACTGACCACCAGTTCTATAATTAGACTGCTGTCCATCTATTTCTCTGCACACCTTGTTAGCCTTCTTCCACCCAGTTCTTTAAATGTTCAGGACCACTAAATTGTGTGAGGAAACAGGAAATGAAAATAAATCTCAACATTAACACAGGTTTAGCTCACATGGGTGGAACGTGGTCCGGGTTGTTTCCTAGCCTTGGTTTGCACGCGCTGTAACTGGAACCCAGTTGGGCTTCCCAAATGGGTCACATAATTACAGCCCACCTTATTCTCACATGGGTCTAATCTAGGCCCATTGTGCAGGGTAGAATCCTGATGAAGCCCATGCATCACGCCTCCTGGTGCCATCTGGGGCCCAGGAGTACATCTATATGTGGTGCCAACATGGAACTCGGGGACAAAACAACGCTGGTTCCCAAGTGGGCTACCCATACAGTCCCCCATGTGTTGCTGAAATGGTGTACAGTCGATAATAATGGTATTTTGTGCTTTCCTGGTGGGTTCACAATACAAAGGACCCTGATTCTAATACGATCTAAAGGTATCCTACAGGAAACTAGTGACCCCCAGTAGGAGACACATTCCTATGAGAGCACAACCATGAGACTTTAAGGCTAATGATTCTAATGTTCATATATTGTCATCAGTGTTAGATTATAGTGTGGTATTAGATTAATTATATATATGGTATGTCTTGGCAGAATTTGATATTTTGCCAATGTTCTGGCCTTAATGGGAATGCTTTGACTGCATTCTCCTCCAGCTGCTGAGCAGGCTTTCGTATCTTAATTGGTGTTTTCTGAGTACTGCACTGTAAATATCACAGAGCCCAGGAGTATTCATACGTCAAAGAAATCGGCATCCCCCCGCTGCGCTCGCCTCACTGCTTTGAAACTAATTTTCTGCAATCTGCCCGCACTAAATTCTCCCTCGACACTGATGGGGATCCCACAGGGTCCAAATGGTCAAATAAACAATCCTTCAGCACGGTGTGCATGTTATCATTTCACGGGTCACGTATCATTTGATAAGATGCATGAAACATCAGAAAAAAAATCCATCTAATGCGTCATGCTGGAGTAAATGTTTTCAGCAGTTTGAGTTCATCTAAGAAAGATTAGATTAATAACTATCATTATGTCTCTTCTCTTTTTTTTTTTTCCATTACTCAACTGTGTGTTATTGTTCTTGATGGTATCTGGAAAATCTCACCCAAGTTAATTAGTTAATATGGAGCTGAACATCAGAGTTGTGATTAGTGCCATCACATTTTACAGTGCTTTGCAAGATATATTATAGAAAAATATACAAATCTCTGATGATCCATCAAATCCATTATCTTCAAATGCAAAGAACCAGATGGCAACCAAAACCAAAGGAGGGCATTTGGGTGACTCCACAAATGTGTGGAGAAGGTTGCTCTGGTCAGATTAGACCAAAGTTGAACTTTTCAGCCACTAAGGAAAATGTTATGTTTGGCAGAAAACCAACACATCTCATCACCCCAAGAACACCAACCCCACAGTGAAACACGGTGGCAGCAGCTGAGGGGATGTTTTCAGCAGCATGGAGTGTGAAACTGCTCTGAGTTGAGGGGAAGATGGATGTTTAGAACAAAGCCTGTTTCTGAAGTGGTTTAAGGGGAAACGTGTTCATGTGTTGGAATGGCTCAGTCAAACCCCAGACCTCAGTCCAACTGAGAATCTGTGGTCAGACATGAAGATTGTTGTTCACCAGTGGAAATCGTCTAATTTGAAGGCTTTGGAGCAGGTTTGCCTTGAGGAATGGGCAAAAAACCCAGTGGCAAGATGCAACAAGCTCAGAGAGACTTATCCAAACTGACTTGAAGCTCTATCTGCCACAAAAAGGGGGTCTCTACAAACTACTGACTTTAGAAAAGTTATGCAATGACTTTTTTCTGATATTTTATCCTATTTGTTGTTTGCTTCACAATAAATTGTTTTTTTCTTCATTATTATTATTATTATTATTATTATTATTATTATTATTATAGCAGCAAATACAATGAGTTCTTATGTTTAACAATGGGTTGATCGTTTATTATGGTGGTATTTACGAAGGCCTGTCCAAAATATACCATTGCATCTCAAAAACGTGAAAATGTGAAATTTTTATTCCTAAGTAAACTTTAACAGATTTTATATTCATTATATTTAAACTGGCATATTAAAAGTCCTTTTTTTAATGTTGATGCTGTTTAATTATCAACATTTAATAATAAAATTCTGGAGTTTATAAGATATACTGATGTAAAATAAAACAAAACACTTGACATTTCTGTTTACATGTAGTGAATGTGATATTAAAAATTACTTTTGAGTGAATATATGAACACAAACTTTACTGATATTGAGAGAGGTGTGTGAGAGAGATGACAGACGATGAGAGGGCGAGAGAATTAATCTGCCAAAACAGATGATCTACGCGTCATGCCATTAAAGCACCCTGAATTGAACTGAATTGAGAGCAAGAGAGAGCGCGAGAGTGTGAGTAAATTCACACTAGGCGTAAGCTAGAAGGCTTTTGTGCAGTAAAACGACAGTGTAGACTGGTCAGTGTGAGAGCGGGGAGGTGGAGACAGAGATGGACTACCTCCTTCAATGCCTAGAATTTCACACAGAGATTTAATCAGATGATTATGAAACACTTACAGAACTGGAAGAATTACCCATCACTGAACAGTGTCAGCGTGTCACCGCCTGAGATAGTGGGTAACACCAACCTCACTATACTTCACTACACCCCACTGTTCACATGAACTCTTACGGTACTTATGCTGTATATGTATAGGATTATGTAAACAATGTATAGGTTTTTAATTTCTTGAGTAAATTTACCGCAATCTTTATTTTAATGACTGTAATTTTATTCAGTACGGCTGTCACTTTACTTACTTTTGTAATTATTATTGCCTTGATTGTAATTGTTGTTATTGTGGTAATGCTTCGGTAATATTGCTATTCTCAGAGAGTCTGTGTTAGAGATAAACAGTGAGAAACAATAATAAGAGAGAAAGAGAAGAGAGAGGGAGGGAAAGGTTCATAAACAGTGAGTGAGAGAAAAATAAGAACTCTTCGAATTAGAGAAAGATATTTAGAAAAAGAGCTCTGAAATTCAAAACACGAGAACTCCAACCACAAAAATAAGATACGACTTGATTGACAGTTTAATACAATAAGTAATATAATATAGCTATTAAACTTTCATTGTAGGTCTATTCATTAATTTTTTTGAGTCAGAGAATTTAAAAGATCATGAGTTTAGAAACCATAAACCCAAGCTTGTAGTCAGTTTGAACTTTGGTGTAAAATTGTACAACATGTCTGGTGTGTAACAGCCGAACTGAGAGGTTGTTTCCCACTGGCACCAACCTTTAGAACACTGGGCCAAATTTGTGGGATGTTTTTCGTAGTTTGACGTACTTTTATTCACCAAACAATTAGAAAAGTGTTTATAGGAGACATGCATCCCAAATATTACTAGACTATTCTAATTTTTCTTCATATGAGATTGAAATATTACCATAATTTAAATATTAATGTATGAAATTCAGCATGTTTAGATCAACTTACACGTAACAACTGGGGTAATAAATAGGGCCAACTACTATATAAATCTAAAGTTTATCTAAAGCTTCTGTGAACATTTATGATCCAATCAGCAACATTCCTGTTATAACCTGTTATTGAGCGATACTACATACAAGCCCCTCCCCCTAACTACTAAAGTTGATGTGACTGTTTATGATCTAATCGGCAGCATTACTGTTACAACCCATCTTTACCCAGTACTACAAACAAGCCCCTCCCCCTAACTACTAAGGTTGATGTGGCTGTTTATGATCAGTAACAATTCAATTAATCAGATGCTACTGAAAGATATCCTACATCTAACAACTAAGTTTGCTGTGGCCTTTAATGATTCGATCAACAACACTTTCTTTAACACTTTCTAACATCTAACAAATACAAATTTGAACCTGCCCATTCACTTTTCCTCTACTCCAAACCCTACCCCATACCTCCAAACCCTACCCCATACCTCCAAACCCTACCCCATACCTCATACCTCCAAACCGTCTTCAGGCAGGCGCCTTCCTTTGTCAGTGTTTTGAATTTAGCCCACAGTCTCAAAAGTACAGTCTAACTTCCCAGACCCCACTCCCCTCCGAGCTCACGTTGAGATTTCACAGGATTTTTCTCAGAACCTTCAGCATATACGCCTATACAGTATATACACCCTATAACTCTCTGCATGTCACAATCGCAAACTGCCCGACCCCACCCAACTCAACCTCGGGCCTTCTCACCATCAGCAGCAAAAGGAGAGAAATTGGCTTGCTCTCCCTCGGGGGGGGGGGGGTGGGTAGATGGTGCTCTTCCCCACATCACATAAGTGCGCTGCTGGTTGGTGCAGGCGTCTGCCGTCCACTGTCTCAGAACTGTGTCGTTCTCCTCCAAGCGTGATGGCTGCCTGGCAGTTCAAAAAGAGACGGTAGGCATCCCGTCACATGACTCGGAGGAAACGTGGACTATTTCTCCCCCCTGGCACTGAAAGCAGACACGTGATGTGGGAGACAGCTTAGGGGGGGGTGGGTAATTGGCATGTCTAAATTACTATCGGGCGCAAACCAGAAAATTGGCGTAAACAATAAATAAAAAATAAATAAATAATAACTGCCCTCAATACACAACCTCTAAACACAAATTCACCAAGCAAGGCTGTCGTAGACTTCCTGCAGAACCCCTAGTCCCCATCTCTACTGGTCTCACATACGCCTGCCACCCACACTCTAATCTCAGCAACCAAATCTGCCTTTATCCTTTCATAAGCTACCTCAACTTCAATAAAATAAACTATTTGTTTGCTCTCTGAGTACAACACAATATTGGGCATCAGTGTATTCACTGCAATACAATGTGGAACCTGTAGTTTAGTACCCACATCTGCCAAAAACTTCCAATACTCACACCCACTCATTCTCCACTGCACAGCCCTTCACACACAAATCTAACCTGCTTCCATGAACAACTGACTTGTTAACATCTAAGTGCTTCTATCAAATGTACCTGTTAAAGACCTAAGAACGTCAATATGCCTCCATGTGTAACTTTACATGCTGACAAATCTGTTAATTTACACAGCCTGGATCTTCACCTATCCACTGACCAAGGTTTTGCAGAGTTGGGAGGACATTAGTAGCTCCAACTAGAAACTTGACATGACTCATCCAACTCCATAACTCTCTACAAGTGATTTGCTTCCCTACATTCTCCTTTTTCATCCACTGCTCCTGTTTCCTTTGGTGAGACTGTAGTTTCACACTCCTCCTCTTCCTCTTCCTCAAATAAAATCTGTAACCATTTGCCTTCTCTCTGGTGATGTGGCCTTTCTGAAAGGTTTCTAAGAATCTGACCCTGGTCCTGCCTCCCATTTTACATCTGCCCCAACACATCTCTGTGCTCCAGTGCCCTTGTTGCGGACTCCACTTTCTTCCTGCTTTAATCAGTTCATATTTTGACCCAAGTAATATCATCTCAACCTGCCTTTGCACATTTAAATTTCTCTGCTAAGCTGGTCAGTGGTAGCTCCCTCACCCCTCTACCAAACCATGGCTAATAAGGCAAAAAGGTACCCTTATCCACTTCCTTGGCATTATTTATGATCCTTTCTAACAAACCAAACTGCAGACACCACAATTTTAACTTTCCAGGCAAAAAAGACTTCTCAGTGGAGTTGATACCCACTATTACCTCCATCAACCCCACTACATGATCTTTATCATTTAGTGCTGCACTATAACACCAACTTAAACGCTTAACTGACTTTTCCAAGATGGAGGTTATTGCTTCCCCTTCCACCAAAAACCTTTCTTGCACCGTTTCCTTTTTCATCACTGACACTGACTTACTTTAACCTTCATCCTTGCCATCCTAGGATTTCTTTTAATTTCTCGAGCAGCTGCTGGGTTGTCATTGTCAAAAATGTATTTGCACCTACAATCACTTGTGTTAACTTTTACATTTCAGAAACCAAGATGCAAACTATTCATCCAAAGTGTTTTTGAAATGAAAATGCAAGAATTGTAATGATTTATTATGATTAGATTGACAAATATGTATAATAATTTCTCCAAGATCTTCAGAATATTTATTATTGTTATTTATGTATCAGTATAATCCTTTTTAAGGACTTTTATTCTGACTGATACCGAGTGTCATTTTCCTTTAGAACCCAATATCTGGGTCAGTGGTATCAGCCCTGCTTGCTCTCACTGATCAGTCAGAGTCTATTTGCAGATTGAACATGCACTGCTATGGTATTTAAACTGGGATTTAATTCAAAAGAATTTTAGTTTTTTAAGCTTGATTAGTGGTAATTCACCACACAGTGATGGGGTATTTTATTTGTGTTTGTAGTTTGTCATGAATGGATATCATGTCTATGTTAATCCAATCCTAAATTAAGCCCAGAAAACAGCATGTAACTCCCCACAAAGTGCAGCTCAGCTTCTAAAAGGTAACATTTTTGGTGATCAGATCACGTTTGTATTATGTTGGTCTACAAGAAAAAGCCTGGTCTAAACACCCCAAGACGCACTGTGAATGGATTACGATCAAATCACTCAAACCACATTCAGGGGTGGTCAGAGACGGATCTCATCCACATAATACAAGTGTAAACAGAATCCGGTCAATTTGTTTACAGATACAAAATGCATGTTCATACCAGGTGTGAACAGGCTCTGAGAGACAGTGCTCGAGATCAAAAGAGACTGAGACGGTGAGAACAAGAGGAAAAAAGAGAATAAGAGTTAGTGTGTTAGAGAGAGGGAAAGAGAGATGCAGTCTAGATTGGACAATAGCGGCATGAAAAATCTTATCGTACTGAAGGCAGATTCACCTCCTTGGAGTATGTATTCTCTGTACGGATACAGTCTTCACACACACACACACACACACGAACACACACACACAGTGAGAGAGTAGCCATCGATCAGCTAATTGCAGAGAGTAAGAAGGCTCCTAAACCTTCTGCGTCTGTCTGCGCTCTACATCGGCTCTCTTTCATCCTTTCATCCTATCAGCCCGAGTGCCTGCAAAAACACATCAAGAGAGCAGGTAAGAGACGCTGCGTTTCCATTTGACACAGTGCTGTTTGGAAATGAGACCTAAAAGCAGATGTGTTTTGCTGTGGCATCTCTGAAAGCAGCTCTGTTGAAAGCGTGTTTCTTTGTGCTTTGATTTCTTTAACTGACAGCGCTTTGGCGAATAAAGGTGCCAAGATGGCTTTGTTTAAACTCAGGCTAGAGAACCACGATAGAATTTGTCAAATGACTTTCTTGTCACATCCAGGGAGCAACGCCACCCTCTTCGGCAAGTCATTAAACACCTACGCTAGCGGTTAAAAGTTTGGATCCACCTGATTCAGTGCTTGTTTTCCAGCATTTTAAGACCTGAGCTTATCCTGAAGTGAAAATTGACCTGGAAGGTGTCATATTAAGTACAATTCATGAACAAACAGATGATACAGACACACACAGCTCCGGGGCCTGGGGTTGTGGGTTTGATCCAAGCTTGGTTGCTGTCTGTGAGAAGTCGTGTGTGTTCCCCGTTTCCTCTGGGTACTCATGGACATGGAAGAGGAACTCTCTCTCTCTCTCTCTCTCTCTCTGAGAAAAAGTTGTATTTTGTTGTTCATTATGTAAAAAGTTTGTTTACAAAATGCAACAGTATAAAAAAAAAAACATACAATCAACAAAAAGCCCACTTCTCTGACCCTAGTTTAATGATTTAGTGATGAAAACAACTGTAAAGCCATTTAGCTGAACATTGTTGTGGAGTCCCACAGGGTCACAGGAGTCCCTTTTTTTAGGGATTTTAAAAAGTAGAATAATCCATGAATAGGGTCACAGCCTACTTGGAATCATCAGGTCAAAGGCAGGAATACCTCCTGGACAGGGTGCCAATCCATCGCAGGGTGTGACGTAAATGATTACATCAATTAAGTGTGGCCTCATATTCAGAGTTTAAAGGGTTTAAGGGAATAAATTCTGATCTGCTAATTTTTTTTTTGCTATTTTTGCATTAAAGTAGGACTAGTTGGAGACAAATTGTGTACAAAAGTTTTCATTTGGAAAAAGAAAGTTAAAACCTTGAGCTCAAAATCTGATCATTTAAAAAATGTATTTTAAAAAATGTATAAATGTCTTATCTTTAAAACAGACTTGAGTTTTGAAGCGTAGTGACTTTTGCCTGCCTCTAAAATGTGAGTTTTGATTGCTTTATAGTCCACCAACAGGCAGGAAGAACAATATTACCAATAATATAATGTAGGGAGGGACGCAACAGGAGATCGGTGACTTTTACACATTACACGGTTCAACACTCGGACACTTTTCTCTGAGTTTGTGTGATCTTGCTCTTTGTCACAGAACCTGGAGTTTCCATTTCACAACATTAAGTTGTTAACCAGGACAAGCTCTTCAGCAGAAGCCAAACTACACTGTAAAAGTGCAAGATTAATGAGGAACTTTTAGAGGTTCTTCTAATTAAAAATTGTGGAGGAACCTCTTAAGGCACTTCAAGGAACCATCTAGAACTGTGTCCCTTTATTGAAGGTTCCTTGAAGAACCTCCTCCAAAGATTCAAATGGAAGAATTGCCAATGTAATGATGTAAGCTCACATACACACATTACCAACAGTGAGGTCACATAGTTACCTGCTCTTACCTGTGCATGGTTCACACTCACCCTGGGTCAAAAGAGTAACAGCCTGAAAGACTCTGAGTTTTACTTACCTGGGTGAGTCCATCTCTTGCTGAAGGAGAGGGGTGGTTGGACTGGTGAAGAGATGAAGAAGAAAATGGTTAAGAACTAATAGCTATTGTTTAATTAAATATGATGTCGTGATTCTTTGTGGGGGAACAGTAATGGTGATTGTTGTTTATCAGATATAATTGAGAGTCGACGACAATTATGTGCTGTATAGTGAACATCACCTTTGTTAATATTGGTAGAGTCTAGGGGGAGGAGCTAGCAGTATATATCCTGCTCTGAGGGAGAGAGAGAGAGAGAGAGAGAGAGAGAAGAAAAAAAAAAAATAAAAAAAAAATAAATAAATATAATAATAATAAATAAATAATAAAATAATAAATAAATGAATGAATAAATAAATATATAAATAAATACAGAAACACAAAATGAACAAGAACAAGAACAAGAGTACCTGAGTGAGAAGGGGGAAATCAGAGTGAGGTGACCCATTTATGACTTTGCAATCATTGGTCAGAGCCACTGAAGTTAGTGGATAGTTATTGGTTTATTATTATTTTCATTTCCTTTTTTTCTGTTCTTCATTTGTATATACGTAAATATATATTATTCTGCTAATAGTATATATATAAATAGATAAACATTTTCATTGGTTGGAGCCTCCGACACTACCCATGAAGTGGGCTCACAGACAAATGTTCCTCAAGGAGCTTGTACGGTTATCAGTATCCTCCCTGTGCTTGTCTAAGGAGACTGTAAGACCATGTGCCACTCAGTAATTAGGAGGGGAGTCCGTATACTTCTGGCCAAACAGTGTATGTCATTATACAGATGGATTCATATTTACTTCAAATGTTCAAAAAGTTTCAAAGAGAGAGAAAAAGAAATAGCTAGTGAAGTTTGGCTGTGAGTTTATTTCCAAAATATCAATTAACACCAGCAAGAGTCATCCAGTGAGTGGCAGCAACAGGTGTTGAGCATATGTGAGTCTTTGTGAAGCTGCTTGAGAGAATGGCAAGAGTGTGGAAAGCTCAGGAAACGGAGGGCCGTCACTGAAGAATGAAATGAAAGATTAGGTGCTTGTGCTTAGAACTTTCTTGGTCACTGGAAAAATGTATGAGGTGAATTCAAAAATGTCTGACTTTTATTCATAAAAAAGGCAAAACTACAATCTGACTCTAATCTCCTTTAAAGCAGTCTCCTAACTTCTGCTGTCGGAAACAGTGCTGGAGCACCTCTTTTGAGATGGTCGCAGCTGGTGTGTCGCATTCTGTATGATGCCTTCTCTGGACTGAGGTCTGGTTGCTTTCAGGAGTATTGTCAGCTTTAGGGAAAAGCCAGAAGTCACACAGCACCATGTCGGGAGAGTAGGGAGCCTGATGAAGTACAGGTGTGTGTTTGGCCAGGAAACTCTGTATCAAATGTGAAGAATGGATGGGTGCGTTATTTTGAGTTGCCAAATTGCCGACAGGTCTGTCTTGGGAATCTCCAAGCTTTACAGAAAACACAACGTAGTAGCGTTGTTCACGTTTTCCGTCGTTTTGTCAAAAAGGAAAATCCGACAGCACTCGCATCGAGTTCCTCAGTCATCGGAGGTCTGCTGGCGACTGACAGCTTCTGCAGGTAGGAAATATTTTAAGCATACACATTAGGATCACCTACATACCTACCTACCTACACCTACAACCATGGCTCTCCAACTTAATTTCTTTACACACAAAAAAGCATGGTCAGATATTTCTTGAACACACCTTGTGTATAAGCTCCTTCACTTTTCAAAGTGCATTCCACTGCCAGTGAGCTCTATCAGGTGAGATTCACAGTCTGAGGGACTAAGCTGCACTACATTAATAGACCCTGGGCACGATTTCTAACACTGCATTGGCCCACCAATGTAAAAGGATTCAAATTGGTCTTGTGCTGATAAAAGTGGATAAGACACAGCAATGCTGCTGGAGTTCTTAAACATTTGAGTGTCACTGTTGGGCTGAGAATAGTCCACCAGCCAACAGCATCCTGTTACCACTGACTAGAGGATGACCAACACTAACTGTGCAGAAACAGATGAGCTTCTGTCTCCGACTCCGACTAGGAAGGAGTGTCTAACAGAGTGGACAGTGAGTGGACACAGTGTTTAAACAATTTATATACATATAAACATATATTTGACCTTCATTTGAACAAAGCGATGGATGTATTATAATTGTTTATATCACAAACAATTACAAAAAAAATCATTTGTATAATGTGAAACAACTCTGATGCCTTAAAATGTCTAGAATTTGAACCAGGTGCTTCATATCAGCAGCAGACTGAAGTTAGATCCTTTTTAAAACCCCACATCTACGTTTATGGCATTTAGCAGACGCCTTTACCCAGAGCGACTCACAAACGTGCTTTGCTCATGCATTAGTTTGGTTTGCTCTTGATAGTTGAAGTGAGTGATATCACCACGGCCAGGTGCACAGAGCTTTCTGAGGCCTTCAGAAAGGAGACTGTAGATGCAGATGAGTCTGGGAAGAGATTTCAAAAGATCTCATAACAATTAGAAATCAGCCGTTCCACTGTCCGGAAAATTATTTACAAGTGAAGGTTTAAACAACAGCCATTATGAACCCAAGAGCAGGTTTAAAGATGCACAAAGAAGTCTCCAACAATCCTATATATATATATATATATATATATATATATATAGTGCATGTGTGTAAATCTTACATAGCTATGCAAAAATGTAGCTTTATACCGCTATTTATAATACATACAGGTGTATATACAGGTATATATGTATTATTAACCTGTACATAATGCATATAATATATATGTGACCCCATGTCCTGACAACGTACAAATGCAAACATATGCATGTATATGCACGTGTGTACGGACTCAACGCCTCTGTGCGTGTGATGCCTCATTAGCTGTGCACATTCTGAAATACGCGCAGTACAATGCCTGCTGACTGCCAGCATGCCTTCTGCTGCTCAGGTGTGAAGTGAATTTATGTTGCTGATATTGGAGTTGAGTCCCTGCCAAGCAGTACAGCAGCAGCAGCAGCAGGCAGCTGGGCCTGTTTCAGAGGCTGACTCTTCAAAACACAGGCAGGAAGAACCTCAGGAAGAGCATAAGCCTAAAGACACCCAACCTGGACCAATCCAGGCATCGTCAAAGCCCTCGTTAGCCACCGGAGAGAGATGGAGATAGATCAGTCAAAGGGCAGAGCCATAGAGCAAAGTTCTTCCATTAACCTTTAAAAAACTGCAGTCATCACAGGGTTTCTGGTAAAGAACTGAAACTCTATTAATTGCTTAGTCATGGACAGGTATATTTTTATTTTCTGAAACAAATAAATACATACAGTACTTGCACATGTTGCTACAGAATGTAAACCAAATGTTAATATAAATAAAATGCATTTTATTTTATATAAAGCCTTCAGGTTTTGCCTTTTGAGATGGTCTATTATGGATTTAAAGGTGTGTTTAGGATCATTATCCATTTATAGAGCTTGTGTTCTATGCTCACAGAATTTGCTGGAATTTCATTGAATCCATTCTTCCTACCTGTGAAATGTTCCTCATGTCATTGGCTGCAACACAACCCCAAAGCATGACTGATCCCGCCCCATCCGTAGCGGTTGGAGAAGTGTTTTATTCATGAAATTCTGTGCAATCATATGAGCAGCTGTCTCTGATGTTTCTTATCTTGACCTCCACTGTTCTTGTTCAGTGCCCTTTATTAATCCCGTTCTGAAATGAGGAAATGGCAATCGTAAAACACTTTTGTACTTCTAGCCTTCTCCTGCTTTGTGGGCCTCAACCTCAAATTTTCATTTTTAAGTGCTAGGCAGCTGCTTAGAAGAACCCATGGCTGCTGTCATGTGCATCACCAGGCCTTTCCTAACAATGCTTGTAAATAAGACATAACCATAGCAGGCTAATCAACAGGCTAAGATCTCAGTGGGTGGACGGTTGGGTGGACGAATATGAATGCATTAAACAGTTAAACACCAATAAATAAATGAATTAATTAATTAATAAAAACAGGATAGTAGTACACAATGATTATTAAGTGGTGTTACCAATGGCATGGTGAAGTATCCTGCTAGAAGGGACTCATCATTGTGAGAATACCCACCAGCATGGAACCTCCACAAACCTGAACAATGCCTTGTTGACAACTTGGGTGCAAATGTTTATAACCTAAGATCAAGCTGAAAAAAACGGTACCATGACTCATCAGACCACGTCACATGTTGTCAGTGCTCTAGGGTCCAGTTAGCAACCTCACAAGCCCAAGTGGTGCTGTGTCCAGTGTCATGGAGTTAACCAAGGCACTCTGGGGAGTCTTCTGCTTCCATAACCCATGGAAACGAAAGAACACTGCACCCACATGTCTGTTTCCATGGACAGTTCTAGCCGAATGACAGCAGTTAAGGTCATTAAGCATCTGTGGATGGCCACTGAGCTGTCCACTGTGGGTAATAATGCCTTCTATGATGTATTCCTGGTGCACGACCTACGGATCAAGGAATGTTAAATGCACGCACAGCCTCAGAAATGTCTCCTCTCACCCATCTGGTATGCACTATCATTCCTTGCCACAAGCACAGTGACCACTGTTCAACCTTGTTTACAATATAACACCTCACAACTAATACAGGTATGGACATCCACAAGCTGTCCCCTGTGGTAGAACCACTTCATAATCAATTTCACCAATTTGCATACTGCTATCCAAGCATCCTGCTTTCGTTGTTGGATTGTTTGTGTGTGTGTGTGTGTGTGTGTGTGTGTGTGTGTGTGTGTGTGTGTGTGTGTGTGTGTGTGGAGGGTAGGGAGCTTTTATAACTTGTGCTTAGTAATGTTGGAACTTGCTGTCAGGCTTTAATTAGAGGCACACAAACTGGGATCAAGGGATTTTCACACCTAGATTCTTTGATCCAGATGTTCTGACCTATCAGTTTGGTCCAAACCAAAATAGCAGTGTGAAAGGTACTGCAGACCACAGTCCAGACCAAAGGACCAGATGTTGATGTGACCTAAAGAGATGGTTTCGGTCCAATCAACCGAACCCTGGTCCAATTTGCTTTCAGTTTGATTTTTGAATGCTTCGGAATATCAGACCAATTTTAAAAAGTCGAGGCAGGTTATCGTCACAAACCAAACAGAAGATTAAATAGAACCAGTCTAAACCCAAATTCCCTTTGTGAAAACAGAACTGAACGCCCTGTAGAGTTTAGGATATATATATAGGATATATAGTCCCTTTATAGATTGCTCCAGTGTCTTTTTTGTCTTCCAGTTCATGAGAATATTCTTTAGGAGTGTTTAGCACTAAAAAACTATTCTGTTGATTTTAGTTGTCATATAGATCTTCTAGCAGGCAAAGTGATGCATGGATAGGAATGGTTCAGGCACTGGATATGATGGTGATAACTAACCAGTCAAAACTGGTTAACAGGTGTGCAGTGCCACACTGAAAATAGAGTTATCAGTGGGGTTTTGAGTGCAGTGTGTACAGATTGCTGAGTTTGCAAATTCCATTGTCAACATCTCGAGTGTGGTATAATGTACTCTGCGGAAATGTAATATTTTGGATTAGCCATCATATTTGACCCACTTTGAGGTACATTTATAGATGCCCTAATTATCATTTTCAAGGCTTTTATTTTGTAAACAGGTTTTGTATTTGAAAGAAATGGTGAACTGTTTGCCAGCATGTGTACCATTGTATTTTGCCTCTGTTCCCTGTGGTACTGGTCTAAAACCTTGGCTGTGTGGTTCACTGGTCTCCAGGAAGGGTAAACACTGAAATGTGCTGGGCAGGGCTGGGCCTCTCCAAACATGGACCTGGAGAACTGCCTTCCTGTAGACTTTGGATCCGTTACATTACACTACATGGATCCTTCTTTTTCCTTATTCTGTAAATTTTGGAGATACATGTTTTATACATAACAGCAATTTTTTTTTTTTAGGCTACAGTCAATAATCTCTCTCTCTCTCTCTCTCTCTCTCTCTCTCTCTCTCTCTCTCTCTCTCTCTGTCTCTTATACACATCTTAGGAAGACAAGCACTGACGACATGATCACCAAGGATGTGTATAAGAGACAGAGAGAGAGAGAGCGCGAGAGGGGTACCATAGCAACTGCCTATAAACCATCTAGCATCACCATAGCAGCCTCATAATAACACCCTTCTGGGATGCAATAGCAATCCAATAGCAACCACCTGGCATATCAAATGCCTACCAACTACCTTTACACAGCCTACCAACCACCTGCGCCTCGATGGCAACCACCTAGCAACACAATACACATCATCAATTCCATCCTAACAAAGTAGCAGCAATTTAGGAAATGTGCTTTTCTTGCTTACACTGTTGTTACTTTTATGAATTTGTTGAAACATTTACAACCTTATTCACCAAAAAAATGAGAAAAGTATTATTATATAAAGTATTTATTAGAGACAGTCACACATGGCAGGCAGATATAATAATGAAACTTAATCAGACTAGATTAGACTGGTCATTGGTCAATAATTTTCAGTAAAGCAATACACTTCTGGGTTACAAGTAACCCTCTCCACCCAAAATACCCAACCCCACTTTATGTTCAAAGACTTTACCCACCACTTTTACTGTAAAGGTGTTACTGTATTTTCAGATACTGTATGTGCACAACACTTGATTTGTAATGTTGGGGTGTTGAGTAGTGAGGAATGAACATTACATCCTCTGCCATTGTACAGTATGCAGCACAGTTCACCATCTGGAACCCGTGCAGTGCGATAGTTAATCAAGGTGTGGATGTCGAAATTCATTATGAAGAGGCAGTGAGATTCCTGCGCGGAGCAGTTTCTTCTCACAGAGCAGGAACGAACGCTGCTGATGAGAAATGGAGTCCTGTCACTTGTCATTCCACATGAAGAAGAGAGAATTTCCCAAAAGGGTTGGAGAACAAAGATCATAGGGAATGTTACTTCAAACACTCCTTCTAAATTATAAGATGACGCTACTGTTACACTGCAGTGCTTTTAGGAAACTTCGGTGAGACCTTAATGCTCGTGATGTCTTAATATTTTGCATACACACGAGTTAACTCGCTTAATTGAGTTTTAAACCCTCAGGTGGATTAGGATAAGATGCAGCCTGAACAGCTTTCACGATTGCAGCAGAGGCTTGCAGTTACCATTGATGGAGTGTGTGTGTGTGTGTGTGTGTGTGTGTGTGTGTGTGTGTGTGTGTGTGTGTGTGTGTGTGTGTATTGGAAATGTAAATTATTTTATAACTTGTGAGCCAAAAGTGACCCTATGACAATCAGATTTCACGGAAATATAGATGATTATTTTTCGCTTTTTACAATCTTAGAGACACTTTATGAAAAGTAATCAAATTTCATGTTGAAGAAAAGATCATTATCGGGTTTTATCTGCAATTCATTGTGATGTGGGTCATTTTTGACCCTTAAGACAACACAAGGTTTAGACGTCTTTATACACAGAGAACCATAACATCATGAGCACTTCCTTGTTCCTGCATTCACTGTCTATTTTATCAGCTACATACAAGAGCACGTTGTAGTTCTGTAATTACAGACTTTAGTCCATTTTGTTTCACTGCATACAATGTTAGCCTCCTTTCACCCTGATCTTCAATGGTCAGGATCTTACAGGACCACCACAGAGCAGCTATTATATGGGTGGAATTCTTCCAGTCGATGTCAGAGATTGATCGAAATTTAGAGCAAACATATAATTCACACTGTTTGAGTAAATACCATCTATTAGAGCACAGTTTGTCCTAACTTTTCTCACAAGAAAACTGCATTTCTATTGATTACATGCTGCTGTTGTATCTGTTTAGTTATGTCACCTCCATCTCACAACATAGTTCAAATGAAGATCACATGTCCATATTTATGGATTATACATTTATCATGGTTTACCATAATCATATTAAAATACATACTCTCTCTCTCTCTCTCTCTCTCTCTCTCTCTCTCACTCTATATATGTATGTATGTATATAACAATAATTAATGATGATAAGAATATTGTCATACTTCCCACCAATGTTTTCATATTGTATTTATATTTGAATTTTTAGAATTTCTCAACACTATTTTTCAAAGGCATTACATGCATTTATTTACGCAACACCACAGTAACCACTTAGCAGCACCAGAGCAGACATCTGTGATACCATAGCAACTGCCTATCAATCATCTAGCAATCACTAAGTTACTCAATAGCAACAATGTAGCATAATCTAAGGCAGCCTCATAGTAACACCCACCAGGCTATACAATATCAACCACCTTGCAACACTAGAGCCAGCATCTGAAACACCGTACCTTTAACAATTTAATCTTTAATCAAGTAGCAACAGTCTAGGGACTGCCTAGAAAAGGAAACCTCTGCAAAACCTTTCTTCAGTAAACTTCTTGTTTAAACTGTAACTATTAAGAATTTGTTTAAGAAAAAGTTTGTATATTTAATCTGTTTATTCATCAACTTAGCAGAGAATATGATTGCTGCCTTATTGGGCAGAAACACCACCTGGGGCCTTGCCTGTCCTGAGTGCACAGTCTGGAATGTCCAGTTAGTCCTGGGATTTGAACCTACAAGCCTCTGGCTACTGGTTTATGTTACACGTTTTGTTTTAATAAGTGTTTCAAATGGATCCCTACTCCCTCATTAGTACTACATTACACAAGAGCAAACTACAGTATTAAAAACATTAAAACCACATAAAAGTAATTTATTCAGATACGTTCTTATCATTAGCCAGCACCGGGATTCACCAGCCACACAAACAAACCAACATCAGTTCTTTCTGTGACTAATGTTACCCAGTATGTCATTTACCAGCAGTACCAGTAGAATCAGTGTTTGTTCTTCATTTTACTGTAATATGAGGTCTTCAGGGATTCAGGAGGGTCTGATAAGTTTCACTTTCAGGGTCTCTGCGACTGGCATTATCATAACATTCCTCTATCCATTGCAGAGTGTCTGTAGTAACAAGAGACTCCCAATGCACTTTGGTACACATTCAGCTTTAGTGTGCATTATTGCTCATTGAAGTGGACCAAGGCAGACTGTAATACCCTCAATATCTATCTGAAATCCCATTATATGGTACCAAAACTGGAGACAAATAGCCCACAAACAGGGATCTGGGATATATATATATATATATATATATATATATATATATATATATATATATGCAGTGATGTAGTCTTGCTCAGAGAGAAACCAAGTATTTTGATGTTATTTGCAATGATTAGATTAGATTTGATTAACAATGATAATTATAATAATACATTATTATTCCTTTATTATTTCTTTCATTTGTGTATGTATCTGTATCTGTGTTTACCTTTCTCAGGACTTGTTCTGAACTTTGAACAATGTATCAGCAAAAGAATCCTCTTTAAGCCAATATCTGGGTCAATGCCATCATTAGCCCCACCCTCTTTCACCGATCAGTCAGAGTCTGCATGCAAGTTGAGCACGTGCACACGGACATGCACTGGACAAATTCCTTTGGAATTTAACTGGGATTTAATTCAGTTGGAAACAAGTGAATTTTAGCTGCATTCTGAGCTGAAGTACTGACCGATAATCATCACACAATGATCAGACCATCATTGTTAGATTTGATCTTGTGTTTTGTTGTGATATTTTAACCGTGTATGTAGGTTACTCTGATCCTGATCTCAGTTGTAAGAGGTTAATATGGTTACTCTGGATTTGTTATGCCCCAAACAACTGCATTAACAGTGTAGTTAAACCCACCAATATAAGAGTCACTACTGCTCTCTGAAACTGCAGCCAGCAATGTGGCAGAGGGTAAGTGTGTGTGTGTGTGTGTGTGTGTGTTGGAAGGGGGGTGGGGTGTGGGGGTCTGGTTGGGTTGCTCTTGGCCAGCCTTTTCCTTTTGATGTTCCTCTTGAGTGACTTTGATTTATATATATATTTTCAGTTTTTTGATGAAGATCATGAAAGGAAGCCTCTTCTGGCCTAAAGAGCTCCTGTTCCTCAGATTTTCGCAGGCCTGGTTCACACCTGACTGGCAGCCTGAATAATGAAGGCAGGGAGGGTGGAGGAGTGGTGATGAAAGAGTGAAAGCAGAGGACTGAATGTAGAGGAGTAAAGATACAGTATATATTTCATATCCTGATGGATACACATAGCTGTGGAGAGAGGAAGCTTTCAGGTTTGCTTTAATGTACATGGTTTACTAGTGTCTGAGAAAACATGTAAAGCTATTTGTTAAACCTTTTGAATTCTAAGACAATTTTGTGGGATATTTTCATAGTTTGATGTACTTTAATTAAAATAAAAATTACATTTCAGATGTAAAAATGAACAGTATATATATATATATATATAAACATACTACTTTTTTGCTTATATAGATTAAAAATACTTTGTCTTAGAAATTATGTTGGAAGATTTTTAATGAATTATATGTTAAATTAAGAATTATATTTCTAATGCCATAATCTTCAAAATTCTCAGAAGTAATCAAAATACATTACAAACTGAATATCATATTATTTTTATTACGCATCAGTATTATCCCTCCTCAAGATCAAGCTCAAACAGCCCCTACCTTCTCATTTTCCTCAGTAACCCAATATATGGGTGATGTCATTAGCCCCGCCCCCTCTCTCAGATCAGTTGGAGTCTATATGTACATACGGACAGAGCAGTAAACATGTACTGGAAGCTCTTTTGACATTAAAACTGGGGTTTAATTCAGTTGGGAATGGATTAAATATGGCTGTTTTTCATGCTGGATTACTCGCACGTTGTCAAGCATCGAGGCTATGTTTACACAGCGTAAGTCTTCCTGTTTGTTTTGATATACACATTGTGTCTGTAGTTTACTCTCATCCTGCATTATCAAGCCTAGAAAACAGTATGGAGCTGCCTGTAAAATGTGAATCTAAGGATCTAAGAGTTAAAAAATCATTTTTTTCAAGGATGTTTTTTCAAAGTATATCAAAGTGATTCTTTATCATCAGGATCGAGAATTTAGATGAAGCACCTCATGCTCTAATGACAGCTTTCATTGTGTTTTGGTGAGTTTCTATTGTTTGGAAGTCATTTGTATGCAATCTTCCAGGCACATCTGCTGCACATTGTACAGAGCATTGATCAATCAATCAGTCAAAGTTTAGTTATGTAACACTTTTTACAACAAAGGAATCACAAAGCAGCTTTACACAAATCCGGGTCCAAGCCTCAAATGAGCAGCCAGCGGCAACAGTGGCAAGGAAACGCTCCCTCGGACTAGGAGGAAGAAACCTTGAGAGGAACCAAGGCTCAAGTGAGGAACCCATCCTCCTCTGGTCGACACCAGAGAGCACAGACATGTAGAATAGAAAAGAAATGTAGCTTGAAGTAGATGTGATACAAATCTGAATAGGTAATGAGTTATATGTGAGTCGGACGCAGACTAGTGTTAGTATTAAAGTCCGTGTAGGATTCAGTTTACTAATCTAGCAGTATGATCTCAGATGTGGATGAGGAGACATCTGGGTAGAAGCATTTGGATAAAGCTTCACGGGAGGGCGTGGACCAATATCAGCCAGGTAGCAGGGGCAGCTCAGGACATGGAGGGGAGAGAGGGACAACAATTAGTGACCCCTAGAGGTGTCAATAAAAAGCCTGCGTGAAGAGAAAGATTTGAAGATAGAGAGTCATCTAGACTTTAGTAAATCCTTTTGGTCTTGAAACATCCTTGTGTTTTCTGTCCCTGCTTGGGATCATTGGCCTGCAGGGAGATCTTTGAGAAACATCTCAACATGATGCTACCCACCCATGTTTCATTTTGGGATGGTGCTTGTAGAGGAATGACCAGAGCAAACCCTTATCCCTTATTTTGTTGGGTCAGATAGATTTTAGCATAAGTTTTGGCTTCTTTATAGAATAGAATAGAATAGAATAGAATAGAATAGAATAGAATAGAGACTCACGTCTGTAGGTTACTCTAAACCTGAGTTACGAAACCCTGGAATATGGTAAGTACCTGCCTGTAAAGTGCAGATCTCCGCTTGTATAAGGTTTTTGTGTAACTTGGGCACTTCCTTAGAACACTGGTGGTTCCTCATTTTCACAGTGTTTATTCAAAGCCTGACAATTGTACCTGTTATTTTTATGAGTCACTTAGATCGCTTACTGTCTTTTATGTCCTCGGAAATTGATGTAAATGCACGGAGGAAGCATTTACTTTTCCTTTCAAACATGCATATGCCGCTAAGCGCCAGCAGACCAGAACAATGGGTGAAAATTTATTGACTAACACTAAAGGTAGAACAAGCTGTGGCTGATTGACCGCACTATATTCTCCTGCCAGCGGAGAACCACGGCGAGCGTCGGAAAGGAAAGGAAAGGGCAGTTTGATCTCTCCTGCTGACAACAAATGCAGTGTGCAAAAGTAATGTTATGGAATTGGTGAAAATATAGGAGAGATGGTCAGGAAATGACACCAGACAGGCCATGTGTGAGCTAATTGGGGAGGTCATTGCATCACAAACTGTCCGCACTGGTTCTATTTTTACACTATGAAGGTGCAATAGGAGCACACAAGCCAGTCTAATAGAGTGGGCAGCTTATACCCAACATGCTGCATGAGAACGTGCATTCATTTAATGCAGTTTAATGCAACATTGTACTGTCAATTCCAATCATATTCTCAGACCAGAAGGGTCAGAACATTGCTGAGGAACCTTCTGTTATACAGTACAGTGTACAGTGTACAGGTCGTTTCTAATGCTCACCTTCAGCATAACCCCTCCACACAGACCCCATGGTGGCCCCAGGGGTACATTGAAGATCAGGGCATTTTCAGGTTTTGAACTGATGTCTGAATCAGACTGTTATAACACTCAGGACCCATGAAGTCAAAATCTTTAATAACACAGTTTAATCAATGATTTTAATTAAACTAGGAATGTCTGTTCCAGGCATTTATAAGTGCAGTGGGAGGATTTATTTTTTCCTAAATTCATTTTTTGTTACAGTTACATGCAGTTTTCTATATCTTGGGATCAGAGTGACCTACAGACATATACAGTAACTACTCTGTTCATCTACAGTGGTCATCATTATGGGATGAATTCAGTGAGTAACCCAGCTCAGAAAACAGCTAAAATTCACTTGTTTCCAACTGAATTAAATCCCAGTTTAAATGCCAAAGGAGTTTCCGTCCATCCATCCATCCATCCATCCATCCATCCATCCATCCATCCATCCATCCATCCATCCATCCATTTTCTGTAACACTTATTCCTGAATACGGTCACTGGGGAGCCGGTGCCCAGCGGGCAACTCTGAGCGCAAGGGCAGGAAACAACCCACTAGTTCATGGTAGGGTGCACACACACACACACACACACACACACACACACACACACACACACACACACACACACACACACACAGACTAAGGGCCACTTTAGAGTCACCAATTCACCTGTTCACTGCTCTGACCACATGTGCATGCTCGACCTGCATACAGACTCTGACTGATCAGTGAAAGGGGGAGGGGTTGATGACTAGATTATTAGATATTAAACACACTATAAAGTTTAAAGCACCCATTATGTCCATGCACCCAATATATAAATGTCCCATTATATAAACTGTTCACTAAAAAAAAATGACGAGTGCTAACTAACAGCACATCTTATCTAATTTGCAAAGTAATATTATATCTAGAAACATAAAGATCGGATCAGATTGGATCAGTATCAGCTGATAATCACCATTAAGCGTCTTGGATTGGATGTTCATACACAAAGCTTGGTGTTCTGTCCTTAACAATAAGCAAATGCTCTTTGTAATAATATGAAAAGTGCTTTTAATTGGACAATTTAAATAGATTAAATGGATTTCAGGTTTTGTTGATTACTGCTAATTTCAGTTTAATATGTGCAGCCAAAGTTATTGTTGGTAGAGATGTGATTACGACTCTAGCACCGAGAGATGTTTAATTCAGAGGTTTTGAGTAGAATTAATTCAGTCTGTTGGGAGAAAGCACTCCAGCAACAATGCTATGATCTATTTATGATGGTTTCTGTTTTATTACATACTGAGTTAGTTTGCAAATTATCTGAGATATACTGTGAGTTTCCTTTCTATTTATTTATTTTTTATCACTGAGAAAACCATCAAATCATTACTGGTGCAAGCCGTTGACACTGGTGCTCATTATCTGTCTGCTTCTTAGTTTAGAGTCGGGTGATGGAGCAGGAAAGCAGACTTCCCACAAAGTTTGGGAGACTTTTTTGCCAAATACAAGGCAGATGCTTGATCATGGTTATAAAGTGGATTTTCAGAGTACGACCAGTGAAACCAGTAATAAAACCATGACAATCCAAAAACCATTCGAATGCCTAAATCAATGGTTCTGGTAGGTTACATGCTGTAATTCTAAGCTACACAAGTCAGTATCAGAGTGATCTACAGACATTAGACATATCATAACAAGCTATAAGACCCACCCCCAGCAAACCTTACCTTATTTTTGTGGGATGAATTATCAGTGAGTAACACAATCTCGGAAAACTTCTAAAATTCACTCATTTCCAGTAAAATTCCAAAGGAGCTTTCGGTGCATGTTTACTGCTCTGTATATGTTCACCTTGAATCCAACTGACCAACAAGATGCCGTGCTAATGATATCACTAACCCAGATATTGGGTTACAGAGGACAATGAGAAGGTAGGCGCTGCTCTCTTTTTTTGCTCACACATTGTTAACATTTTAGAAAAAGTGCCAATAAGGGATAAAACCAATACATACATAAATATCAGAATCAGAATCAGAATCAGAATCTCTTTATTTCGCCAGGTATGTTACACATACAAGGAATTTCTCTTGGTGAGAGCAACACGTGTATGACATGTAACGAGTACACAGACTATTTACAAACATTACACCAGAAAGGAGGTACAATAAACACTAAATAGAATAAGAATATAAGTTAATAGTTCAAACGTACTGAGAGCTGAGGAGCTAAAAGATGAATAAAAATTGTACTGTACACTTGTGAACATGATATAATGAATCCGATGTTTCTGAGGTAGGTTTGTATGAAATGTTGTTTAGTTGCAGATGTTGTTAACATATACAGAAGAGAACTGTACAATAGATCTGCACAATTGTGCAAAGAGCATCGTAAATGATGATCAAAATAATAAAGGATTCAGGTTTGTTTTTTGTCTTTTTATTGACATTTTATTTTCAATATCTCTGTCAATCTAATCATCTAATCATATGAAGGGCAGTCCGATTTCAGCACAATGCTGTTTCTTTCACCTTCTAATGTTTGATTTGTGATGATAACCTGCCTCACTCTCCTGTAACAGGTCTCAAACTTTGAATCATCCAAACAGGTGTGTTCACACGGCAAATGCACTGGATTAAGGTTCAGTTGATCCAGACCGAGACCACCTCTGTGGGACCTGATTCCTTTTCCTCTGTGATCTGCAGCACTTTTCACACCTGCACATTTGGGTCTGAAACTGTCAGGAAGTCTGGAACAACCAAGGTAAGCTTGAAAGTACACTTAGGATCTCTGCTTTATGCAAGTGTCCCTTAAAATGTCAAAGTAGGCTCTCCAACAAAACGTCCATTAAAATTGTCTTTCGAGAATCCAATGGGTGTTTTTTTGTCGCTGCACCAAGAACAATAAACACACATTTCTGCATGGCATACAGCAATTATTTTCTTTGTGAGTGGCATCCAAAAATGGACTTTCAGTCAGTTGATAATCATGTTTATGCTTGAGTACCAGTATTAAACCAGGACCTGTAGTGAGCAGTGTCCGTGCATTTTTAGCAGTGCAAATAGAGTCTAATTTAGATAATGAAAATAGCTGCATTTCCAAAATGAACATGCCCTAAAATTATAGCTTGGTCGGCAGAAACAGCTCCACTTGAGAAATCAGTAAAACAACAAACACCCAAACCCCAGAATTAAACATCAACAGCCACAGTCCACAGTAAACAATGGTCACTAAAACTGAAAAGACTTATTTTTTTGTGGCTAGATCAATTCTATTAAGAAAAGGAGTTTTCAAAGGAGTTGTATCCAGGATTCCAAGTAATGCCCGAAGCATTTCTATGAATAGCTGCCACGACTCCCTCTTGGCCGTTTAGACGAGGGCTGTGTGCATCACTGTGGCTTTGGGGGCTTTTATTAAAGGTAAGTAAATAAATTAAGCTTCAAGACAATTAAACCCAATGTTTATAATAATACATTTATGACTTATGAATATACGCACAGATGACCACCTCCTCGCACGGGTTTAGTGAACTCCTTTTACATACAGCAGCCCTTTTGTGGTTCTATAATTACAGACTGTAGTCCATCTGTTTCTCTGCATACTTTGTTCTCCTCCTTCCACCCGGATCTTCAATGATCTGGGCCACCACATAGCAGGTATTATGTGGGTGGTGGGTCGTTCTCAGCACTGCAGTGATAATGACACGGTGGTGTGTTATGTCTTATGCTGGTATGAGTGGATCAGACACAGCAGTGCTGCTGGAGCCTATATTTCAGAGCAGAATGACATTGTTGGGGCAGTATCTTCTTCACATTCATTGTTAGGAAAGTTCGGAGGATGTTTCAAAGCTTGTGCCAACAATGAGCAGACATGGGCTCTTCTGAGCAGCTGTCCAGCACAACATGAGAGGAAGGTACATTTCCAGGTAGCCAATTCCTCAATTCGTGATTAGAAAATGGCAGTTAACAGGAACGACGGAGGTCAAATTCAGATTCAGAAGAACAAAAAATCTTCACAAAGGTTTAGAAAGGCATTTGCTAGAAAGTCAGTAGAAAATTTAGAAATTTAGAAATTTGCTAGAAAGGCAAATCAAAAATTTAGTTTAGTTTATATATATATATATTAATTAATGAGTTATTTGTAACAATTAGTCCTCTTAAATAGTCGATCTTAAATACAAGGACAACATGACAAACACATGTGACTGGATAATGACTGGGAAGGGTTCTAAATGACACAATGAGAAATGCTCTTTATTATCTTTGTTATGAATCAGTATCACTTCTCGTGACATTTATTCTGAAATTTCAAAGTGACCAACCTGTTCTTTCTTGTTTTCCTCTGTAACCACATATCTAGATCAGTGATGTCAATAGCCACACCCCTCTTACTGATCAGTTGGAGTCTGCATGCAGGTTAAACACATATATTAACGTACACTGAAATGTTCCTGTGGCATTTAATGTGGGATTTAATTCAGTTAGAAATTATATACAGTATGTATATGTATATGTATATGTATATGCTATATATACATAATCTGATCCTGAGTTATGAAGCCTAGTAAACACCATGTAACTATCTGCAAACTGCTCTAGGAGTTATCCTACATCTTCACACGTAGGTGAGACACAGCACAGTCAGAGCTGGTCAGCTTGGTCAACAATGTCAATTTGTCCAATTCAAACCTGAGATTAAGTACTTAAACTTCACTTCGACGGAGATGAAACTCTTCATTGCTGTGATTTCTGCTTCAATTATTTTCACCCGAACCTTAACTTTTTTTCTCCATCAAGCACGTGGGTAATATATAAGTACAGTACATTTATAGCAGACACAGTGTGTACCGCTCGTCATGGGGAAAGAAGCGCTGTGCTGGAACAAGGTCATGGTCAGCCATGCTGAAACACCAAGAAGGCTGGGTACTTGCTTACTTTGAGCACTTTAATGGTAGCAGATGCCACAGGCTAACAGAAATACAATTTGCACGGCTGGAAGGATGCATCTACATACATGGCAATATATAAGCATAATAAAAAAAGGTTTCTCGAAGCGTAAATATTGTGCAACAGTAATAAGAAAGAGAGCAAATGAGTGCCGGGTGTTGTATTACTTCAAAACAGAAGCTTAAATCCTTCTTAGAGTGTTCCTCTTTTGGAATGCCTTTCTGTTCCTAATGGGCTTTGCTGGGACAAACCTCACCATTAAAAAATACAAAAATAAACAAATCATCGACAGAGCTCTTTTAATAGAGTTAATGTTTGGGAGCCATGGTGTAAATCAAGCCATTCTTCTCCCCAGCTGTGGTTAGTCACCACCAACTACTGGACAGACTAGGTCATACCACTAATTTACTCTCACAGTCTACAGAGTGGACTCAGGCCTCAACAAGGCTGATTGATCACTCCGCAACGCCGCTCCCTCAAAGCACACATTGTTCATTTCCTCATTAGTAGGTGCTGAAGCCATAGTGCGGTGAGTCAGTGCTAGAGTAAATATGGACGTATCAGCAGGGATCTTGTCAGCAAGCTCTTTAGCAAATGGACAGGCAAACTGTGGGTGGTGCTTTCCTACAGAGTGTGAGTGGAGTAGCATGAACCCACATTTAGATTTCTGTTTTAGCAGAGGGTCTTATCCAGAGTGACTTGGGTGTAAAAATGGCTGCTCAACTAATCTAGAAGAATATATATGCATTGTCAAAAAAATTGCACCGAGGAGGAATAAACAGACTGCAATGCATGACTGAGACGGAGTCATTGGAATGGCAGTGGGTCATCTTCAGTGAAGAGTGCCATTTTGGTTTTGGTGGCGACGACCAATGAATCCAGGAATGGAGGCATCGCCGTAAAGTCTGCAGGAGCTGAGTGAGAATTTTCAAGCTGCATGGGATGGATTATCACAAGCACCATTAGGAACTTCTACAACTCCACTCTGAGTCATCTGCTACGTTGCGTTAAACCCTGGTTCCTGGTAACCTTTATCTACCTTCTCAATAGCATTGCAATCCAACACGTTTTCAATTATTTCAACTATTTCTGTTTTTTGGTGATGTTTTGTTTCCCAGTGGTTCTAAAGTCAGTCCTCAGGGACTCCCAGACAATCTGGGGGGTCCCTACTGATTGGTTTCAGAACCACTCACTGCTATAGCCCAAGGATCATGATCTCCACTATAGCTTCATCTAGTTAAATTGTTATTATTATTATTATTTTTTCTAATACGATGAAACACAGATATGAAATGCAGAGGGACGTGACATGATGAGGAAAGGAGTGCAGAAATGTGTTAAGCTACACATGGCCTGAAGTGGTGAGCCTTCCGACTGGAAGTGTAAAAAGAGCTTGAGGGAAAGTTTGTTCTACCACTGAGAGACAAGTGCAATAAAGCAGCGAGACCCAGCCTTACAGGCATGCTTAGATGTCAGGAACACACCCAGAAGTTGACAACCTCAGCTGGCATGCAGGTGTGTGTAGAAACAAAGTCCAAGAACCTGAAGGAGAGAGGTGCTGGGCTTTGTATCTCAGCATATGACTCATTCGGGAGAACTTCAGACGGATGTGGACAAAACATACTGCAGCCGTTTGAAAGCTCTGTGGAGGAGAAGAGGGATGCAAGGTACTTAACCTTTAGAGCCCAAGATCCTTTTATGGGAGGTTTTTTGTAGTTTTGTTGTCAAAAACAAAAATTAAAAAGGCTGTGACACATGCAAACTATTATTATTTTCAGGAGATCCTGGGCAAATGTACAACATTTGATTAAAAATGTATTTGGATCTCAGAACTGTCGGAAATGTATATTCCACAGTGTTTTTAAGCTGGAAGTGCAACAATTTTCATGAGTTATTTTTAACGATTTGATTGAGAAGGGTAGTTGACAGTGGTAAAAATAAATAAATAAATAAAAATAAAAAATAAAAATAAAAAATAAATAAATAAATAAAATAATATAAAATAAAATAAAATAAAATAAAATAAAATAAAATAAAATAAAATAAAATAAAATAAAATTATATTATATTATATTATATTATATTATATTATATTATATTAAATTAAATAAAAAATACTCACAACCTGCATATCCTTTATTATTTTTTGTTACTTATGTATGTATCTTGCGATGAGCCTCACCCTCTCTTGCTGTACAGTCAGAGTCGGCATGTAGGGTGAGCATGTACACAGGGACAGGGCAGTAACTGAATGGCTGCTATGGTATTTATACTGGGATTTAATTCAGTTGAAATTAATATATATATATATATATATATATATACATACAGGTGTGTGTGTGTGTATATATATATATATATATATATATATATATATATATATATATATATATATATATATATATTCTGTCATTTCAATTCAAGCATGTTTTGTGCAGAAGTGTGAGGGAAACACTTCAGCTGGTCCAAATTTCATGTCGAGACTGGAGAACACCATTATGTGATCTTAACATTAGTAGCATTTCTGCACTCGTTAGGCGTGCAGGCTAAAAGTACAGCTCCCTCCCGTGCGCTGTCACCGTGTGCTAGATCAGCAGCGTTAAACTGAACAAGACGGCTGTCTTCAGATATCTGCAGAGAAATCACAGCCTCTCTCACTGCCTACTGGGGCTTAAAGCATCCAATCCTTCCAATTACATTTGCCTTCATCCTCTTCAGCACAGTTCCCTTCACATTCCTTCTATTTTAGTGTTAAAAAATTGCTGATCAAATCAAGCTGAATGGGTACTCAACCTTCAACATGGATGCACCACGAATACCACTCAGCACCGCAATTTGATGCTAAACCCCGAATTAGTGAAGGAGCAACTGAAAATGCCAAAAGCCATCTCTTTGGAGCTTCTTTGGAGCATCTTTAGAGCTACTTGGATTCACTTTTGCTTCCCTAAAGAATGTTAAGCATTTTTTTGGCCAGTATATATTATTTTGACAAAGGTATCTGTCCATTGTATAGATATCTGTGTGTCCTATGGACAGTGCATATTCATTGTTTAACTCTTAGAACCTGAGATCCACACTTTGCAGGCAGTTATTTGCCATTTTCTAGGCTTCATAACTCAAGGTCAGAGTAAAATACAGACATATATTCACACGTAACGTAGTGTATATGTTCAAACTGCATGCAGTCTCTGACTGATCTGTGAGAGGGGGTGGGGCTGATGATGTCACTTACATTTTTTAGCTTATATACACTCTGGATGACCAATGTCCAACAGGATTTTGAGATGTGTAGTGTTTTTTAGTCGTTATTAGTCCAGGTGTAGGCCCAAGTATGTTTCTAAATTTTATGGTGAATAAAAGTACATCAAACTATAAAGTATATCCCACAAATTTGGCCTAAGTTTTTAAGGCTCATTCATGATTAAATGTACATTGAACTCCAAAGACGGAACAATCACTTTGGAAAGCATTCATCCTGCCATTCCAACTGAATGCAACATGCCCAGGTCATAAAACCCATCAACATGCACAGTTCCTCCCTAAACATCTAGTATCTTCTCAGAGACTCTGCCTTACTTAGTTCAATACTATTGGGGAAGCTGTGCTCGTGTGCAAAATCATGTGTGTCGATGGTTCCTGAGGCAGCACTACATCTGAGGCAGAACAAATGCAATTGGTTTAGACAGTAACCAATTAAAATAAACAGGTGGAGCTTTCTGCTCCTCAGAGCTTTATATGTGAAGATCAGATACATGTTTCTAAAGCTCTGCTGTCTGGTTATTGTAATTGGCTGTTCTGTAAACCCATTGCATTTGTTCTGCCTCAGAGGCAGATCTGCCTCCAGAAATGGTTTGAGTAGTGATTTTGCACTCAAGCCAAAGCTGTCCATCATACCTACTAATGTCCAAATTAGTTAGATAAGCCGTGTTTCAGCTGAAGGCTTAGTTCTTTGCCTACTGATTTACACCGTACAATGTACACTGTTCAGCTGAAGCTACTGAGAGACTAGTTCTCAGGTTATGTAACGTTCTTGCCTGAGTTGCATTTAATACACTGAGAAACATCAGGGGGAGACAATGGCTCAGTTGTTAGGGTGGTGGGTTATTGATCATAGGGTTGTGGGTTCAATACCCACATCTACCATGCTGCCACTGTTAGGCCCCCAAGCAAGGCTTTTAAGCTTCTGTGAACCAAAGGCGCCTCAGCTTGCTCAGCCCAGCCCTCTGATCTCTGTATTTTCAAGCAGGGAGAAGAAAACTGTTTTGTTGTACTTTACAAAGTTGTACTTTGTGCTTGTAAATGATTCATATAATCATTATATGTAACAAAGTATTTCTGTTATAATTTGATGTTTTTTCTTCTTCTTCAGGATGGATTATTGCACATGGAAATCAGAAATCTCAAATCAGTAGAATATTTCATAAGATGTAAGAACTTTTGGCGCTGTAGGCAGGTGCTGAGTCCTACTGGAAAAGGAAATCAGAAACTCCATAAAGCTGGTCAGCAGATGGAACCATGAAGTGCTCTATAGTCTCCTGGTAGAAGCTGCATTGACTTGATAAACCAGTGGACCAAGACCAGCAGATGCCATGACACCCTTAACCATCACAAACTGGACTTCAGACACCTTGGATTCAATGCCTATTCACTCTTCCTCCAGACTCCAGGAGCTGAGGAGGAGGTGTTGAGACTTGACTTGAATTTGCATAGATTTTTGACTTGATGTGAAAATGACATTTACTTCAATCTGAAAAGAGGACATTGGACCTCTGAACAACAGTCCAGCTCTTTTTCTCCTCAGCCCAGGTAAGACACTGAGGGGCGTGATATTACGAATGCTGCAGTTGGCGGCCCTTTCCTTGAGACGTCTATTTGAGGAGGCTCTTGAAGCCTCAGTCCACTCCTCATGAAGCTCTCATCAAACTTCTTTATAATCCTCTCAAGGCTGTGCTCATGCATGTGCACCTGTGCACCATTTCCCACCACGTTTAGCCCTTCCTGTCAACTTTCTGTTAAATCTAAGAACCTGAGATCTGCACTTTGCAGGCAGTTACATGCTCTTGTCCAGGCTTCATAAAAGAACTTGAAGACGATACCATATCTTTGAATTATCAGTGAGCAGCTGAGCTCGTAGAACAGCTCAAATTCACTCATTTTCAACTGAATTAAAAACCATTTGCCATAAAAACCATAATGCCACAGCGTGTTCACTGCTTTGTCCATGTGTACATGCTTCATGTGCATGTTTTGTACTTTTGATGAGGGTTATTTACAAATATCCATTACAAATCAGCTCAAAACACTGTGGATGATCGATTTCAATGGGATTTATGTCCTATAAAGCGTTATTTAGTCCTTATAAGTAAAAAATAAAGAAATAAAATAAAGAAATTAAAACAATAATCGCAGCATGGTCAAATTCATGCAAATATTGAAATTCTGTCAACAATATACAATGTCTTGCATGTCACTGTCTCTTATAATTACATTTTGTGGCTTTGTAACTGTTCTGCATTAGACTAGGGTTCTGAAGGTTACTATGCTTTGATTCAGAACTAAGAGAACCGACAGAATTTTCAGCAATGATCTTCTCTGGTTTACCCTCTTTGTTGAGGGTGTCAATGATCATCTTTTGGACTACTGTGAGGTCAGCGTCCCTCACTAAGACTTTACATTTGATACTTCAATACTTCTCAACAAAGCTTCGGAAAAGTCATAGCTCATACATGTAGTCTAGCCATAGATGGACAATTATTTACTATTGCACACCATTTATTTTACCCCAGCCTACCCTCACGGACCCCGTCAGCTAATCTCACCTGCATATGAAAGCATAAAGTCAGTGTGCTCTCCTGCCATTCGTAAGGCTGTCAGTCCTTGACTGTTAAATGCCATCCAGACACAGCTTGTGCCAATACGGCCATGCTTTTAAATGTGGCCGGGGGAGAACGGAGCCCTGGACCGATGAAAATGTGGGGGGTGGATGATGAATGACTGTGATTAGCAACTCTGAGCATGTGGTTTTATGGCCTAGCAGCACTGCTGTTATCACTTAAACCTGAGGCAAGACGCTTCATCATGGCTCCCCAGCAACAGACAGGTCCCACATACAACAAAACAAGCGACCGCTGCGACCTATACAGCTCGCAAATAAGACCATTTATGCTCTCCGGAAGAAGGCAATTATTCTCAAGGAGAACAGGAGAATGGGCTCCTTCTTGTGTGTGTGTGCGTGTGTGCGTGTGTGTGTGTGTGTGTGTGTGTGTGTGTGTGTGACATTTATTCTTGGTAAGAAAAAGTTCAGTATTTCAGATTTCTCAGATTTCTCATGCACTTTAAGTCCGTTCTAAAGAATATATATATAAGCAATAGAATAGGACAGGAGTAGATAAACATGAACCTATGCCTAATGCCAGGTGAGGGCTAGAGGGGTATAAAGCCCAAGCCCCCCCCCAGCTTTGAAATGTGCCCTTATCCAGAGTGACTTACAAATGTGCTTTGCTGCTCACTCAGAATATCCTTAGCTAGTAGACGAGGCTAGAATCTAGAGATTCCTCACGCTGTTTTAAGACAGTGAGGGACTCGGCTATTCAGTCCCGGGGGAAGTTCGTTCCACCATTTTGGTGCCAGAACAGAAAAGAGTCTGGATGCATGTTTCCCTTGCGTTCTGAGGGACGGTGGGTCAAGCCGAGCTGTATTTGAAACTCGAAGGGCTCTTGGTACAACTCGAGTTTTGACCATTGCCATCATGTATGAAGGGGCTGGTCCATTTTTAGCTTTGTAGGTCAGCATCAAGGTTTTGAATCTGAAGTTCAGCCACAGGGAGCCAATGACAAAGGTATTTATAATAATGTTATTTAAAATACTTACCAAAAAAACAACAACAAAAAAAACAACAACAACTGATTAAGCTAGTGTGGGTTGCCAGTTCAGAGCTGATCTGATCTGGCACTAAGTATGTTTTCAGCAACCTGACAGTAAGTCTGACAGTAAGTAATTTGTGTCTATCATGTCCTTAGTTTTCTCTCATTCTGAGTTCTGAAGCCTGGAAAATGCATGTATCTGCCCACAAAGAATAAAATAATTACAGATATAAACAAGTATATGTAACTGTTTGCAAAAGAACAACATGTCCCCCAGGCTCAATCATGATCTGCAAAGGAAAGTTCTGCAGAAACGCAGCCTACATTACTGCATTCCTTTTTTTCTTGACATGCTCTCTAGGGTCAGAAAGTGTTAAGACATTAAGTCAATAAAAGCCAGTGTGGGTTGCCAGTTCAGAGCTGATCTGCAACCTGATCTGGCGCTGACTATGTTTTCAGCAACCTGACAGTAATGGATGATTACCTGAGGTGAGGGGTTTTAAAGTGCGGCTTCAAACAATGGACACGTCTAAATGAAAGGTGGGATGGCTTTTCCGGCCCTGAAGCTTCAGCATGACATCGCTTATGCCTAAACCCGACCATGACACCTGAGAGAAGTCTAGTACACATAGAGACACAGCTGAGATACTCCTACCTTCATTAACTTCATTTTACAGCTTTGTGATTAGAGTTCCCGAAGGAGCACCTATCTTCTTATGAAGCATGCTTAATGCTTGCCTGCCTATCAGCTCCCAACCATTATCAGAGAGAGGTACGGGGGAAGCTCCCGAGCATCTGCCAGTTTAACTTGGCTGTTTATAAGGAATAAGATGCTTTCAAACCTTGAAATAAGCAGATGTTTTGTTGCTCTTGGTCGAAAATTATATTTAGAATGAAATTTTAATACAGGTGTACACTAACCAAGAAATGTATTAGACCTGTACATCTACTGTAAATGTGAAACTAGCCAATCATGTTGCAGAAATGCTGAAAATCATGCAGATATAGTCCAGAAATTTAAGGTAATGCTCATATATGTCATGAAATGGTGACAAATATGAAGTATGACTGGATTTAATTGTGTGGCATGATTGTTGGTGCCCGAAGGGTTGAGAAGTAAAGCATCCCAGAATGCAGAACACATCCAACGTTGGTGCAGATGGTCTTCAACAGCAGAACACCATAACGGGTTCCCCTGCTGTCAGCCAAGAACAGAAAGCTGAGGCTGCAATGGAAATTGTTCACTCTTGTATGTAGTCAAAGCCATTGTGAGACAATTGTATTTAAATTCCATTTAGTCACAAGATTTTCGACTCCAGCAGACAAGTGGCATAAAGCATAGCAACACCTCAGCATTCAACACCCATACCATAGCAGCACCACAGTAACCAACACCTATTCCATAGCAACACCTGAGCAACTAACATCTTTACCTTAACAATGCCTTAGCAACCAACTCCTATACCATATCAACACCTTAGCAACAAGATCTTTTCCATAGCAGCACCTTAGCAGCCAGCAACTTGACCATAGTATGACCTTTACAATTGTTTAATCAACACCTAGATAGCAAGACCTTAGTAACTGATTCCGATACCACAGCAGCACCTTAGAAACCTTCACCTATAGCACAGCAATGCTGCTGAGCTGCAATCACACCCACAGCTATAGTTTTTTTATATAATCAAAGCAGCAGTGTGTTGTTACTATTGTTGTTAGCTTACAGTCAACTCTCAATCTCTTTATTATTATTATTATTATTTTTTTAAATTATTATTATTATTATTATTATTATTATCATTTATTATTATTATTATTATTATTATTATTATTTACTATTATTATTATTATTATTATTATTATTATTATCATTATCATTATCATTATTATTTTTTTTTTTTATTATTTATTTATTTTTTTTATTTACAGGGTTTAATATTTAGAGTCTGAGTTATATCAATGATACATTTAAATTATGATAAATATATCATAGCAAATGCATTATTCAGTGCCTCAACAGAGGAAAAAAAAACAACAACTACAAAAGCAACATTTACAAACAGACCTACAATTATGACAAAGTAAAAATATTAAAACCCTATGAGAAAAGCATATTCCCTAAGCATATTCCAGCTCAGTGGAATATCATAGCTAAAAGCAGACTTATCTATCTCAGCAAGAACTCCGGGGACCTGTAATGTAACAAAAAAAAATGACTTGAGTGGGTTTTGTAGAATCTGTTATTCAGGGTAAGCATGGACAGACTATACATGAAAGAAGCCAGTGTGTTTCTCTATGCACAGAAAAAGACGACCATACAACACTGTCACATACAACACAATGGTAGGCATTATACAGGTCTCCCATAATGAATTATAAGGAGGAATGGTACACATTCCTTTAAGAATGCTAGCTGAGGCATTTTTATATAGCACATCCCAATAGTCAACAAGAGGCATGGAATTTGCATCTGCTGTGCATAAAGAAACTTTATTTCTATACAAGGTGGCCAAATTTGTGTTTCCCTATTATATTAAATATGTGAACAAATAGTTGCACCCAGAAGGAAGTGTTGGATTGCAATGCTATTGAGACGGTAGATAAACATCACTATGAATAATAATAAATGATTAAATATTTATACTGATCTGCATCATATTTATTGACCAACACATACAAAAGTAGTGTCTCTCAATATGACATGTGGCTATAAAGCAACATGCCATGATGTATTGGCATGGAGGTGTAGAGGTTCCTAATGGTGCACTGAGATCCATCCCAGGCAGCTTGAATATTCTCACTTAGTTCCTGTATATTTTATGGTAGGAGTTGTAGGAGTGTTGGCAGCCTGTCCATTAGCATCCCACACACCGAACATCTTTGCAGCATGGAGGGATGTCTAGCAGTCATTGATCTCAAGGGTTACATTACCCAAAAATTAACCTCTGAGATCCTTTTTAAAGGGCAGGGTTTTTAAAGGTCCATTGCGTAATCAGACCACACCTCTAATCATTTATCTGCCTGAGACAGAAGTACAACTATGCCAAGTGTATGTCAACCTGTGTACATGTGAAGAAGCTGCTCCTCGGTCTGGTTGTTCTACACTTAATGCTCCGCAACCTCCTGCCTGAGGGTAGCAGGGCAAAGAGTGTGCATGCTGGGTGAGTGGGGTCCTTCTTGATGCAAATGGCCTTCCTGCATCTGGAAGTGTAAATGTCTGTGGAGGCTGACTCCAACACTCCATTGTGCAACGTTCATCACCATCTTCATCACCAACAGCTTTCCTCTCTGCAATAGAGCAGATTCCGTCCCACATGTTCCTGGAGGAAGTAGAGCTTCTGATGTGCCTTCCTGAGCAGACTGGAAGTGTTGTTACCCCAGGTTTGGTTGTTACTCAGGTGCACACCCAAGTACCTGTAACCTGTCTGCTCTTCCTAACGTGATCTTCTCCATCTTCTTCACACTGATGCAGATATTTTTTCCCCTGCACCAACCCTCCAGGTGTTCCACCTCCTGCCTGTAGCTGGACTCATCACTGTTTGTGATGCATTCAACCACTTCTCTGTCATCTGCAAACTGTATAATATGACAGCCTGGATGGGTAGGTGAGCAGTCATATGTGAGCAGAGTAAACAGGAGGGGACTCAACACGCAGCCCTGAGGGGAGCCAGTGCTGAGGATTATGGTGGAGGAGTAGATGTTGTGGATCCTCACAGACTGCGGCCTGTTGGTCAGGAAGTCCAAGACCCAATTACAGAGGAAAGAGCTCAGTCAAAATGTGAGGCAGTTGTGAGCCAGGGCCTTTCTGCTCTAGGTGGGTTAGGACAGCAGAGACAGTGTCCTTTGTGGATCAAGCTTCGTGGTATGCATAGTGCTGTGGGATACTGGCCGGTAGTCATTCGGACCAGTCCCTGCTGAGCTCTTGGGATCAAGGATGATGGTGACAGGAGGAGTTAAAGATTTCAGCCAGCACCTCACAGCGCTGATCAGCACAATCCCTTAGCACCTCCCATTGATGTTGTCTGGGCCAGTAGCTTTGTAGGGATTAATCCTCCTGAGGGTTCTCCTTGCTTCTGCTGGAGTCACGCTAATGGACTACTCTCCAGGTAGTGGGTTGAGTCTGGTGTGTGTTTGGGTTCTCAAAGCAGGCATAGAATATGTTTAGAGCGTCAATGCATATGTGGCTTTGGCCTCCTTAATACCTGCATTCAGCACTCTTCTAGCCTTCCTGAGTTCCTGGGAATCACCAGGATTTCTGGTTGAAGTAGCACATCACAGTCCTGGTGTTGATGAACTACCCATTTCTACACAATACCTATTGATATGTGTCTTGCCCTGTATCAGGTTCATGCATGGGCTGTTACATTTCTAACAATATGACTCATTTAAATAGAGAATAACACTGGACCTAAAACTGAACCCTGAGGAACACCTTCAATTATGTAAAGACGTTGAGATTCCTGGTAAACCAGGACCACATACCATGTTAAAGCCCACATTGCATAGTCCCTCCAAGAGCAAGGTGTGATTAACTGTATCAAGGGCTTTATTGAAAAATCAATAAACAGGGCAGCACATTTCATCCTTCGGCCCAGTCAAGTAATAAGATCATCTAAGACCATGAAAGTGGCCGTACTGTAATAGTGATGTGCTTCTCCCTGAAGCCAGACCGTTGAATGTCCAGGAATGTACGTTTTCTAGAGAAATGTTTGAGTCAATAACTAAGTTCGATGACTTTTCCTAAGTATGATAGCTTTTAGGCTGTGTGTAGGTGTTTAGGTCAGATGGCTCACTTTATGTCATGGAGTTACGTGTGCTGTTTTCCAGTTCCAGGAAATAAAATAATGGTCGAAGTTGGGCCTTAATTGGATTGGCAAACAGTTGTAAGCAGTTCAGGTTGGATGCACTGTTTCGCCAGTTAATATCGTCTAAGAATAAAGGTTCTCATTTGCAATATTTATCCTTTTAATCAGTGAGGCCACCTATGGCAACAATGGGGGAGAGGATGGCACATAAATCCTCACTTTTATAATCACAGTGGGTTACAATAACGGTATTTTGAGACCGAAATGTTGGAAGCAATTTTCCACATGAAGAGCATCAATGATTATTGCTGCAAACAAGCTACATTGCTACAACACCAACTCTTGCATATCTACAGTACATCTGGGAAGTATTCACACTTTGCACGTTATGTTAGGTTACAGCCTTATTCCAAAATTGATTCCTTTTTCCATCAAAATTCTACACACAATATCCCACAACGATAGAGTCAGAAAGGTTTGTTTGAAATTTTTGAAAATTTATTAAAGCTAAAACACAAAAACCAGAAAAAAGAATATATCATGTACATAAGCATTCACAGACTTTGCCATGATGCTCAAAATTGAGCTCAGGTGCATCTTGTTTCCACTGATCATCCTTCAGATGTTTCTACAGCTTTATTGGACACCTGTGGTAAATTCAGTTGATTGGACATGATTTGGAAAGACACACTCCTGTTTATATCAGATCCCATAGTAGACAGTGCAGGTCAGAGCACAAACCAAGCCATGAAGTCTAAGGAATTGTCTGTAGACCTGAGAGAGAGGGTTGTATCAAGACACAGATCTGACGAAGGGTACAGAAACCTTTCTGCTGCATTAAAGGTTTGGAACTTGAGTGGCCCGGCCAGAGATCAGATTGAACATTTCTATTTCTAAAAATGGCTGTGCACTAATGCTCCCCATCCAGCCTGATGGAGGTTGAGATGTTCTGCAAAGAGGAATGGAACAAACCTCCCACAAACTGGTGCCAAGCTTATAGCCTCATACTCACAAAGACTTGAGGTGATAATTGCTGCTTATAAGTATGTTATAATTATTATTTTTAACAAATTTGCAAAGATTTCAATGTTGTTGTTTTTTTCATTTTGTGGGGTATTGATGAATTTAATGAATTGAATCCATTTTGGAAAAGTGAAGTGGTGTGGACACTTTCCAGATGCACTGTATCAACACTACACTATATGGTTAAATTAGCAAATTCTGAAATCTCAGTCTGTGAATTTGTCCATAATTTTGTAAAATGGTAATGTCGCTTTTAGCATCCTGGACTTTAGCTGTGTACTTTACTAACTTTAGAAACATCCATTTATTCTTAATTTGCTCTACAGTTGTGGTAAAATCCCAGTTTAAATAACAAAACAGCCTTCTAGTGCATGTTTACTGCTCTGTTCATCAGTACATGCTCAGCCTGCAGGCAGATCTGAGAAAGGGTGGGGCTAATGATGTCACTGACCCAGAAATTGGGTTACAATATCTCTGCTTTTGATCACACATTGTTCAAATTTCAGTATAAAAGGACATTCCTGTTGTTGTTGTTGTTGTTGTTGTTTTTGTTATGCTTTTTGGAGTACCGTCAAGTGTTTTAAAGAACTTATTATTGTAAATATCCTTGTCAATTTAAATCATTATGAATAATTCATCAACATTATTGCATTTTCAGCCCCCAAACACTCTGAATGATCAAGTCCCAGCAGGATTTCTGATATATAAAGTGTTTTTAATCATTATAAGCAACACAAAAACAAATGGTCAAATTCACACAAATATTTACATCTCAAATGAAAACAAAATTGAGGAGCCTATGCATGTGGGTCTCCTATGAATACGTCAAGTTTTTTATTGAATAAAAGTACAGCAAACTATGAAAGCATTCTGCAAAAACTAACTAAATAAATAAATAAATAAAAATCTAGCGTTCTAAAGGGTAAAAGCCTTTACTCACATGCCCATTTTGGTGCTTTCCAGATGTTAACATTTCATTTTCTCCTCCTTCCTCCCTCTTACCACCAGTTTGGTTCCATTGGATGCCCAAGGGAATGGCTCCACCCCTGCCTTTCAAACTTATCAGGATCAGCATGGGCCCTGACATTTCAAGACCTGGTTCACTGGCAGGAACAACACAAAAAAAAAAACTCTGACTTATGATCCTTATCGTTCAAACTGTAAAACTTTGGTCAGAATAAAACTCTGTGCATGCTCCTCAGAGTCTATATACTTATACATACATAGTATTAAATAACGTCATCTCCAGAGTGGTCCCTTCTATTGTGGACATTCTACAATCTGTGCATGCAAAGTATATGAATTCAGAAAAGTATTTGTCCCCAAACATTTGGAAATATCCTATTGTACCACAGAATATACACACTGTCTCCATGGATACTGATACTGATTTATTTCTTTATGAAATAAATGAACATTTTATAAAGTTCCCCAGACATTCTCCTGACACTTTGCACATAATGTCACTCAGCACTGTAACAGAATGTTCTTACACAAAATCAAGGAGATCAATCCTCCATTCAGAGCTCCTTGATTCTCCGACTGCGTGTAGAAAACCGTCAACGGAGTTGATTCCACGCTGCTGATCTTACCCTGCGTCTCCGGCAGTGCGTAAGCACTTACAAGGAAAATGCTTACAGGGTGAACCCAGAGAACACTGAGCCACTTCCTGCCCACTTAGTCACACACTCAGTACCCTGACAAAGGGCCAAGAAACTGTCTAAAAATAGTAACTGCCTAAAGTAGCATGCTAATGAACTTATGAATCTAGCTTGTTGGGCTTAAGTCAACATAAGTTTATGTGCCAGGAACGTTATATTTATCTAAATATAAAATCCACTGCCAGTGTCACTTAGAGAGCACATAAGAACATGGGAATCTAGAACGATACAAAGATAGGAAGATGATATGAACCTAATCTGCAGTTGGTTCCTCACTTCCTCATGCACATTAAGTGTACCCCCAGGAAAACTGAAGTGATCAAATTATAAACACAAAGCTGAAGCTTCAAAAGGTACCATTCACTCCATATAGTCCACGCACAGAAGCTAATCTGCAGAATAGAATAGAATAGAACTTTATTGATCCTGGGCCTTAACCTTTAAAACCCTTGGCCAATTACATGGGATGTTTTCATAGTTTGATATACTTTAATTCCTTGAACATTAGAATTATGAAGTATTTATAGGAGACAGTTGTGCACATGATTCTAGATCCTAGGCTACTCAAATTGGTCCTCGTGTGAGATGTAAATATAAAGAGAATTCATTTTCTTTTGCTTATAAGGACTAAAAAAAACATTTTTTCCAATATTTTATCTATATTTTGGTTTTGTTCCTTCACACATGACTTTTATTCTGAAATAACTTGCATTCATGCACTGGAAGGTTTCTATGGCAACAAATTTAAACTTTTTGTAGTGTGTTATGATATATGTATATGGACTTATGGAGCCTAGAAAATGGATTAAAACTGCCCCTGAAATGCAGATTTTGGGTTCTAAGAGCTAAATCCTGTAATCAGAACCACAAATTGAGTTGAGATATTTTAGATATAGATGTTATTTTTTGTTGTTTTTGTTTTTTGAATGTGGAGTGCCATCAAGGTTTTTCCAAATTCTTTAAAAAAATCTTATTTTTAAACAACTTTCCCTGCATCCAGCCTGGACTCGCCTCCATCCACACCACAAACCTGTTGTATACACATGTACTTGAGGGTGCATGAAAAGAATTGTGTCCAACTCAATTTGATATGCTTATTGTACTTTTACACATTTATTTCTAATGGCCAGTCATTTTCGGCCACCAAGTGTCAAAAACCAAATTCCACACTTCACAGGCAGTATTGTAGGCTTCATAACTCAGGGATCACACCAAGCTACAGACATGATCTACCTATTATAACAAACTAGAAGACTTACGCTATCCAACAACGTTCTCATCACTGTATCATAAGATGTCAGAGTGTAATTCTCTAAAAGGAGCTTCCAGTGCATGTTTACTGCTCTGCCCATGTGTACCTGCTCAACCTGCACACAGACTCTGACTGATCAGAGAGAGCAAGCAGGGATGGTAACATCACTGATCCAGATTTTGGGTTAAAGAAGGAAATGAGCAGTGAGGAGCTGTTTGCTTTTTTGACTCACAGTGTTCACATTTCAGAGGTCAGAACTTTTTATTTTATTTGGACCACTGTAAAGTATTTTGAAGAACTTATTTTTGTAAACATCCTTGTCAATCTAAGCATTACATATAATCCATATTCTTGCATTTCCAGCACAAAAACACTCTGGATGAACGATTTTTAACTTGATGTCTGAGATATTTAAGCCTGGTAGCAAAAACAATGTAGGTTTTGGTCAAATTCATACAGATATTTATTTTTTTAAGTTTTACATCTCAAATGATGATACATTTGAGAATCCTAGGTTAATGAAAATTACAACTATTATTATTATTATTATTATTATTATTATTATTATTATTATTATTATTATTATTATTATTTTTGTTATATCTGTATATATATATATATATGTAATTTTTATAATAATAATAATAATAATAATAATTATTATTATTATTATTATTATTATAAAAATTCTATATATATATATATATATATATATAACAAAAATAATAATAATAATAATAATAATAATAATAATAATAATAATAATAATAATAATAATAATAGTTGTAATTTTCATTAACCTAGGATTCTCAAATGTATCATCATTTGAGATGTAAAACTTAAAAAAATAAATATCTGTATGAATTTGACCAAAACCTACAT
>CM067502.1:5829405-6064201 GCA_034509495.1 Acestrorhynchus altus | reverse complement strand
ATAATAATAATAATAATAATAATAATTATTATTATTATTATTATTATTGTTGTTGTTGTTGTTTGTTTGTTTGTTTGTTTGTTTGTTTGTTTGTTTGTTTGTTTTTTGGCATGTTCCAATTCCCAGTTCAATGTCATTGAATCTCATGATCTGATTAAAATATTCTATAAAAAACCTGAGACCAGAAGTATTTTTTTCAGTTCTCTTACAAAAATCTTTACTGGTTTACAGCTGTTTGGTAGCTTTATTGTCATCGGTGTTTATTTCCAGTGCTGTGTTGTAAGTTATTCTCATTGACTGCAGTATGAGTGCTGTGCTCTACCCAACCTTATCTAACCTTAACTCTCAACCCTAAATGTAACTACAGCGATATAAAGATCAGTATAACAACCCTCAGAGACTCAAGCATTGATTCTGTTGCTGCATTTTCTAAAGCCTTTTCTCACTCTGTGAAATCCAGAATATTACGTGCAATATTTCACCAGAAACGTGCTATGACAGGTTCAGAGTGCAGACCACTGGGATATGTAGTTTCACTGACATTTAGTCAGGGGCAGGTATAAACAGAGGGCTTTGAACAATTGTTGCAATATTGCAGCAGAAGGTCTCTGAAGAATGAAAGGCTTTTGTAAACACAAAAATATCTATATTTCAAATAAACTCACAAATCACACCACGAAACACACACCACCAACAAACACAAACCACAGACAGCGCAGACAAGCATAAATAAGTGATTTTAATAGACAGTGACACCATTACAACACTGTTATTAAGCAGGACACTGCATGCGTGGTCACTCAGAGGTCCAGAGGACCTAGAAATTCAGTTAAAGAGCCTGGCTCATTAGAGGATTTCTTTTTTTTTTCAGTTCAGCAAACTGGCATACTGGTCGGAGGTCACTGCCTGCAGAGATTATACAAAGATCGAAGGACTGTGGCGGCTTTGCAGCTTCCAGCTGGAATTATTCCAATCTGGGGAGTCCAACTTCAAAGGAAGCTGAGAATATGTGCAGGCACTCAAGGAAAAGGGTGCACTTGGTTTTAATAGAACCATAATACACTTTCTTCTTTGACCTGCTAAGGTTAGAGATTCAGTGTTTGTTACTACTTGTCTTCCTGACTCTGGCTAGAGGCGAGGTTTTAACGATTAACACAGAGCAAGGCTTTTACCTTTATACCTAAAATCATCAAGCAAAGCAGTGTTGCACCCTCTGAATTCAAAATCAGCATTTCTCAAAGCAGGTTTGATTCTTCACCCCTTCAGTCAAATATATCTCCTTATTCCATTGAGAGCTTTAAGAGTTATTGATCACAGCGCTGTTGGTTCAATACCCCCATCCAGTAAGATGCCTTAAGATGTGAGACCTTGAGCAAGACCCTTCAATGATTTTCTAAACTCTTCTTCTTTCGGCTGCTCCCTTCAGGGGTCACCACAGCAGATCATCTGCCTCCATCTTGCCCTATCCCCTGCCTCCTCGACTGTTACACCAACCATCTCCATGTCCACCTTCACTACATCCATAAACCTCCTCTGAGGTCTTCTTCTTCTTCTTTTTCTGCCAGCAGCTTCATCTCCAACGTACTTTGTCCAATATATCCACTATTCCTCCTCAACAGATGTCCAAAACATCTCAGCCTGGCCTCTCTAGTTTTACCTCCAAACTGTTTCACCTTCACCGTCCCTCTGATCTGCTCATTTCTAATCTTGTCCATCCTCGCCACCCCAGGTTTCTAAAACAGGGTACACAAAGAGATCTCAAAAAACCCAACACAAAAGTGACTGTCCTGTTTGAGCAGCACCTTCAAACATATTCCCGTTCACTATCGAGAGCAATAGCTCTGAATTCAATCCCAGTTTAAATGTCAAAGGAGCTTCCAGTGCATGTTTACTGCTCTGTCTACATTATCATATTTTGATGAAAAAAAATGGTCAACATCGTATTTCAAAATATGTTTGTCCTATAAATACTTTTTTAATGTTTTGATAAATAAAAGTATATGAAACTATGGAACTATCCTGAAAAATTAGCCTAGTGTTCCAGTGCCTGATGTGAACTATGTCATTGAATCTCATCATCTGATGAAATTAAATATGTATTTTGAAGAACATATTATTATAAATATCCTTTTCAATCTAATGATTATAAATAATTAATCTATTATTGCATTTTCAGCTCAAAAACACTTTGCACAATCAATTTCCAACAGATTGTTTTTAGTCCTCATAATTTTTTTGATGATCAAATTACTGTTCATTTAAAATTAGGACAAATTTCAGAAGCATATGATCTCCTTAAAATAACAACAGCTTATCTAGCATGTGTTACTCTCTCCTGTAAATACTATGCAGGTTGAGCATGTACACATGGGCAGAGCAGTAAACATGCACTGGAAGCATATTTGCTGGAAAGTAAACACACCAGCAGGAGAGAATGTTACAGAGAGAATGAATTAACTTATGGTCTGTTGGCATCATGCCAAGATTGCACTTTCAGAATGTAAACACCTCTGCCTTTGCATGTACAGAACCCCTGCCACCCCTTATCCCACACCATCCCCCCAACTCCCGAAAATACTTTTTCTAAGGTGGGACGTCTAGGATGCCCTGCTGTGTTGACATTATGACAATGGAAGCAAACTGGAAATTCTCTTTTTCAATAGCCAGGAAGTTTCTGCCACTGCCAGCCATCCCAATAAGAGTTACGTTTTCTCAACATTTGTTGACGTCAGTGGAGGAATCGACCAGCTGAAAATGTAGATGCTGAGCACAGCACTGCATGCCAACATTTCGCCTTCTGCTTGCCACAATCATCCACGCAACGTCTGCTCTGAGGCACAAACATTTTTGGTACCAACCTGTAAAAGCGGCACCATAAAGGTGAGCAAGCTGTTGGCGATTGTTTACAGAACATGCTGATTGTGAAGCTGTTGTTCACTGAACAATGACTGCAGTTATATTTTCATGAAAAAAAAATAAAAAAATAAAAAAATAAATGGTTCCCATTGTTTCCGTGTTTTCCTAAACTAAGCTGGAGGATGGCTTCTAGGACCTGGATCGCAGATGACCATATGGACCAAGAAAATCCTTCTGGAGTGAAGTTTTTTGGTCTGGTGAGAAAAAAAAACCCTGCTGTGAAAACAGTCATATTAAGCTGGTCAAGATACTTAAGCTTACCTCTTGACCGGCATAGGGTCTTAAGTTGATTTAATGGTTTAGTTAATCAACAGGAACAAGCTAAACAAGCACAAGGACCAAGCTTGACCATGCCATTTGATGAGCAAGACGAAGCAGGTCAACCAGGACGACCAAGCTTGCTGACCAGCATCCCCAGCATCACCAAGCTGGTTTACCAGCATAACCAGGTTTGACCAGCATGGCCAATAGGATCAAATACAGTAAACACTACACTGGTCAGGAGCAGCTACCTTACCAGCATATTGTATTTATGTATTTACTAATTAGCGGCTTTTCAATCACCTTAAGCATCAATGGAATTAAGATGGATTTGGGAACTGTTTGGAGGAGTAAGGATGTTAGGTGACACTGAACCCCAAGAACAGTTTTCCATCTGTTAAGCATGATGGTGGTAGTTATACGCTTTGGTGCTGTTCTGCTGCCTCTGGTTCATTTTCACAAAGTGAGAACTACTGTACCTCCCAATCCTTCAGCATGACATTAAACCACCAGCTAGACAGTGGAGTTGATGAGTGTGGAGATGATGAGAGCATGTAAACAACTGAATATTGGCCTTATTAGCTTTCAGGATTTAGAATGACGAGGAACGTTTCAGCCTTTATCAATAACATTTTGAATGAAGCACCCAAATGAACTAGAAGGTGATCTCAAATTATGGTACCTCATTTCTTTGCCAATCATGGATTAAAATGCAATTCTCATTAGCATTTCTTCAACATTCATTCGTTTTCTTCTTCCTTGCCCAAACTGGATGAGAGATGGAATGAAATATAAGACTGTGAGATCAAGTCACCACTCATCTCTGCTGCTGAGAAACATATTCCTTTGTTTAACACCCGTTCATTCATGGATATTAAGATGTGTGTCACCATAATCATCTTAACATAAGCACCTTCCATATTTTATATCTCGCCTTGAATTGGAGTGCTTTCTGAATTGCTTCCCCAACAGCTCAATGTTTGGCTGAATGCTGGAAAAAAATCCAATTAGCTTTTGTGAAACTGAAGGGCATAGAGTCCACGAGCACTCCACTGACGATATCAAGGAATTAGTCATTAGAGTCATTTTTAGCTCAAGGTTTAGTACAAAGAACTTGCACAACCATTTCTGAGGGGGAATTTAGTCAGCACAATCATTAAAGTCATTAAAAGCGAGGCTGTGGAATGCTACTGTGGATGTAAATGGGAATGTTTAGGAAATGCCCACTTTCGGGGTTTCTGCAGATTCCTTCCCCGCAGATCAGATCAAGCTCAGCAGTCTAATTGGTTTGAGAAAAAGAGGGGGTTTCCAAAGCCGTTGCCTGTCATTCACAATTAATGAGCATGTATCTTCACCCGGCACTTGGCGAGAGCAAGAAGCAAAAAAAAAAAATAATAATGTCATCGTGCAACAACCAGGACAGTACTCCGAAGAACATGTGTACATCCGGCGTTTCCGTTACAGTAAGCCTCACCATTTAATTAATCCAGTACGACACAGTGTTTTCACAGCGGATTTGCAATTTATGCCAGTAAAAAAAAACAGGAAGCATTCATGCTTTTCTTTTGCAGTCCCTCATTCCTCACAATTCCTTTTGTCAGTAGCTTCAAAAACAATGTGCAAATGCATGTGTTTTTATGTAGCAGGTTACAGGCTCTTTCTAAAGGCCTTGGTGACTTTGCACAAAGGAAGCCTGACTGCGCAGTTTCATGGCAGCACAAGGTTTCTTTGTGCAGTTGCAACCAAGGTGGTTAAATTGCATTAGCCATGTGACCTTGGTACAGTACATAAGCTGGGCAAGATCCAATGGGATATAGCAGGTAATGAAGGGGTGCGGAAAGGGGCAGCAAGAGTAATGGACCATTTGACCAGAGGCAAGCGTTCAGCTGTAAGGACGATGTGGTTACCCCGGTGCAACACAGCAAGACTGTACACTAGAAGAACCAGAAAGAATCCGTGGAACATTTTAAAGGGCATATTTATCGCGGAAGTCTGAAAATCTTCCGTATACATACAACGTATGTACATAAGTATTGGGACACGTGCTCATTTACTGTTTGCAAAGAGTTCATTCTGGTTTTGACAGTCTGTACTGTTCAGGAAAGACTTTCTTCTCACATTGCTGTGAGGAACTGATTGCATTCAGGGAACAGAGGGTTATTTAGGCCTGCCACAATAACTATCATTAGAAGATAAATTGTTGTGTAAATATTTGCAATAAATAATAATATTGGATAATACAATTAATATATATATAAATAAATAATAATAAAATTATATAATTTTAAGTGCAATAAGCATTTGCTAATTCAGACACTGCAATATATATATATATATATATATATATATAAATATCCTGCATGAATCTGTATTAACCCAAGACCAATTTTTTGGGAGGTTCTCGTAGTTTGACATACTTTGTTCAACAGACAGTGACACATGGCAGATTATTTACATTACTTTCATTTTCAAGCTACTCAAATTTGTCCTTATTTGAGAAAAAAAAACAGAAATGTAACACAACTGAATTTAGAAGATATTTGTATGAATTTGAGCAAGTCAAATTCTAATTTTTGTTTTGTTTTGTTATTTTTTGCCTTATAAGGACTAAAACACATATATCTCAGAAATCCTGTTGGAAATGATGAGTTATTTGCAACAATTGGATTCGTCACTGCAGCCAATTAGAATATAAATAATCTACACATCAGTCTTGAGTTCACTGTAGCTGAAACTCTTTTTAGAATGTTCTTTCACACAAAAAAATAGCAAGAAAAAGCAAAAGCATTATGACCTTTCTGTTGTAAATCTTAAGTGGGCCTCAGCAGGAAAAAGGGTAAATTCATTTTCTGTTGATGAATGTAACATTTTACACCAACGAATAAAGCATCCCTGCAATCCATCCAACCAAAGCGGTGTTTAAATGAAACAGTCAGTTGTGGATTAATATCAGCAGGCCTTCAAATATAGTTAAAATGCATAAAATGAGAGGCCGAATTGTGTCGTTTATAAAGTGGAATGTGGATTTAAACACTGTCTTGGCAGTAATCCCATTTTAACCTGCCATTTCATTTTCACTCCTGTTTCTAGTTGGAAAAGTGACAAACCAGAACCAAGAAGCCTGTCTCGGCGACACTGCGAGCGTTGTTCCGTGACAAAATCAAGCGCAAGTGATTATGAAAATGTCAAGTTATGCAAGAGGATGAAAAGCGGCGCCCGTGATAAGAATATTAGAACCTTTTGTGCCTCACGTCTTACTGCAGTCGGTCAAATTGATTTGCGCCTTGACGACCACGAGCTCATCCTTACCTGGGTGCTGATAGCATCTCGTGGCTCATATCAAAGCTGGTTAGCATTTGCACATGACATGAAAGCCTGCAATCTGTAATTTGATTTCAGACTAGTGTTTGGGGTTCACCTGCACTGTTAGTGTTTCACTTTTGCGCAAAAAAAAAAAAAAAAGGTTAATTGAATAAATAAAACACATCCCATAAAAACTGTCAGGAAAATGCTAATTGGCAGTAATCAGTGACATGCAAGCAATCATTTGCAGTTCAAACTTCATTGCTGTAGTTAAAACAAATGTCACTTGTGTAATGGATTGTTTGGTGTTTACATAGCACTTGGCCTGTCGGTCGCAGATGTCAGTTTCAAAAATGCCATGTTTCAAAACATCGTACACATTCGTCGGCAATTAGAGTCATTTTGAAACAGAATCATTAGCAGTTAACTGTCACATGCAAACCACCAGGTTTTGGTTGGAAATATTCCATTAGGAGTAAATTCAGAATTATACGTAACAAATGATTTGCCTGAGGATTTCATTTTTCCGAATAGGATGTATGTAGGTTTTATCGTCCATATGACCTTCTGGAGGAAAGATTTATTTTCAGATGTGACAAAAATGTTTAGATAAGTCAAGGCAATGCAACCCCAAAAATGATGTACCGACTGTTAAACATGGGGGTGGTAGCAACATGGCCTGAGGTTGTTGCAGCAAATTGGTTGAAAATTCTCAAGCATAATTTAAGATGAAAAAAATAAGACAAAAGAACAAAATAGGATTGATAGTTAAGATATAGACATTTTTTTTATCTTATCTTATCTATTTTCATGGGCTCCCCTGCATTATTCCTCATTCCGAGGTTCGGTGAGCCTAGAACCTGTTATAGGCCGAATATTTTAATGCTTTGGAATTTGTGACATCAAAAGAACAGGCTGCTTTGGCATTTTTTTCTCATATTAAGGCCATATAGACTGTTTTGAGTTTATATACAGTGCATCCAGAAAGTATTGACAGCACGTCACTTTTTCCATATTTTGTTATGTTACAGCCTTATTCCAAAATGGATGAAATTCCTTTTCCCCTCAGAATTCTACACACAGTATCCCTTAATGGCATCTTGTATAAAAGAAAAAAACACAAAAATATCACATGTACAAAAGTATTCACAGCCTTTGTCATGACACTCAAAACTGAGCTCAGGTGCATCTTGTTTCCTCTGATCTTCTTTCAGATGTTTCTACAGCGTTTCTACAGTTGATTGGAGATCATTTGGAAAAGCGCACCTGTTTATAAAAGGTCCCATAATAGACAGTGCACGTCAGAGCTCAATCCAAGCCATGAAGTCTAAAGAACTGTCTGTAGACATCTGAGACAGGATTATATTTAAACGCACGTCTGGGGAAGGGTACACAAAATGTCTTCTGCATTGAAGGCCTCCATCATCCATAAATGGAAGTTTGGAATCACCAGGATTCTTCATAGGGCTGGCCGCATGGTAGGAGGGCCAGTGGTCACACAGCAGCCCATCTGCCAAGCTTGTAGCATCAAACTGAAATAGAAAATTCAACAAAGTATCGAGCAAAGGCTGCTCGCTTTGTCATTGTGGGGCGGTTTGTGTAAAATTTTGAGGGGAAAATGAATTGAATCCATTCAAAATAAGGCTGTAACATAACAAAAATTCCAAAAATTCTGTGAATACTTTCCAGATGCACTGTGTTCTATATAATTACAAAAATAGAGAAGACACAATGTGGGCCCTTTAACACCTTGAAGGGTTTTGTGCATTTCTGTTATCAATCAGCCTCATAGGACGCCACATGTCAAATGTACACAGGCATTCATGCCAAGGCTCAGGCGCTCCCTCTCTTTCTCTGTTTTGCTCTGCGTGCATTCACTAAATTGTTTCGTGCTGCCGAGTGCGAGCATATGGCTTATATCCCACGCAATCATCGTCTTCATCTCTCCCTGCAATTCCTCCTCACACATCTCCAAGCAAACATTTCAATACTTAAACATGGCGAGACGGCCGCCGTGAATGTGCAATGCCTTGCCTTTTTTTAAAGCCCGCGCAAGCAAAACACCCGGCGCGTGTGTCATTGTGTGTCGGCTGCACAATTGCGAATAACACACACACACACACAAAAAATAAATAAATAAATAAAGAAATAACAGAGCACTACAGCAGCAGCATCCAAGTTAATGGAGCTATAAATAATCCAACACGATTAGGTTTACGTGGGAAACAATACATTTTTCATTCTTATTTCATTTCTTATACATACATGTTAGCATGTCTTACACAGTGGATTACGCATTTGTGAGTGGACTCACTAATCCGATCATTACCATTCAGTACCGTCCTTAAAAAAAGTCCTAAATTCTGCTCATTTTTGCTACTTTTGTATTAAACCTTTCTTGAGAACAACACTGAATAATGGTGAAATCCACAAACTACCTGCCTTATCAGGGCTGTGTGGAGGTTTCAGACCCAGTCTGGCCTCAAAAGGAATTTCTAAAGGTTAGGACACCCATGAATAGATTTTGACATCTTTAAATATATGGACATTGAACCTTTATTCTAAATAAATTGAGATATGGAACAAACATAAAATCAGAATTTTAATTATTTTAGGACAGTAACAGAAGACATGTTTGCTGTAAACCGAACAGCATTTCAGCACAAGAGCTCCATTTCCAACTGTGAAGCATGGTGGTGGAAGCATGGTGTCACGGTTCGGGGTTGGTTTGCTGTAGCAGGGCCTGGAGGGCTCTCCATCATAGAAACCACTATGAAATCATTATTGTATCAGATGAGTTCTGAGGGAAATGTGAGAAAGGCCGTGGAAAGACAGATGATGAAAGATCACACAGTTGAAATTCTGCGTGTACGAGTGAGAAAATCTTTCTACCAGTCAATGTCAAAGATGTTCAGATGGTTCAGTTTTCAGTTAACTGAATTAAATCCAAGTTTAAATGCCAGAGCAACCTTCCAGTGCATGTAAACTGCTCTGTTCATGTATATGCGCCACACGCCTGCAGACTCTGATTGATCAGAGGGATCAGAGGAGCCGATGAAGTCATTGATCCACATATTGGGTTATAGAGGAACATGAGAAGGGAGGGGCTGTTTGCTATCTTTCTTTGCTCACATTCAGGTTGTATTTTTTTTGGACCACTGTCAATTACTTTGAAGTGCTCAAAAAAATTAATTTTGACTTATTCTAAATTTCCTTGTTGATCATTACAATCAGTATTATTATTATTATTATTATTATTATTATTATTATTATTATTATTATTATTATTATTATTATTATCTTTTTTCAGCTCAACGGCTTTCTGTGCAGTTAATTTCCACCAGAAAACACATAAAGTAGGCCTCATAATAATAATAATAATAATAATAATAATAATAATAATAATAATAATAATAATAATAATAATAATAATAATAATAATAATAATGTTTTAGGAAAACATGGTTAGAATCACACAAATATCTACATTTTGTTAATATTTACACCTCAAAGGAAGACAAATATGAATATCTTAAGTACTCCTGAAAATAATGGCATGTGTGACTTTCTCCTCTAAACACTAACTAATAAAAATGCTGAATAAATGTACATCAAACTACAATAATACCCTGTAAATTTGCCCTGAGGCCATGAGTAAACGTTTATTTTCTGGCAGGAAACAAGGAATCTGTGTGAGATATCACATGATGGATAAATTATGATAACCAGGATGGATTGATTATGGTCACCAGATTTAAGCAACACATGTAGCCAATATCAGTAGAATCAGTCTCGTACAATATATGACAAACCTTCCAAACAACAATAAAAAAAATGCTGTCACAAAACAAACATAACCTTACTCTTACCTTTACTCCAATCAAACCATAACCATAGTAGAATATGAAATTATCATCATCTGCATGAGTTCTTGTCCATTCATTCTTCTTCTAGAAGCTCCATAATGGAGAGAAGCAGCAGAAATTCTTCTTTGAGCACATGGCATGGTGGCTTGTGTGTATTTGGCAAAAAAGCTCCATCGGTGGACAGGAGCGTCATGTGAGTTTGATTTGTTTTGTTATTTACTTGTTTTGTTATTTATATATGTATCAGTGTAATTACTTCTCAGCACTTTTATTCTGAAAATTATTTATTTCATATGAATTACTGTCAAGTATTTTGAAGAAATGAAAACAAACAAGCAAACATACCAACAAAAACAAAACTTTATTACTTTAAATATCCTTATCAGTCTAGTGTGTGTCCAAAGCAGTGGTCACAAGGTCCACCTCAAACCAAAATCTGAATCTCCTCACTGTGTGTTTCCTGTTTTTTTCCACTGATGGTGAAACATGGATGGTTTGTAAATTGCTGCGAAGTTAAATAAACAAAGTTCTCTGACTTTTGCCAAAGAAATGATCAAGGTTTCCATGACAACCATGACAGTAGAATCTGGTAAACATGATGAAGGCCCTAGAGAAGTAGAGGGAACGTCTAAAAGAAGCTCTCCATCCACTTGTGGTCTTCATGGACTACAGTAACTTGAAGAACATCTGGATGGCGAAGCTCCGTGCCAAAACCCTTAGGCTCAGTCATATTTTTAGTAAAGTGTATTTAAAATATGTAGCATTTTCAATAAAATCAGTCTCTGTTCTACCCCAAGCATGGTCTATCATGGTCCAATAGTCTTGCAGAAGAGAGGATATGACTGGAGTGCATGCTAATGGAGACAATCAAAGTAATACAGCAGAAAAAGTCATTGAAACAAGAACATTGTTTACAGTGTGTGATATGGGGGTGGCAAGTGGAATTAAAAGGAGATAGAGATAATTAATCTTTAATGATTTGTCGCTGGCTTGATTATCTGTACGCGTGGAAGTGCTGATAGCCTGAATTAATTGAAAACCATCATATCATTGGAAAGTAATCATCATCGTTAAGGTCTAAGTATGTTAATAGCAGTCATTTCCTTGCTAAAAAAAAAAAAAAAAGCATCCACTGAGTCATTTTGCGGTGTTGCAAATGTCGTCCTTATTGACAACGACTTCTCATTCATAATATATGATGGTAGCAGCTGTGCCATGCTTCTCTATGGAGATTATACAGGCAAGGGTTGATAATCTGCCATGTGGTCTCCGATTCCTCCAACCCTCACCCACCCATATCCCCTTTAGATGTGCATTCAAGAAGCAAACAGGCTGGGGGGAGAAAAAAGAGTAGACGAGTGTCTGTTCCTAGAGACCATTAGAAGCTCTCTAATCAGCTTTCCTCTACAATCACATGCGTTCTATACATATAGCTCAACATCAAGACTCAGCAAGAGCTCTTAGCCTCTGAGTAATGGTGCTCCGGCTGTGAGAGGTGCGTATTTGTTGCTATAATGACTAAGTTGGAAGAAAATGGCCACTCTTATCAGCAGAAAAAAGAAGCTCTAATGGCCTGTCAGGCATTTCTTGATGACCACAAGTCCAGCAGACTGGTAGTTAGGAATGGAGTGATTTAAAGGAAATAAAAAATAAAGACAAAGTGTACTGATTGCCTGAGAGACGTATGTTTCTTTTCAGAACTATTTACAGCAAAAAATCACATCATAACAATCTACAGGACCATCATTGTGTCCTGAATAATCTGAGAGTAATCCAGAAAACAGCTAAAATTAATTAAATTAGCCAAAGGACCTTCTAGTGCATGTTTACTGCTCTGTCCACATGTACATGCTCAACCTGCATACAGACTCTGACTGATCAGGAAAAAGGGGGCGGGGCTAATGATGTCACTGATCCAAATATTGGGTTATAGAGGAGAACAAGAAAGGATGGGGTGTTTGCTCTCTCGCTCAATTTATTTTTAAAGAGAAGGAATTACACTGATACATATATAAATAACAAAACTAATAAACTATTCAGTAACATTTATTATTATTATTATTATTATTATTATTATTATTACTTGATTAGTTTCAAATATTTTAATTATTTTATTTTTATAAAATCAACATAAAAAAAACATTTATTATTATAAATATCCTTGTCATTCTATTAATTGCGTCTCTTTTATACATTTTAAACTTTAAACACTCTGATTGATCAATTTCCAACAGGATTTCTTAGATGTAAAGTGCTTTATGTTGAATTGTCACATACTTTTATTTATAAACTACTTTGAAAGGTGTGGGAACAACTTAACAGGACTTCATTTGCATAGGGTTGCTACCTGGTAAGATTTACCCTAGTTTTAGTCCCCTTTTGTTTTAAGAACACTTGTCGCAGTGCAGTCCTCATTGGCGAGCATCAGTCTGGAATGTTTCTGGTGGGTTTTATGCTTCCATAGCTCATACCAGACATTAAGCATGGTGCCAGTAGGTTGATGTCTATCTGATCCTTCGAGTCACATTGTACTGGAAATACTTCTCTACAAGAACTCTAAAGTAGATAAATGCCTTCTTTAGGACTGGTGTCTACAAACATTTGGACATTAAATGCACATATATCAATCATATGCACATGTATCATTAACAATCTGTTGTCTCAGCAATTCTAAACCCCTGGTATTTATATCAGTAAACTTTGTATGGTACCTCCCTGGCATGTGTTTTCATGGCCGAGCAACTGCATCTAAACCTTGAGAACAAATGTTGGATACAGTGGTGTAAAGCACACTGCCGCTGTACTGTGGAGCAGTGAAAACATGTTTTTTGGGTTGACAAATCAGGCTTTTTTATCTGGGTTTTGTGAAAGTCAGAAGGACATTTCCTGTCTGACTGCAGTGAGCCAACTGTAAAGTTTGGTTGAGGGGGGATAATGCTATGAGGTTGTCTCACGGGGTTGTTCAAGACCCCTTAGTTAATGTGAAGTGAAATCCTCAAACGATTGTTTGCTTCTAACTTTGTGGAAACAGTTTTGGCTTTTCTATGACTTTGCCCCTGTGCACACAGCAGCATTCATAGAGTCATGGTTGGGTGAGAACTTGACTGGCCTGAACTGATTGCAGCCCTGATTGCAACTCCATCAAACATCTTTGGAACTAGAATAGAGACTGCCAGGCATCTTGTCCAACATCATTGAGTGTCTTACATGAAGAGTCAAAGCTGTTGTAAATGTTTAAATGCATATGTAATTAGAACTAAATGAAATAAAATCTCCAGTATGAGAGAGAGAGAGAGAGAGAGAGAGAGAGAGAGAGAGATAGAAACCACTAAACTACCAGCTACCCATCTCCCTTTCTTGCCATACCAAAACACAGTGTGTGTGGAATGACCACTGGACCTGCTGCAGCACCAGACACATTGAACACAGCTCTGTCTTGTTATGGTGACACAAACCTACTGCTTTGGACAAGTTGAAGGCACTGCACAGTGTACAGCTCTCAGCTGGGTCACTCTGGTGATTAATGCACACTCCACTAGCCAGCAGCGTCCACCCCGGCCAGCGCGTCACTCATACAGACAGCTGCTCCATCTTCTACCCAGGATTGCCCCCCTGAGATCTTCACAGCTGTGGGCTCCTCTTTCAATGTGCAACATGAAAAAAAAAAGTGTCAAGGAAGGAAATTTGCTCACCCCTGAGCTGCTTTCACACAACCATTTAACACTGCCAGTGTAAGATATGCAGACCGCTGTTGTTTCTTCTCCTTACTGCTTACAGGTGTTTTCTTATATTTTATATCTTTCTTATATTTTACACCTAATTTCTGCAGGCTGTACTTAATGAAAGAGCCTGATGCCCACTGGCTTCTATTCCAATGCTTAGAACCTCAAGAAATAAACTGTGAGGGCAGTTACATGATATCATAAGAAAAAACAAGAGTTACCATTTACATTTATGGAGTTTAGCTGGTGCTCTTATCCAGAGTGACTTCCAAAGTAACTCATATTGCAGAGGTGGGCCACAGTCATGTTAGGAGTCAACAGTTGCCCAGACTAGGAAGCAAACCCCAATCTCCCAAATGGTGTGCTGGCTCACTGGTGGTGTTATCTGTTGCACCACACCAACCAACATGTTATTAGCAAGTAATCCAGCTCATAAAATTCTCCTTTACTAATGAATAAAATCCCAGTTTAAATGCCAAATGAGCTTCCAGTGTAGGTTTACTGTTCTGTCCACATGTACATGCATGCAGACTCTGAATGATCAGCAAGAGGGGTGTGGCTAAATATTGGGTAAATTTCAAAATAAGAGAAGTAATACTGATACATACATAAGTAACAAAAATAGAACATAACATTTGCATTTTTTTATTGTACTACTGTCAAGTATTTTGAATGATAAATTAATTATAAATAGTCCTTTCAATCTAATCATTACAAACAATACATCAAAATTATTGCAGCTCAAAAATACTTTGGTTGATCAATATTCAGCGGGATTTCAGAGATAAGAGTGGTATTTAGTCCTTAAAATCAAAAACAATTTAGGCTTAATAATAAGATAACAATATCTGGCATGAGTGACTGTCTCCAACAATTTTTTTTCTAATTTTTGGTGAATAAAAGTGTGTCAAATTATGAAAACATCCAACCAAATCAGCCTAGGATTCTAAAAGTTAAATCAACATTATGTAGAAATTCACCTTAAAATTATTTTAAAATGATTTAGATCCCACCCTGAATTATACTAGGGAGAACAGCATCTCTGTCATCCCTACTTTGGGCTGGAAAGCTACTACTATACTATGTAACATTGGTGGAGCTGCACAAAACCTCTCACTAGAAGAAGTAATATTTGTGTAAAATCAGTCCATATATTTATGTATGTTAAACAGGTGCTGTTTCTCTATATTTCATCAGGGGGACACTCAAAGAATGATTTGTCTTCACTACAGTGCAGTAAATGTGAACTATACTCCTCATCTCTAGGAAAAATACCTAATTTCCGTTTGCGGACACCAAATGTTTGTGGACACCTTTTTTAATGAATGCAATCAGCTATTATTACACATATTGCTGATCCAGATGTGCAAATGCACACACAACTCATAGTCTCTGTAGAGAAGTACTGCCAGAATGGGTACTCCATCCAGGACTTTTGGGCTGAGTTGGGAATGTTAGTGTTGTGATCATCCAACATCCTGACCTCACTAATGCTCTTGTCCTGAAATGCATTCATAGCAATGTTCCAAATTCGTGAAGAAAGCATTCCCAGGACAGTAGAGACTGTCACGCTAACAAAAGCAGGATAAACTCTTTAAAACCCTTTATTTCAATACTTTTGTCCATGCAAAGACAAGCGTTGAATATTTTGAATCTGAATTTTTGACATCATTTCCCTGCTTGTTTCAGAAAGTTATGAGTCATGAATAATTGTATGCATGCTTTTACCGTCACTGGTGATCAGTGCTTGAGTTTCTTTATGTGTAGTTAAGAGTGTTTTCACTCAACAGCTTCTACACTTTATTTTACCTTATTCTTTATGGAATTTCTCAGCTCCACTCAAAGCATCTTCATAATATTGTATTCTCACTATCAAGCACCTCATTCTGCTGTGCCCTTTGACCCACTACTGATGCAGACGGAAAGACAAGAGAGGAGTTTTATATTCTTTACAACATTCTCTATCTTCCAATCCACCACTCTTGATTATCTCAAAACCGTGGGTAGGGTTAAACCCTTCTTCCTCAACATCTCAGTGCCAATACATTCAGAGAAGGTTCATGCACTGAATGAGCCCAGAGGGCAAGGTCCTAACCTTGTGTCCTCAGATCATACAAGTGCTCTATTTGTCAGTGTGTATGATAATTGCATTTTTAAAGTTCATTCATTCAAGATCCAAGAGCAAATTACTGTACGTCACTGCAACTACAGGTCTTCACCCCAATCTGAGTAAGAGCAGCTGCTAAATGCTGTAAATGTAAGATCTGTTTCAGCAAAAATGATGCCTGGGAAATGAGCTAGTGGTTCAGCTTCACTTTCACAAGCTTGATTGCTCTTGAGTGCCTTCACTAGTGCAGCACTGACCACCTGCGGAGAGTTCACTTAAGTCAGATCTGACCTGATATTGACGGAGGCATCAATGCTGAAGATTCTGCAGAATAAACCCTGAGAAGTGTAAATACGTAGTTATTACAACATCTCACTGCCTTTGGTTTCCTCTAAAGCATGACTCTCTTTGGAAGATTGTTTGCATTATGATGGTGCTTAATTTAAGTGTAATCCACGTTTACACATACAAATGATTGTGGACACCCCTTGTAATGAATGCATTCAGTTTCTTTAAGTACAAACTGAGAGAAGACGGACTTAATTTGTTCAGGCAGTAGCCAATTAAAATAACCCGTAGTCTCTCAGTGCTGGCATGTGGTAAAGGATTGGATAGAAGCCTTGGAATGCTGCCTTAGAAGCTAGATGGATAGTTATGTAGGCTGTTTCTAAGGAACCAACACCATACAGAAAGTACTTCTTTCTGAAAGCATCCCCTACTGGTTATTCTAATTGGTTATTGTCTGGTAGCACATACAGAGGTAGTGCTGCCTTCAGAACAATTTTAAGTAGTGGTTTTGCATATAAGCACTTTGTGTTGCACCCATTGCTGACATAGATTTGCAAATCCACATCTAGTCCCTGTAGAGAAGTACTGCCAATGTAACAAGACTCTCTGGAGTAGATAAAAATGAGCCTATTGGCACAATGACTAATGCCAGGGATATAAAGCCTCCCAGCATTGAGCTGTAAAGCAGTCGAACTCTGGAATGATGCTCCTTCATTCAGTACTTTTGAGTTGGGAAGTTGGGGATAAGGTGAGATAATTATCGTCCGGACCTCACTAATGATTTTGTTATTGAAAGCAATCATATTCTTACAACAATGTTCCAAACATCTAGTATAAATCCTTCCCCAAACACTAAAGCAGAAAAAAACTCTAACTTTATAACACCCTTGGTTTTGGAAGAAACGATGAATCAGTAGGAGTCCCACACACACACACACACACACACGCACACACACACACACACACACACTGTGAATTTTCATACTTGGGAGTAGTGAGGACATGTGCCCAGAGTGGTGGGCAGTGCTTCCCATGAAGCAGCTGGGGAGTTAAGTGCTTTGCTCAAGGGCATGTCAGTCATGTCTTGCCAATTCAAGGAATTGAACCAGCAACCTTCCAGTCACAAGACTGTTTCCCTCACCACCAGGCAGCGACGGCCCCTTTACTGTTATGGGTAAGCTCCGAACTTCCTTTAATGTTGGATGTACTGCAGTTCAAAACATTCTGAATGGAAATATTACTATTGATTTCATCATAGTAGCAGCAAAAGCATGCTGGGAAGCATACACTGAAGCATATACACTAGTTCATATGCTTTCTTGCTCATGAAGGCATTTTGTGACACAAACAAAATAAAGCACAGGACAGATTCTGCCTTATAAGGCCATTTTCTTGCCATATAAACGTAAATACTGTGACAGCACCGGAAAATCACATTAATAAAGAAGACTGGTGCTTTAGAAAAACAGATGTAGCTGCTTTACTGCCTCAGAAGTACAGGGTTAAGGCAAGCAGAGTGGCGGAAGGTCAAAAAAATGGCACTCTGAAAAGGGGCATAACAGTAATTGGAAGACAGAAGCAAGCTTAGAGTACATGTCAGGACTCTATGGATAGAGGCATTCACAACATCTTACTGCTGTTTTCAGCCTGGTATAGAGGCAGAGGGGGGAGGGAGGCTGGAGGAGCTGGGCAAAGAAGAAAGAGAGATCATGATGGGAACTCTCTGTGAAATAATCAGCACACGTTCATGGCTCTGAGCAATAGTGAGTGAGAGAGAGAGAGAGAGAGAGAGAGAGAGAGAGAGAGAGAGAGAGAGAGAAGAGAACTTCAAAAAGATTGCTTTTCTCAGATCAAAAGCACTGACATAAGTATGGGGGCCAACAGAAGGATTGTTGATAGAGCGGCACGCCAGGTTGCTCTTAAGTTGTTACTGCGAATAGCATAGAGACAGACTGTGGCTTGGAAATATAATTAAATATATCCAAAGAAGGTCCCTACTTGTTGTTTAGTTACTTTCTGCTCACATGTAATACATTTTATTCGTGAATTACGAGTAAATTACATTTTAGATTCGCCTCTGCATCTGTATTTGAGCATTAAAAATTAAAATGACACTAAGCGACTGGGAAGTGTTTGAACCATGCTGTTATTTCGCCCCAACCATACAGATTATTATTTTTTTAACAAACATTGTATCACTAAATCGCCCGGTGCATGTTGGACTCCAGCAGGGCTACCCTTTGTCACCGGTTCTGTTCATAATCTCTATGGATAGAATTGCTAGGTGCAGCTAGGGGCCGGAGGGAGTCCCATTTGGGAACCACAGGATATCGTCTCCGCTTTTTGCAGATGATATGTTGTCCTTTTGCTTCTTGGGACCCAGGACCTTCAGCAGGCACTGAAGCAAGCCTAGGCTTAGCCTGAAGCTGCTTGATGTCAATCAGACCTCCAAATCTGAGGCCAAATCTCAACCAGAAGAGGGTGGCTTGCACCCTCGAGATCAGTAGAGCTGTCCTGCCCCAAGTAGAGGAGTTTAAGTATCTCAGGTCTGTTCACGAAAGGGGGGTAAGAGGAGAGCGTGTGAGATTGACAGGCAGATGCTGAAGGTGCTGTTGCCTCAGTCATGTGGTCGGTGTATCAGACCGTCGTGCTGAAGAAAGAGCTGAGCCAAAGGGGTGAAGTTTGACGGCCAATAATATGCATTCCTACCTCGCTAGGTCACAGCTGTGGGTAATGATCTAAAGGACAAGATCGCTGATACAAGTAGCTGAAACAGCCTCAGTAGGTGGCTGGGCGCCTTTAGAGGTGTAGGGGTGAGATCTCGTCACCCCAGGAGAGCTTCAGAGTATAGTCGCTTCCTCCTCTACACGAGGAACCAGGCTTAGTGGCTGGGCACCTTTTTCAGATGCCCTCAGATTCTCCCTGGGGAAACAAAAGTTTAATGTGTGCGGGGTGAGCTGGAGAAGGAGCTGCATGCAGTGAGTGAGTGGAGCGAATGTGCTGGTTCGGGAGAAGGAGCTGGAGAAGGAGCTGTAGGCTGTGCAGTGAGTGAGTAGAGTTTAATGTGTTGGTGTGTAAGGAGCTGGAGAAGGAGCTGTAGGCTGTGCAGTGAGTGGGTGGAGTTGAATGTGTTGGTGTGTAAGGAGCTGGAGAAGGAGCTGCAGGCTGTGCAGTGGGTGAGTGGAGTTTAATGTGCAGTATTCATTGGCTCTGTGCAGTATTCATTGGCTCCCATAGGATATGGGAGCAGAAGATCCTCCAGAAAGCCTCTTTTGACACACCGTCACTCAACACAGCACCTCACGTGGGCTTGTGTGGTTGCTAACTGGAACCTGGAAAACTGTCAGCAGGTGGCGTTGTCTGATGAGTCACAGTACTAGTTGTTTTTGAGCTGATTGTAAGGTTTGTGTACGGTAAAAACCCAATGAAGGCATGGGCCCCAGTTGTCAACAAGGCACTGTGGAGGATGGTGGTTTCAGCATCATGCTTGGGGGATGGGGAAGCTTGTCCAAGTCCAAGAGAAGATAGATGGTGCTAAACACCATTTGATTCTTGGGCAAAACCTGTTTTGATCTGATTTGAGCCTGGCACGGAGATTCTTCTTCCAACAGGACAATGACCCAAAGCACACTGTTAAAGCAACACTCAATGGTTTACGGGGAAACCTTAAATGTATTGGAATGGCCTAGTCAAAGCCCAGACCTTAATCCAATTCAATCTGATGTGGGAAGCTACAGGAAGCCAATAAAGGAAACGCAGCAGAGGAGTTAACTGACTGAACTCAGGACTGAATGCTGACATTTGGAAAGAAACTTCCCTTTAGCATGTTGGCCAGTGCTCCACCTCACAAGATAACACCTCACAATTAATACAGATGTGGTTGTTCCCAAGCCGTCCCCGGAGGTAACACCACTACATACTGCCATCACTCTGACTAAGCCTGGTTTCTCTACAAGACCTTGTTCCAGCTATGCTCACCTTTAGAACTCTAGACTAATTCTGTGGGACTATCTCCTCTAAATCCTTTTTTTATTATTATTTTTAGGGACTAAAAGTATGTCAAACTACAAACATATCCCAGAAAATTAGTCTAGGGTTCTAAAGGTGGACTTTGAGTCATTCCGAAGCAAAACATCAACTCTTACACATGTAGAAAGCTTAAAAAGAACTTTTCTGTATGTGTCAGTGATTAATTGCTCGTAGTATATTTCACCACACTTCTAAAAGCCAACTTGCTTTGAAAGTAATGTATTAAAGAAAATTTAAGTTAGACCTAAATGTGATTCTGACTGCAATAAAGAACATGATATGGTTTTAATTTTGTTTCCTCTGCTTTGAAATTAGAATGCCAAGCACTCTCTCTCTCTCTCTCTCTCTCTCTCTCTCTCTCTCTCTCTCTCTCTTTCGCTGCCTATAACCTTTCTCTTTTTTGCAATAACTTGTCATAAATAAATTATACTGCAGCGTGTAAAATGACTTCAACTGTAATCCAAGTTCAAGCATTACTTCTCTGTTTCTTCTGGAGGCTAAATGAATCTATGAGACAGTGCATATTCGTACTGCTTAAGGAGAGCTCGCTTCACTGCTTTGATCAGGAGAATTACTCTCGGACAGTAAGAAAGCAGGGCAGACGGAAAGTCTTCCCTCCTCACCTGCCACTGCTGCTGACCTTAACATCCATCACTGTCAGTAAAATGAGGAGCTGTAGAAGTCTGGGTCCAGGATATTATGAAGTGTGGGGAAAGTTGGAGAAGCTGGATAAGAGCTGGAATTCATTATTATCACTTGTTATTTTACTTTATGGACAGAACTATTGGGATTTCACTTTTCTTCCATGAAGGGTGTTAAAAACGGGCCATCATGCACTACTGTGTTAGGATTGTAGATTATTTGGATTATTGTGAGGATTCGATTGCATTCAGCAAAAAGGCTGTTTGATGACATCGAGATGTTGGATGATCAGCACCCAACCTCATCCCCACCTCACCCCAAAAGTATTATCATCATTCAGAGAACACATCTCCACTGCTCCACTGTCAGCGTACGCGAGCCCAACAAATGTAGCAGGAATAGCGGAGGTACTTGCAGGGCTGTTAAAAGGTGATTTAATACAGGAAACGGGTTGCAAAACAAACAGACTACAATTACACCGACTACCAGTATCATCAGCCATCCCAACAATAGACTATACAATAATACAAGGACACGAGACAAGGATGGACCGAAACACAAGGACTTAAATAACAGGACATAATTACAACACCTGGACAAAAGGGACACAGCTGGGACTGGGCAGAGACAGGACATGTGCTCAGGAGCATGAGGGGAGATGAACAAAACGAAGACGAGATCAGAGATGAGCAGGACAGGTACGTGACATCCACAGCCCAATGCTGGGGGGCTTTATACCCCTCTAGTCCTCTTATGAGTCCTAGAGCTAATCTTAACTCAATTTTAATCTACACTTAAACTTAACCTCTAAACCCTTACCCTGAACCTAACCTTAACCTTAATGTACACCCAAACCTTATCTAAACCCTTACCCTGAACCTAACCTTAACCTTAATGTACACCCAAACCTTATCTAAACCCTTACCCTGAACCTGACCTTAACCTTAATGTACACCCAAACCTTATCTAAACCCTTACCCTGAACCTGACCTTAACCTTAATGTACACCAAAACCAATAAAATCAGGGGTCTTCACCATTTCCTTAGAACTTTCAGTCCAGTAATTTCTTCTTGAGAAGATCCAAAAATTAACCTCAAGATTTTCTCTAACATTATCTTCCATTTTCATTTTCTCAATTCTTCTTCAATTACATGGCAGGCTGTGTGTCTTTTTTTATTTTAGTCATCAGTGCAAACAGTGACTACATGCAAGACTAAAATCAACCTTAATGGACTGTGAGATCATGTTGATCCTTGAAGATGCATTCGAAACAAACATCTAGCCTAGAGGTCTTCAAACCTGGTTTACGTAGTATTAGAAGTCCAGGACTAGAAACTGGATTCATGGTCCAGATAGATGTTCCAGCTTGCTCTGTCCTTCACCACAGTGGTAGAATGAACTTCCTTTGGTGACTAACACCTGAATCTATCTGAAAAAAACATCTCTTTCAGGAACTCAATTCAGCAGCAACCTTCCACTTATTAAAGGCACGTGAGTGCACTTAAATGTCCTGAACTGTAATTCCTTTGACATTTAGATACAGTGATCTGTATCTAGGGGCTGACTGTTGTGCATCTTTTATATACAAATACTGGTACAGATTTTTCTGCTTGGCAGTATCTAATCTGAGAGTATCTTTGGCTGCTAGTCTGTTCATATTACCTAGGGAATATTTTCAGACTGGAAAGAGAAGTACTTCTGTATGTCACTCTGGATAAGAGTGTCTGCTAAATGCCATAAACGTAAATGTTAATACACTACATAGAACCTTTTTGCCTCGAGGACACTTAATTAAATCAATTAATGGAATATTTTAAACCCTAGTGCTGTCAAATGTCCAATCCTGGTGAAAGCACACCAGACATTGTGCCCTTTAAGATGTGTCTGTGATGAGATATAGTGGCACTCAGGTGTGTTGTAGAGACGGGAAGAAGCCTGTAGCACCTTCAATTAGACTCAGCATGCTATCAAATCTGCTTCATACAGTCAATGCAGGGAAAGTCAGAAATGAGCTAAAATGACCTCTTAACTCAAGGTGAGCTATGTTGTACTAAAATTCAGGCAGCATGAGCTTGCTATAACTCTGGCTCTTACAAACGTAGCACTTTAAGTGGCAGCCAGGTCTCAAGAGTAATTTGTTCACACGTGACTAAAACACTCCCAGAAATTGCACAATGTTCACTAAATAAGTGTGCATATGCATGAATTTCCATGCATTTACATTTACGGCATTTGGCAGACGTTTTTATCCACTTACAAAAGTGCTTTGCTGTTCAGAAATATCTAGTTTGTAGGCTTAGATGCTGCCAAATACAAAAAATCAGAATGTCAGAATACATATTACACTTTTACGACTCAAGACATAGTATCGTTCTAAACGTTAAATGAGTTAAATGCTCCTGAAAGAGACAGCCTTCATCTGCATTTGAAGACAACCAGTGACTCAGCTGTCCAGGCCCCCGGGGTAAGCTTGTTCCACCTCTTTGGTGCAGGACAGAAAGGAGTCTGGATGCTTGTCGTCCGTGCATCTTGAGGGATGGTGGGTAAAGCCGAGCTGTACTTGATCGAGTTTTGACAAAACCCAGTTGTGCAGAAATGAAACGATTTGAACAAAGAATTTGACACAGCAACCACTGTAGTCACAATATTTCCATAGTCTACTTAAAACCTTTCCCACCAGCTTTCATTCCAAGCAATGTCAGCGGGTTAAAGAGTGATGGTACACAGACTCTAATGGTCTTTCATGGATAAACCTGAGAGCAGTTCTCTTCGTAGGCCCAAAGTCCAAAAGACCAAACCGATGTTATTATTCATTCCTGGTGAAATTTCCCTTTAATGTCTTGTGTCTGTGAGACATCTACTCATAAATACAGTTTCCCAATCATCTTGAAATTTTAAGACAAGCTTCCTGATGCTTGAAGATTTCATGCTTAAACTTAAAGTCCTTCCTGTTAATTACTTGGCCACATTACATTCACACAACAGGATATTAGACTAATAACATATTAGCTTTTAATCCAATTATACCACATTATACAGAACTTATAGCAAGTGTACCGACATGTTCACATGTCCTCTGGATTAAAAATGTTCCAAGCTTTGCTGAATATTTTGAAAGCAGGTTGTTCATTGTGAATGGCTTCCTGGACTGCAGAGCCAGTGTCAGTTTAACATTCTGAAACCATTTAAAACTTCTTAATGCGGACAAAAATAGAGATTTTTGGACAGTGATGAGATACTGATACTAATCACACTATTTTTTTCTTCTTTTCTAGCTAATCCATATAACATTAGAATATTTGTAATTTTACTTATTTGCAGCTACCAAAGCAAAATTAAACATCTTTTGCATGAAATTAAGTCATAATAATGAAATTCACAACAATCAAACTCTAAAGCATATTGAAAATATCAGAAAAACATGTACGTCATAAGAATATACTGTAATACTGAGAAAATATCATTTTCATGTGATGTAATATTAACCTATTATGTCTAGTGGTGCCAATCAAATAAAAATTTGAATTTCTTAACTAATCATAGCAGTATTCTTTAAAGAGTGAACTGCAGAAGCAATTCTGTGCTAAATGGCAATAGTGTGTTAAAAAAATCATTATTTCTAGATGTTTCAAGTGTGTAAATGTGTGTTTACGTTGACAGCACTAATTGTCAAAATATCCCATAAATACAGTAAAAAATATCCTTATTATTAAATATTATGTTAGAAACAAGAATATGTTGCAGCACTGTAACTGTTGACACACGGGCACAATCATGGATTACTGTTCAGTATTTTGAGGAAGATATTATTATAAATATCGTTGATAATTTAATTATTACAAATACCTCATTTACCTGAATAATAACATTTTAAGTTTAGAAACATTCTTGATTATCAATTTCCAACCAGATTTCTTAGATGTAACATGTTTAGTTTAGTTTAGTTTAAATAAAAAAAATAAAAAATAAAAAATGTACATATCAAATGAAGACACATTTGAGCCTAGGATCCTAAGAAAATCATATCTGGCATCTGTGACTGTCTACAATAAATTCATTTGCAATATTTTGGGGAATAACTGAAGCTTATTCAGGATGGATGGATGGATGGATGGATGGATAGATAGATAGATAGATAGATAGATAGATAGATAGATAGATAGATAGATAGATAGATAGATAGATAGATAGATAGATAGATAGATAAACGTCCTGACTGATCACATCAATTACATCACTTAAATCTTCCTTTTGGTCAAACCATTCCTTTAACCCTTCGTGATAATGTTGAGCTAAAGGTCAGCTGGTCCACCTTCGAAACTTAAGTGATCAAAGTAGAACAGTTGTAGTGGTCCGAGATACCGTGGGCCAGATTAATACCGCCTCTTTCCAGAACTCGGCCCGGCAGAGTCACGGAAACAAATTATGCGTGCAGCACCCATCCATCATGTTTGACTAATGCCCCAGTGTGGAATTTCAATGTGACATTTATCCTCAAATTCGAAAAATATGAGGACTGTAGCCACGCACCTAATTACAAAAGCACCGGAAAGCACAGAACAAAGGCAGACGTGGAAGTGACACGGACACATCCAGCATCAGATATTAATCACCACAGGCTGCTTTGTTCATGTTCCTTTCTCTGCAACAAGTTTAGTGAGCATGTAATGATGCATTGGAACAAGTCGTAGGAATCCGAGGCTCTACGTGGCCTCCTAATATGAAAGAATGAGGACAAATTGCCAGTTTCCGATTGTTTTCCCTTTTGTTCCCGTCTCTTCCTTGACATGTGAGTTCAATCAAGCAACTGCGGTGGCATCAGTCCTCATCGACCACCCACCACCGCACCTACAATTAGTTACAACAGCAAAGCACAGCAATCAGTGTTATTGATATCTTTCTTCCTCCCTTCGTTTCGGCCCTATGTGCGGTGTCCCTGACACCCACTTTGCCCTGTATCCAGTGACAGACACATTGCTTTTCTGCCTGACTCACCACCCTATGAATTATACCTTCATATTCTTCAGCGATTTTGCTGCAATTTTTCCTCCCTCTGCCATCTGATGCATGCTCAGCGATGCAATTCAATTTCTCACTGAGGAACAAATGAAAAGGGATATCTCTCGCTTTCTAATGCAGATGGATTCTCGCTGGCATGCGTCCATGGAGCGCTGCTTATTTCTTAAATAAAGGCCTCCCAAGGGACAACACAGCTGATAGATGACAAGAAGCCCAGCACTAGGAACGGCTGTAAGAGGAAGGGCATGTAGCTTTGTGAGAAGTAGTTTTTCCTTCTCCTCAAACACATCTGCAGTTTTGCACAGGCGCTACAAGGCGAACATCGGCTAATGTAGAAGTAATACATGATTATGGCACTTTTTCTCCTGGGTGGGCACAGTATGTGTGGAACGACATGCCAAAACGTTGCTTACACATTGCACTGGAATATCAAATGTACCGTATCACATATCAGAAGATCGGAAAGAACCGTTCAACTCGGAAAAACAGCTAAAATTCACTCATTTACAACTGAATTAAAGCCCAGTTTTAATGCCAAAGGAGCTTCCAGTGCATGTTTACTACTCTGTCCACGTCTACATGCTCACCTTGCATACAGACTCTGACTGATCAGAGAGAGGGGCGGGACTAACGATATCACTGAATAAAAGACGGGATTAATACTAATAGATCATTAAGAAAATAATAAAGGACAATTTTGTTGTCATTTTACTTTATTTGTAATCGTAAAAATCTTTGTTCAGCTCAAAAACAGGATTTCTGAGATGTAAAGTGTTTTTAGCCGTTATAAGCCAAACAAAACGTTTCATCAGGTGTCTTTACTGAAGGTTACAGGGTCATATCCTGTTTACAATGTTGGGTTCTACTGAGAAAAATGTCTTTGACCCCTGACAATAATATAATTCTGTTTTAAAGGTTTTAAAGAACCATCATTTCAAAGAACCAGGATGCTTTTCTTATATCTGAAGGAACTCCTTAATCAAACAGATTGATTGATTCAACTGAAAGCTCCTTTGGCATCTAACTGGGATTTCATTCAGTTGAAATGTGATGATTATAGCTGTTTTCCAAGCTGCTAATGATTCATCACATCACGTTTGATAGAATACGTATATGAGTATCATGTCATGTGTACATGGTTCACTCTGATCCTGATTTATTCTGCCTAGAAATGTCACTGACAGTGATTGCAGGTGCACACACCACTTGTCTAGAACCTGTAGAGAAGTACTGCCAATTTAATAAGAGCAGATAAGAATTAACCTATTGGGACCAGACCTAATGCCAGGAGTTGATTATGAAACCCTCCAGCATTGAGCTGTGGAGCAGTGGACCTGTTCTCTGGAATGATGGTGCTCCATCCAATACTGGAATGAGTTTGAGATTTGGAGATCAGGTGGAGAGGTCATCTTCTGACATCCTGACCTGCTGTTATCACTGAATCCCAAAAATTCCTCACAGCAATGTTCCAAAATCGAATAGAAATCCTTGCTGACAGTAAAGCAAGATATAGTCTAGCAGCTTCTGTTGCTGTTTCTCGCTGTGTGATGAGCTTCTGCATATTCGTTTTTGTCATGATTCGTGTACAGCACTGATTCTAGCCGAGTGCGAGCACCATGACTTGCGGGACACAATAAATGTTTACAATCGATAATAAGTGACAACGACAGAGTCAGGGAAAGAGAACATTGTTTTGGTTTGCTAAAATATGGTGATAAAATCAAATGTATGCCGACAGCAAGAGGGGAAATGAGAGCCTGTGTACACTTCCGTCCCCGCTGCGCTCTTTTCTCACTCTCTCTCTCTATCTCGACAGGGTGTAACCCGGCGCTTTTGTCATCATGTCTCTGAATTGCTGCAGTGTAGCACTGTAATGTTCAAATTAGACCTTTTTCACAGCAGGAACCTTTTTGGGAACCTTCTTCCACAGCTTTTAACAGCAGAAACCTGAGACACATTTATGGAACACTCGGATCATCCACTTCAACACCAAATTCTAATGACCAGAATGGAATGTCAGTTTAGGGGTCATCAGGTACTGAACTTTACTTCAGGGCTGCAGTAAAGACAGTTTGTTCTGCTGCATGACACAAGCTAAAGTAGGGTAGCACATAAAAAATAAGAGAAACCTGCTTTGTTTTGGATGCCATCTGGATGAATTTAGACTCCAATTGAAAAATGTGAATAAAGAATTATTTGAAATTCTGAAAATTAACTGAATTGGCATTAAAAAAAAAATAGATTAAATGGAAAACTATATTTTTTTTCCTTCTGCATGTCCTGATCAAGGTCTCCAAAAATGTGGACATATATGACCAAAGTATACGCTTATAAATTTATTTTGCACATGTATTATGTATTACAAAGAGCTCCAGTTCACTCCAGTTCACTCCAGTTCACTCCACTGTTTTGCCAAATGAACACAAACCAGTTCCCAGTGAACACAAATTATAAAACTTATAAAATTATTAATTAATTAATGAACAGAAACTCCTGCAGAAAATGTACAATAAATAAAAATAATAATAATAGTAATAATAATAATAATAATAATAATAACAATAATAATAATAATAATAATAATAATAATAATAGTTATTAATAATAATTAATACAGTAAAATACATTCTACTAGGTTATGGTTCGGGTTAGGTTTCGGGTAAAGGTTCAGTTTACGTTATCATAGCATTAAGGTTTACATTAACTATAGTTTAGGTTCAGAATTCAGGTACAGTTAAGGTTACGGTAAGAGTCAGGGTTAGGTTTAAGCTTCATGGTTCTATGGTACTGGTTAATGTTTAGGGCGTATGGTTTTGGTTCAGCCTGGTCTGTAGAGCAGTTTGTAAACATGAGCCATTTCAGAAATTGTACAACGTGTATTCAGTGTTGCTCAACTTTCATAAATATATACAAATCACTGACACATCCCAGCTGCTGCCTCACAGCAAGAAGGACCTGGGTTCAATCCCCGGGTGACCTGGGAAGTTTCTGTGTGGAGTTTGCATGTTCTAACTCACCTTAACCGTAGCTGTAATTTGAAGTTAACCTTAAATTAATCTTAAAGGTAAACTGAAGTTAAAGTAATCTTAGTCATAATCCTGAACCTACCCCGAACCATAACCTCGGTGGAGAATGTTCTTACTATTTCTGCAGGAGGTTCTGTCCAACAATTCCTTTACGAAATCCTTTTGTAATGGAAAAGCAGCAATTTTTGACATTACTGTGTCGTATCTTCTTCATTTTCATTCTGAGCTGGTTTGTGAACATTTGGCAAAACCTTACTTTTGAAGAGAAACAACGCTACCTTGATAAAGTCAATAAAAAATGTTGCTAAATATGTGTTTTCCTGACATATATATTTCACTTCTACACAACACCTCTCCCTGGAGGGTCTCTCAAAGCCTTTGAAAGCACAGAAGACCACCAAACGATCCCATGGTGTTTCAAAAGAGGACAGCAAGCTCTTTGCCATCATAGGAGGGTAAAGCATCCTAGTTTTTGGGAAGTTTGTAAAAAACGTACCTCTTTACTTCCTTTGCAGTTGTTACAATCAACAGCACAAATTGGCAGCATCACATTTTGACAATCCATGATTCAGTCCTCAGAATGGTGGTAACTATATTGCATGATGTCACTTGAAGACCTAATATATGAAATAGTGTGTAGAATCATGTTGCAAACCTGACTCGGTCCTGCAGATTTCTCCTTTATAACATCAGGAGAATTTGACCTTTTCTGTCCAGAGAGGCCACTCAGGTGCTTGTTCAGTCTCTTGTCATCTCAAGACTAGAACTGCAGCTCCCTACTGGCTGGCCTTCCTATGCCGACCATCAGACCATTGCAACTTATCCGGAATGCAGCAGCGTGGCTCGTCTTCAGTGTTCCTAAATTCAGTCACGTAACTCCTCTGCTGCGTTCCCTTCATTGGCTCCTTGTAGCTGAACATCGGATTCAGAACCTTGATGCTGACCTACAAAGCCAGCTGGACCAGCTGCTCCATACATGATGGCAATGGTCAAAACTCAAGTTGTACCAAGAGCCCTTCGAGCTTCAAGTACAGCTCGGCTTGACCCACCGTCCCTCAGAACGCAAGGAAAACATGCATCCAGACTCTTTTCTGTTCTGGCACCAAAATGGTGGAACGAAGACTCATCTGAAGACTCATCTGTTTCAGGAGGATTTAACTCCATAAAGACATTTGTTTCAACAGGATCTAAGCATGAATCTCTAGATTCCAGCCTCGTCTACTAGCTAAGGATATTCTAAGTGAACAGCAAAGCACTTTTGTAAGTCGCTCTGGAGAAGGAACGTCTGCTAAATTCCACAAATGTAAATGTAAATGTAAATCTTGGGGTTCACTTTAGTATTATATGTACATACTTTTGGAGTTCTTGTATAGTTAAGTAATGCAGAAGGTTCAGAGCAATGATACACATGCTGTGCCTCCTCCACATCTGCACATCTGTGAATCAGCCTTATCATTGTGTGGGAGTTCAAAAGTTGTCCCCTGAGGTAACACCTCACGATCCCGTTACATGTTGCTCTCTCATGACTTTTAGTATGTGATCGTATACAGATGAGATAATTAAATTAGACAATTAGACAGTAAGTGGTTTGGTCAAACCTCACCTGTTGTATATAATACCATTTTTTCTTTTTTTGTAAGCAGTTACACGTCATTTTCTAGGCTTCATATCTCAGGACACACCAAAGTAAATTAAATCCCAGTTTAAATGCCAAAGAAGCTTCCAGTGCATGTTTACTGCTCGCTCCATGTGTACATGCTCAACCTGCACACACACTGATCAGCAGGAGGGGGCGGGGCTGATGACATCACTGAGCCAGATATTCGGTTATAGAGGAAATTTTGAATGGAGGGGCTGTTCGCTCTCCTCCTTTGCTCACACAGTGTTCAAATTTCACAATAAAAGTCCTGAGAATGTGTAATACCAATACGTACATACATATTAAAAATAATATATGGTATTCAGGTTGTTTTTAAATTTATTTGGACCACTGCCAGTCATGTATTTTGAAGAGTTTGTTAAAAATATCTTTGTTAATCTTATCATTACAAATAATTCATCCAAATTCTTGCATTTCCAGCTCACAAATACTCAGAATGATTTAAAGTGTTCTAGTTTTCATAAGCCAAAAAAAATGAGTTTTGACCAAAACAAGGTCAAATTTATACAAATATTTAAACTCTATTAATATTTTCATCTCAAATGAAGACCATTTTGGGTATCTTAGGATCTTCTGATGTGTAAAAGTTTTGGCGGATAGAAGTATGTCAAACTATTAAAATTCAAATCTTTTAATTTATATAAAACTTTGTCCTTGAACTCAGATTCACTTTTCAGTGACTGCTCAACAATGTAATGTGTAACTCATTTGAGGGCCAGGATTTGAAGTCTGGGCCCTCATACAGGCCTGCTTGCTTCAGTGGAACTTCAAAAATGGTTGTTACACAGCCAGAATCTCAATTGGAAATCTAGCCATTTATAAAAGCAATTATATTTAAGAATGCATTCCATGGTCTTTGTAGGCTGGTGGAATGAGAAACAGGCACATCCTCTGATCAGATGTATGTGAATGGTTCCAAACCTTCATGAGAAAATGCTGAGTGGTTGTAGTTCACAGTTAGGAACAGCAGGATCAAGCAGTGGACGATGTCTTCCACAATGGCACGTCACTGCTCTGAATGCCAATAAGCCTTTGGCCTCAGACTAGCCTCTGTCTGATGGGCCATTACCCACCAGGATGAATCTGGTGTCAGCACGTTGACCCTTGCACACCTCTTTGCCGTCGCTGCCTTGTACACTGACCCAACTGTCATCTCAGGAAGAAGACATGTTGCTACGGTGTTTTGAATCATTAGTACAAGTTTTACACACACACACACACATGCACACACACACACACACACACACACACACACACACACACACACACACACACACACACACACACACACACACACACATTGTGTCCGTCTTTTTCACTTATTGGTTTTCTGGTGCTGTCGGGTCACGGCTATAAATGTCATATCAAAAATTATACTCGTTTGTGATCTGATGCTTCCACAGCTTCACCCCCTCAAACCTAGCAGATGAGCTTTTATGAGAAGCAATGATCATTAGAATGGAAACCCTGATGTTCGTTAACGGTAAATCAGGAGGAAACCATGCATGCAGAGCAGGTTCTGTTCATGATGTTGCACTCAAGCTTGCCTTGTTAAAAATAGCTTTCTAAATGATTCTTCGGTCTAGGAACGATTTCTGCGTGACACACAATGTTTACATAATGTGGAAGGTTCAGAAAACTTCATGCATACACTGATCAGCCATAACATTATGACCACCTCCTTGTTTCTACTTTGTAGTTCTATAATTACAGACTGTAGTCTGTTTGCCTCATTTCATCCTGCTCTTCAGTGGTCAGTGTACCCTACAGGACCACCATGGAGCAGGTATTTTGTGGATGGAGGGTCATTCTCAGACACAGCAGTGCCCCCCTAGAAGGATGAAGACAAGCACATGCCTCTTTCAATGCATGTGAGGTCAGCAAACGCCTCTTTTCAAACTGCCACCACTCTGAGTGCTCTGAGGAACGCGCTCTGAGTGCAGGGTCCCCAGCTCCCTTATACTGCCTAGCAGGCATCATTGCCAGCGTGACATATGAGAAGCCACGCAAGACCCGGGATTCAAACCACCATGGTGCCAGTGCATTACAGTCTTTAGACATGTAGGCTGCTGAGATCACTACATAACATGCTCTGCTAGTTGAGTTTTCATGATCAACACATTACAAAGCTTGATTCAATGCTTTTGTCAAATAAATAAATAAATAAATAAATAAATAAATAAATAAATAAATATATGTAAACATGAACATTCGATCTTCATGTCACCACAGAGGTTTTTTTTAACTTTGACCCTCTTTTTGTACTCATGCTTTCGTTTGCGGTTTGTGAACTGTCTGTATCATCTTTTTTATAATGTCTCTATTATATTTACTCTAATGTTTATTTATCTTTTTTGGGGTTTTTTTTGTACTGAGCGTCAAATGAGGGTCAAAGTTAAAAAAACCTCAGTGGTGACATCTTGGAAATGAAGATTGAATGTTCATGTTTACATATATTTATTTTTTTATTTTTTTATTTATTAATTTAAAAGTATTGAATCAAGCTTTGTAATGTGTTAATCATGAAAACTCAACTAGCAGAGCATGTTATGTAGTGATCTCAGCAGCCTAAATGTCTAAAGACTGTAATGCCCTGGCGCCATGGTGGTTTGAATCCCGGGTCTTGCTTTCCCTTTGCTGCTGCAACACTGTGAATTTCCCTGCTGCGGCACCAATACAGGATTATTTATCTAATCGTATATGGAGATGATACAACTAAACTGAAGAAATGTCTTTGATGCATAGAAATGTGGGTAGGGATTTAAAAACATCTCAAAACAATCCAAACATCTAATAGAACTGCCAGCAGTGCCGGGTCAGGCCTTCCTAGCAAGTTCAGCCCAAGAGCAGACCAAGAAAACGTCGTAACGTCATCATGGCAGCCACAGGTATCTCTCACCGTAGCTGATGTCAAAATGCAGCATCAGAAAGAGACCGAACATGTTTCAGACTCAAGTTTTCAGAGAACACCTAGACGAACACCAGGATGTCTGTGTGTGACTTTGATTTGTTGTAGTATTTCTTTGCTTTACTATCTTATCACATTTTGACAAGAGAAAGTGCTCGTCTAAATGCCCGGCCATTGACTTTATGCCTTGGCATTTAAGTAAGTTCAGTAATTTGAAATCCTTGCCTTGCTGCGGGCCTAAATGCACTCTGACACTGTGCAACACAGATGCCAGATTAAGAGATCGGATAATGGGCTCCTGTCAACTCCGTTCATTTTAAATCTCCGCCGTTGCTGCAGGGCCTGGTTTAGCTTTGCTCTGGAATTCCTGAATGTCAGATTCTTTTATATTAAGCCACCGCAATCCTGTGAGGATGTGGCCAGATGCATTTACCATCAAAAAATTCAGATGGCAGACAGTGTCGCTTACCATGTCATATGTCATCGCGTACCATGTGAACTGCATGGGTTTGCTTGAGAAGATTTTTTCTTTATCTTTATTTTTTCTTCTTCTGTATCCACCTAATGACCTTGCTAGCGCTAAATGTCTTCTGTTACGGAGATTACAACTTATCTCAGTCGTGGACGTGCCTCAGTGTAAAGTTGGGTAGGTAAAATAGAGTTGTGTTGTGATAATAGAGTTGTGAATGATAAATATGTCCCTATAAAAAATTTAATCAAACATTTAAAAAAAAAATCACATAAATACTTCAATCATCTTAATATTTCCATCTAAAATGAAGGCAAATCTGAGATTAGAATCTCATGAAAACAACAATATCTGGTCTGTGACTGTCTTATAAATACTTTTTCATTTTTTTCTAACATCCCAAAAAAAATGTTCAACACTTTTAAAGATTTAGAAGACATTTCTTTTTTTTTCAAATGGTTATTTTGAGAATGAGGCCACCTGCTTGTAGGTGTGAAGAGCTATTAAATGGTAAAGAACCTATACATCAAGTGATTTTTTAAGGTTCTTTAAACTTTAAGAATCTGCCTCTATGGCGTCATATGAAGAACCATTTATGGCACTTTTAAGAGTGTTAGGTTGAATTCATAAATCTTTCAAAGGCAGTCATGTATGACACACTGGTTTAAAAATATACGTGTCAATGAAGAGTAATTTTCCAGCAGCAGGGTTGCCAGAAAATTGTTTGTAAAAAGTGGTAATTATCTGGCAAACAGGGGTTATCATTTTTTACAGACAATTTCTGGCACCCCCACTGCTAGAACATTTCCTTTCTGTCTGTCAAACAGCAGAAATGTAATGAAAGATTAAACTGCTTACATTTAAATTAACCATTAGACAAAATCTCTCATTTACATTAAAAACTGTCACAATATTTGGGTCATTCTACAGAAAAATTCTTCACACATATACTTACACATACTTACACTTTACACACTTACTACAAACATGTTACAGCTACATTTTATTAAATATATTTTGAAACACAACAGGATCTTATTTTTAACATTTGTACCTTCTTGTGACACTATTTAGCAATATTTATTTATTTATTTATTTATTTATTTATTTATTTATTTATTTATTTTTCTACAAATTTAATTGCAATAATGTGTACACAAATGTAATTAAATGTATTATTAAAATGACAGAAAAAATGCCAAATAAATATTCAATAAAAACGTCATGAATATTGTGGTCCTCTGGAGTCATGTCACTGGTGTTTGTGCATAACAAAATATATATTTTAAATTAAAAACCATACTGATGACATCATTTCCTTTAACATATTTCCTAAAGATGTGTGAAACACTGGCTGTTATCACTTTTCATACATCATCTCTTTTAGCTCCTGATTTTATATGAAGCTTATCATTGATGTCACAGGTGAGACCTGTTTAATTCAATGGAAACTGAAAAAATAAAACATAAACGGGTGGCATTGCATAATTTAGTGGATATATTATGGCTGACAACATGTGTTTTGTAGTAAGATGCATTTTTCATGAAAAAAAAAAAAAAACTGGTGTTACCTTTCTTATGCATAACATATAATGATCAGTTACATCAGTGTACTCTGTGTATGAATAAACTATATCTAAAGAAAAATTCACAGACTTCATGACTATCTTAATCATTATTCTCATGTAACTCTGACTACATATGTTGAGGAGATTGAGAAATATTATTTTATAAACAAAAAAAACAAAACAAAAAACAAACAAAAAAAAAATATATATAAAATATGTATATATATAAAATACATATATATATATATATACATATATAAAATATATGTGTGTATTTATTTATTTTTTTATTTATTTATTTATTTATTTATTTATTTATTTATTTATTTGTTGCCAAAGGAGTAAGGTAATATATATAATATAATATTTTATATGTATTTATAAAATATATATTATTTTCAGGAGATCTTATGCTACTCAAAGGTTCTTCATAAATTATTTTAAAATAATTAAAATATTTGTATATATTTATCGACTATAAAATACTGCTACTAACGTACAAGTCAGTAAATGGCTTAGCCCTACAACAAAGACCTCTTAATACCCTACAACCCGTCACGCAGACTGTTCTCAGGACGCAGGCCTATTGACCGTCCCTAGAATTAAAAAGAACACTGTTGGGGGACGAGCCTTCTCTTATAAAGTCCCTTCTCTTATAAAGCTCTGGAGCAGCCTTCCTCCTACTGTTCGGGACTCAGACACTCTCTCCATCTTTAAATGATGCCTGAAAACCTTTCTTTTTACACAGGCTTTTCATTAACACATTTATGGGGGCACTAACCTTTCTCCCTCCCCCCCCCATGTCCTGAGCTGCCCCGGACGCCTGGCGGATTCCGGTCCACTCATCCACTTCCTACTACCAACTGCCAGACTCGATTACGCCACCTGCATTGACTTCATTATTCATTCATATCTGTATCACTATTACAAGCAAAACTATCTTTATCTTCCCTCCCTCTGTTTTATTTCATTTCATTTCTTTTCTAATTCTCCATACCAATGTATTGTGTCGCTGTTTATGCTCTCCGGTGTCGACCAGAGGAGGATGGGTTCAGTCAGGAGATGGGTTCAGTCTGAGGGCGTTTGTCCTTGCCACTGTTTGCCCACTGGCTGCTCATTTGAGGCTTGGACGCGGATCTCTGTAAAGCTGCTTTGTGACAACTTCCTGTTGTAAAAAGCGCTAAATAAATGAAATTTGATTTGATATATATTTGACATTTTTATTATTTTAAGGAATAAAGCACTTTAGATAATAAGTTCTTCATAATAGACAGTAGTCTAAACAAAACATACATGTCCTGTTGTCTTCTATTGTTTTTGTTACTTATATATGTGGACAGAGCAGTAAACATGCACTGGAAGCTCCTTTGGCATTGAAACAGGGATTTAATTTGAGACCATGGTTAGATAGCGTACATCTTGTAGCTTGTTACCTTCAAAACAGCATGTAACTGCCTCTAAAGTGTGGATATCGGGTTCTACACGTTAAAGAACATGAAGTAAACCTTCTGGGAAGAACGCTTTAGTCAGTGTAGAGCCTTTACATTTTCTGCTCTGGTCAATCATTTTCTCGTGCGTGAGCTTTCAGGGCACCAAATGTGTTTTTTTTTCCTATAACATGAAGACTGTAGAAAGACTGTTTCCTGAAAGTTCAGCAGTTTTACGATGCAGCACTGTGTCTACATTTTAAGATGTGCTGCAGTTTCTAATCCATCTGGGAAGTTATGCATTTTTAAGGAGAAAAATGACACCAAATGTCGTATAGAGCGATGTGTTCTGCAGAAAGGATGCCCCGAGCACAACAGAGAAGCACAACACTGAGAAGAAAACAAACTTTCTGAATTATTTGTTGTTTTTTGCAACTTGATCCAGATGCAGAGTAAGCAGTGGTAAGCTGGGCTAAATGATTGAGCTGCACCATCTAAGCAGGTTGAGGACAGAAAATTTGATAAGTATTACGCATTAACCATCTTTAATGGTGTTATGGATTTTGTTATGTCACTAACGGCTGATTTAGGAGTTGAACATAAAAAAAAAATTCTGCATTAAGATGCAGAGGAGAGGTTGATGACTAAGCAAGCCTCCAAAAACTATGCATTGTGGTGAGATGAAACCTGGACACTATACAATATGATGGATGAGTTTGCGGATTGATTGACAGAAGTTCAATTGTTTTCTGAGTGGCGCAGTGGTTTAATGCGCGAGCATTAAAATCTCAGCATTGCAGGTTCGATTCTCCGCTCGATATGTTGATTGCCATCAGCAGCCAGAGTTTGAGAGAGCAAAACTGGCCATGCTCTCCTTGGTGGGTTGATGGTTGCTCTCTCCCTGCATCAAACCCAGGGTGGCCAGCACAGGCTGTTGCAATGGAGTTGTATTGTATCCTCCAAGATTGATGGCTGCCTTGCAATGATTCCTTGACCATATGCTGGTCTTCACCAGAATATTGGGAGCAATGTATGTGGAGAGTCCTAACGAGTTGGGTAACTGGCCCTTTCAAGTTATAAAAGTGTTGACTAATAACAAAAATGGCAATATTTCTGTACCTTCTAAACATTGCACACTGCCACCTACTGGTCACTTGTATGCAGTACAAAAAAATAAGTGCACTGTAAAAATAACAAATGCATTTTCTCACTGGATTTTGAAATGAAACTCTCACTTTTGTTCACTGAAAACAGACATTTTCCTAAAAGCTTTTCAAGTTTTTTCAGTGTTGTGGGCCCCGAGTGCTCTAAGGCACTACCACTATGATCTGAGAATCGAAGCTCGAAGTTCAAATGCACGCGTCTGTAGGTCATTGCTTCAGAACAGGGGGTCCTGTTCAGAAAAGAGGTGGTAGGCCTCTCGGAGGAAGCATATGCTTGTCCTCTCCCCCTAGAGTTGGGAGCGTCACATGTGTGATCGGGGGATGACTAGGGATCAGGGTAATCGGCACATCTAAAACTCATGGGAAAGGCTCTGGACCCACCGTGACCCTAAACTGGGTAGACAATAAGGACACGGATGAGCGAGGGAGCGGGGAGGCTCCAGACCCACTATAACTGTGAATTGGAGAATGCGGAGATGGATGGATGAAAGACTACATAGCAATGTAGTTGGTGAGAACAAAAAAGTCTTGTTGCCATAAAATGTGGAGTTTTTTTTAAATAACTTTTTAAACAATTTTACAGAAATGTTTTTTTGGTTTTTTTTTAGATCAAAGAGATAAACAATAAACACCACTGAGAGACCACAGTGCAGCACAAATTTAGCAACCAGTTGACACTTTAAAAAATACTCCTACAGAAGATGCTTCAAAAGCTTAAGCTCACCCTGGAAAAACAACTCTTTGGCCACAGCAGTGTCAAGTGTCATTTCATGACATTTTACAAATTGTGCCCCACTGTCACCCATCATGGGGGGTCTTCTTAAGGGCCATGCGAGAGGGCTGCGTCTGTCTTCCATTTGCGGGATGCTTCAGCAGACTAGGCGCTGCCAAAACTACCACTGAAAGCAGCTCAAGTGCTGGCACTCGCTCAGCACAAAAGAGATCCTCTGATTCTATGTGATTAATGGTGCTGGTGGTGGCAGTGTCATGCTTTAGCTCCGTAATGGGACAGAGTACAGCAATTAGAGCCATCAGGCCAGAGCACCCTGTTGAAAATTCATTCGCAACAAATTGAGATAAATTGACTGCTCTACAAATGAGGTTCATCGCTGGGGGGAACGAAAGGGGGTCTCCCAGTCAACAAAACATGTAGGAAACAATAAATAGTTTCAGATTTCAATTTATGGACAGCAGTGTTGGGATAAGAGAGCTGTATATAGGGGTTTAAGAGACGAAACCTTTTTTATGCTGGAGCCTCGTAAGGAGTTCATTAATTGAACTGTTGAGGTGTAGTGGAGATGTAGGGTGTGCTCCAGAATCCAAGCTGTGAATCCTTGTTTTGGTAAGTTGTGGGTGTAAAATTTGTGTAATATTTTCAATAGCCCTTCCAGATCCATGATCAGTGACTGATTAATGTTGGAGTATGTCCGACAAATAACAAACGGACGCAGTGGAAATGCTCCCATTGCAGCAGAAGCCAGATTTATTTCCAATTAGATAGATTCCAGTTTTCCATGATGATCCACTCCACTTCAGATCCCTCAAGAGTGCATTTCAACATGGCAGTGACATAGTGGTCCTACGCTTGATTCTCTTGGGAGGAATATGACTGGACAGCCCAGAGACCACGTCCTTCTTTACAGCTAAAGAACATTGTAGACTGATATATACATACACTTAAAAAAAACCTCTCAGCCCAGATTTCTGTTTGAGTTTACTTGGTTGTTGTCTCTCATAGTTCCTGTTATCTAGTACAGACATACAGTCTGAGGGCCTGCTTTCTTAAATCTTATAATTTGTGTGGATCATCTAATGAAGAAGTCACGTTGAACGTCCTGAGGGGTTTAAACACTCCGGCAGCACTGCTGTGTCTGATCCACTCAACAGTGCAACACACACTAACACACCACCACCATGTCAGTGTCACTGTAGTGCTGGGAATGACCCACCACCCACATAATACCAGGTCTGTGGTGGTCCTGTGGGATCCTGACCATTGGAGATCAGGATACACGGAGGCTGACAAAGCTGCAGAGAAAGAGATGGACTCGAATCTGAAATGATGCTACTACAAAGTGTCCCTGTATGGTTTTCTTCCTGTAGAAAGTAACTTCGGTTGTGCTATTGTACCAAGTGATGTAGGCTAAGATGTTAGATGCTTCAGCAGAAGCCTGAACTTCCTCCTAAACCTAGAAATGAGATATTTCTCCCTAAAATCCTAAAACCCTATATAATCATTGCATGCCTATAATGCAATATACAGGCAGTTAGACATGAATAGCCTGGTCCATATTTTAATATTTTGACAGAAGGTCATTTATCCATTATTGTTCCTCATTGACTGGTGTTGTACCACATTCTCCTCTCCATGTCCCAGCTAGTGATACGGGAAAAGACAGGCAAATTTGTTTTTCCGTAGTACAAATATGAGACAAATTCATTATATGGCCAACTGAACCCAGAGTGCATTACCACAATAGTGAGCATTTTCTAGAAGGCACATAACATCTGTCCTAAAACTACCTCTGAAGTTCTTCACAACTTTGAGACAAGTATTTCAGTGTTCCCCTCGCTCATGTCATACATTTCTCATATTCCATCTGCTCTTAGACTCTTGTCTTGCGTTACATCTACACTTTGGTGAGTCATGAGTTATGAGCAAGGACGTGATACTCTGCGAGTGATCACAAGGCACTGAGGGAGCCCAGTGTGGCTTACACACATTGCTTCATACTCTGTTAAGGTAAACATCAAACAGCTTCTCAGCTGAAAGCCTATTGCCATTTTTAGAGACGGCATAGGGGCATAGAGTGTGTTTTGGGACAGCTGTAAATAAACAACCAAGTGAAAAAAAAGTGTGGGGGACACTTTAACTCCGATCCCGAGACCCACACTTTGCAGGGAGTTACATGCTGTTTTCTCAGCAGGATCAGAGTAAGCTACAGGCAAAACACACATATCATAACAAACTACAAGACGCACCCTACCTCATGATCGTGTGACGAATTATCAGCGAGTAATCCATCTTAGAAAACTTCCAAAATCCATTAGTTTATAAATCCCACCCAACCCATGTCATGAAAATACATCCCACCCCATTACAGAACCCCCACCAGCCTGCAGAGTGCTTTGTGGACAAATAGAATCCAAGGCTTCACAGTGTCTGCGCCACAGATGGACCATCAATTTGAAACAGTTGGTACCATGACTCACCACATGTAACAAGTCCTCTAGGGTCCAGTTAGCAACCTCAGGTGAGGTGCCATGTCCAGTGCTGTGATATGAACAGACGCTCTCTGTTGGGTCTTCTGCTCTTATGTTCTGTAGAAGCTAAGTATTGCTGCAATGAGCTGTGGGATATGTGTGCCGGGCGTCTGCATTGAATGTGGATGTGATCTCTGGCAAAGACTGTTGTCTGTTCATACAGACAATTCTAGCCAGATGCTGCTGGTTACAATCATAAAGTAACCACGGGCAGCCACTGTGCACTCCAATGTGGGTGGTAATGCCTTCTATGACATATTTCTGGTTCACATGACACGGTGGAAGGAGGAACGCTGACCAGTTTTCATCCTCACTTAAAGGATGACACCTCATAACTTAATAACAGGTATAAACGCCACTTCAAAATCAATTTGCATACTGCAATTCCATGACTGTTGGCATGTCAGTGTAATTCAAATATAAGGAGTTGTATATGCTACAAGGGACCTAGAGGTAAAGGCTTTCCCGGTGAGGGGTCCAGATGGAGGGAAGAATCATAAAGCAGCTCCACAAATAATCAGGAAGTCTAATGTTTGCACTCATAAAACAGGAAGGAATTGACAAAGTGCCTAAGCCAGTACTGTGGGAGCTAATGCGTTCTTCTGCCCGCTTTGCCTGCACGGGTCATTAACCCAGGTGCTTGTGTAATGGAGAGAGAAGAAAGCATTTAAACAGGGCTCAGATGGAGCACACGGCTTCAAGGCTGTCTATTTCACTCCAGGATGCATCCTGTGATAGGTCAGATGGGCCAATAACTCACCTACTGTGGTCAGTTTGGGAATTATTGACTTTCTTTGAAGACTTTCTATATTCAAAAAAATGCACCCTAAAGGGATAAAGTTTGGTCTCCCTTTAAGCCCAAATGTGGTCGATCAGCCAAGATGTTTTTTGATGTCTGAAACTCTCCTTTTTAGTTTGACACTGGAGCTACGAGGCAAAAGTAGCTTAGAAGTAATGAAAGCTCATGATCATAAGTTATCGTCGTCCCTGGTCAAAATGTCCGCTACTGTGAATAGCTAAGCAAGTCAAATATGGCCTGATTTCCAAGTAGCATTTAAAATAACGATGACACATTTCGTTAATATTTTAAGAAAGATTACTTTTTAATTCCATCTTTTTTTTCAGTTTCCAAACAACTAGAAAGGATTGTGTTCTACTTACTAAGATTCTTTGCGAAATGCTTCTAGTTATCTTGCAGCACTGCTCCTTTGAGGTCCATCCACAGATTTTCAGTGATGCTTATGTTTAGAAACAGTGACGTAAACCAAAGAGTTCTGTGTATCAAATGCAGGTACTTCACTGAAACTGTTTTCCCCAGTGAAATCTCCCCTTTCCCGGTGGCTGCAACGCAAGCCCAAACTATGACCCATCCACTCCCATGCTTAACAGCTGTAGAGGTCTTTATTTAATTAAATTATGCAATATTTGTTACGGGGCTGCAACCCAGGTGGGAAATGGAATGTAAACCCACCAGGGTTGAGATCTTACGTGTATTTGACTCCCAGTCAAAGCTGGGTGAACTCAAAAGCAGGGACGGTCAGATTGGGATTTGAACCCTGGCCACTGGGATGTTAAGCCAGAGCTTAATCCACTACTCTATCAATGGTGGGAGTGGTTTGCGGTTACCTATCTGTTGCTGCCCAGTATATGATTGCACCACCCCTCCAGTCTGATAAATGAGAGTTTGGATTTGTCTTTCTAGCAGACTGTCTTTCTTCTGTCTCCCGTATGATGCAGTCCCAGGCACATTGATTGATTTAGAAAGAATTGATCAGCTTTCAGTGCGTTGGTGATCTAAACCTAAGGCAGGATGTCTGTTTTTGCAATCCTGTGAGCATTTTTCTTTCAGTCTTACAAAAATTAAACATGACCTTCACCTGTTCTGTTAAATAATACTTTTATTCTTTTAATTACAAACAGTTACATAAAACATTATTTGTTAAATGCTTTCAGCTGATTTGAGTATCAGTTTTTTTAATGTGTAGAATGCTAGGCAGCTGTTTAGAGAAGCCTATGGCAGCTGATACAATCACCTAGCCGTTCAACTTCCAATGTGAACAAGCCGTAGGTTTAACAAGCAAAGACTGAAACAAGATCTAAGACTTCCGCGATAGTAATCTGAAATATGAAATCTAATGGGGTGAAAAATTGTTTGGTAGTCCTTTCTTTAACTCTTAGAACCTGAAATCTGTATTTTGCAGGCAGTAATATGCTGTCATTTAGGCTTCATTACTCAGGATGAGAGTAACCTACAGAAATGATACACATATCATAACAAACTACATTCAATCTAACCATCATTGTGTGATGAATTATCAGTGAATAATCCATGTTGGAAAACTGCTAAAATTCTTTTTTTTCAACTGACTTAAATCCCAGTTTAAATGCCTGCAGGCAGATCAGCAAGAGGGGTGGGTGACTAATGATGTCACTGACCCAGATATCATGTTACAATGAAAAAGGGGTTGCTCTCTTTCTTTGATCACACAGTGTTTCAGTGTATAAAAGTCAGAAGAAGCAATGAAACTGATACATAAATAACAAAAAGGGGGTGTTTTTTTTATAGTTTTGTTTTGTTTTGTTTTTGTTTTTGTTTTCAGATGGACTACTGCCAAGTAATTTGAAGAACTTATTATCATTATAAACATCCTTCTCAATCTAATCACTACAAATAAATCATAATATCTATTGCATTTCCAGTTCAAAAACACACCAAGTGATCAATTTCCAGCAGGATTTCTGAGATGTAAAGTGTTATTTAGTCCTTTTAAGCAAAAAAAAAAAAAATAAATAAAAAATAAAAAATAAAAAAAATAAATAAATATATATATATATATATATATATATTTCAATTTTCTTATTGTTTACATCATAAATGAAGACAAATTTGACTAGCCTAGTATACCCTGAAAAATATCATGTGTAACAAAATTTTCTATTTTGTGGTGAATAAAAGTATGTCAAAATGTTGAAAGTCTGATTTGTCTTTAACTGTGTGCCTTTTTGAGATCAGGTTACCTTTTGTAAAATGCACTTTAACAGATTTGATTTAGGGGTTGCCCAATGTTTGATGGATTGAAGTACATTCAGGCTTGAAAATAGTTGCCATGCATCATTATTTGGCCCATTTTAGCGCCATTGCAGTCTTTGGATATCAAACGTGTCTTGGCTGATTGACTACATTTGAGGTAATAGTGCAAATTTGATTTTCCACAAGCCACTGCTTTAAAAGTCTTGCTTTGTTTACATTGCCCAGGTTTTGAGCAATGGATTTTTATATTGATTTTAAATAATGCAGAACTGTTGGTCTCATGCTAAATGTCAGACTGTTAAGAACAGCAGCTGAAAGAGGAGAGCACTGGAATCCTTTCTCCTCCTGTCCTGACAGCACAAACATAAAGCCGGATTGACTGCACCATGGCAACTCTACTCCAAGCAGCTCTGCAAGAGGCAGTTTAATATATATGGTCGCTTCTACAAGTTGTGGCCATTGTGTTCTGCAATGATGTTCGAGTCCGATATAATTTCATTGCGGAATTTCATGGAGCGGCCGTGATTGGATTTGCCCACGCCACGTGTGAAGGAAGATAGCAGTGAATCCTGCTTTGTTGGATTATTTGATTTGCTGGAAGACAAATGACTGCCTTTCATTTGAAACACTGCCCTCTTCCTTTGAGTTCCTCTCTGGCATCTCTATCCGACCAGGAGAGAGAGCTGCACACGTGCGGACTGCACATGTCTGATCATTGTGGCCTTATATTGTGGCTTTTTTTTATGGAATTACGGATATCATTCATAGTTGGCTACACAAAAATAATACACGCGAATACATCCCAATGCCGTTTGAATGGCTAGAATGGAGAAAAAACAGGATGTAATTGAAATGGTGATGGTCTTGTTCATTAAGTCTAATCTCGAGATAGTGGTGAGTGAATGGCTGCCCCAACGAGACGCTGCAGATAATTTGCTCAAGAGTAATTGAAAGAGAGTCAGTCCATCCATCTTTGAAATGAACTCTTTTTATGAGCCCCATAGGCCATAATGACCCAAGACGTTCTATACCAATAATGCGCCATATATGCTTTGTATAACTTACTGAAAAATTGCCATTTATTTCATTCATCGAGTGTTATACACAAAATGCCTCTATGTAAAGGAAAGGACAGTCCGTCACATGACGCATTATAGCCACACACTCATCTCTTGAAACAATGAGTTTCTGATGACCGGCAGACTGGTCTGACGCATTTCTCTTAGGATGACAACAGGGCAGTGAACAATATGCTGAGATAATTTATCATAAGATCATTTGGTTTAATACAGAACGAAAGAGAAGGCCCTGGAGAAAAGCGTCCATCACAGGCCCCCGCTTCACAATGCATCATTAGCTCAATAGATCACGGCAGTCACTGCAGTCCCTCGCCCTGTACGGAACACACTGCGGTCCTCTTTGTTGGCATGGTTTGTCTAACAGTGTGTCCAATAGTGTAGGCAATATTACCAGGTAGTATGATGTGGTAATTTTACAGTGTTTTATAGTGTATATATAACAGTAGCATGGTTATTATACAATGGGTATATGTACCATATAGTAGCAGTTAGAAGGGTCAGTCTACAGTGTTCTATATAGTATAATAGTAGATAGCATGGTCAGTATATAGGCTTCTATATCATATAGTAGCAGTTAGAATGGTTAGTCTACAGTGTTCTATATAGTATATTAGTAGATAGCATGGTCAGTATACAGGCTTCTATATCATATAGTAGCAGTTAGAAGGGTCAGTCTACAGTGTTCTATATAGTATATTAGTAGATAGTGGATTTTTCCACCATTTTTCTGACCATTCTACTTTTCCCAACATTCTCTTATATGCAGCATTTTTTTTTCTTTTTTCTTTTCTTTATTTTTCAATTTTGACTCCAACTAATTTAGACGTGCCAATTACCCGTCCCCCTAAGTAGCGTCCTACATTACATGCCCTGCTCTCAACGCTGGGGGGGGGGTCGTCCACATGTTTCCTCCAAGTCATGTGACGTTAGCGTACCACATCTTTTCGAACTGCCGCCATTTTTATCATTGCCGGGCAGCCATCGTGCTCGGAGGAGAACGCCGGATCCGCGGATCTGACGCAATGGACGGCAGACGCCTGCGTCGACCAGCAGCACACTATATGCAGCAGTCTGTTTTTTTCCACCATTCTACTCTTTCCAGTATTCATTTTTTCCCCCACTTTGTATTATATAAACAGTGCTGCTCTTCCTCAGTCACTCAGTCATGTTATGTGCCACTATCCGAACAGAGCAGGTGCTTCTCATTGGTCACAATATGTGAAACTTTCACTACTAGTGAGAAGCACGGTCACACCTGGCATTAGGCATGATGCCAACAGATTTATGTTTATATGCTTCAGAGAGTTTTTTTTCTATTGGCAGTACGGTTTTACAGGGACTAGGCTGTGTGTGTGTGTGTGTGTGTGTGTGTGTGTGTGTGTGTGTGTGTGTGTGTGTGTATGTGCACATATGTGTCAGCAATTTGGCAACTTAAAGTAACTGATTGGATTCATTGAAAGGTGTGTTCACAAACACATAGAGGACATACAGTGTATAGGTTTGCCAGGAGCAACGCGTTTCCCTGTGCAAATAATAAATTCTGTGCAAATAATAAAGTAATTCTGAGAACTAAACTAGCATGCAGTGACGGACACTAGGAGTTAGCCTGGTTACTTAATAAAACAATATATTTTGCATCCAAAAGTGTCACAACATCTACAAAACACACCTCAAGCTTTCCTTCTCAGACTTCTCTAAGTGAAAATCATTACTGAATATTAACATTGGCATCAGGCCTGGAAGCAGTACTAAAGACTCTGCCAATTTGAGTTTCATGTTCTACAGGGTCCACCACATTGCACTGCACCCATTATCACCTCCATGACTGCCAAATATTTGCAGATACAGATGACAGAGTACATGTCATACCTTTCCGACAACGGAATCTCGCTTTGGCATCCAGAGGCAGCCAAAAGCGTGTGCCTGGCAAAGAGAAGGGAAAGCGTCGCTCCAGCTTTGTGACTGTGCTTCACTGACAGGCCTACGCAGGTCATTCATCTGCTTAATTGGCAAGACCCTTATATACCCCCCCCCCCACACACACACACTCTGACACCCTAACCAAAAGCTTGAAATGACATTCATTCAAGTGCATGTGAACCTGCGGGAATCTGTTTCTTTCCTGTGAGTTCTCAAGCATTCTGCTCACTGCTGTTTTAAGCTCACTATTTCTGCCTATGCACCTCAGATCCTCTTTGGCATTGCATCTGCCTGATGGGTTTGATGAGACTTGAACCTGAGCAGAAGGTCTGTCGTACATCATGGGGAAGACAGCAGGTCTAACTACAGTGAAGGGGTGTGTGTATGTTATTCCTTATGTTGCATGATATCGGATAAACAGCACTGGATCCCTCAGCCTTATGCCTATGACGGATTTGTATCCCTGTGTTTTCATCTATTAGTATTTCCTCACTACATTACCTCTATTCTTCTTTGAGCAGCTTTCTATTTTTCCCACAGTCGCAAATTATTACAGCTGCACTCATCGATATGTAATAATAAACTGAGTGAAATAAAGGAACGAGCATAAACACGTCGAATTAACAGAATAAACACTTGCACAAGTGAATCATAGTAGTTTGTAGTGGTCCTTTTTCCATTTTTCTGGAGTTTCCACTCCAGCTTTCTTCTACTGTATATTTGTCCTTAGCCACCCTAATAGATGTCTTCAGCTCCCTCTGGATTGTTCTCACCTCCACCCTGTCTCCAGCTCTGAAAGCCCTCTTCGTATTGTTCAGTACAGCTTCTATGCCCTTTGTACCCACAGCTTGTTGTTTGTGAAGCATTTCACAGTCTTGGTTACAGACACATTCCTTGGTGGTAATGTGAGCAGGGTGACACCAGTGTCCATTAACAAGCACTGCAAGACCTCCTTCACTGCACTTACTGCTCTCAGCCTGAACAGTCTGAAAGCCATTGATGGAAACGTTGTAATTCAGAATATCCTGGTGTAGCCGTGTCTCTGATGTGGCTTCTATCCCTTCTTCTCCATAAGCCTCTTTCATCTCTCCCTTGCCTTTCCAATGTGCTGTTCTGTTCCTCCTTTGTATCCTCTGTCCGTCTGTCTCCAGAGCTCCTCAGGAATGTTAGCTGTCTTAGTGCAGACTGGCTTCAGTGTGATTAGCTGATCTCGCATGCACACTCTATAGAATGTTTTATTTCTTTATCAGTTATAATATTCCAACATTCTATTTTCCTACCTTTCTACTTATTTTACTATTTCCAGTATTCTTTTTTCCCACTATTCTACCTTTTCCAGCATTCTGTTTTTTCCCACAGTTATAATATTCCAGTGATCTATTTTTTCCTCACCTTCAGTCTTTTCCAAGTTTCTATTTTTCCTACCTTTCTGTTTTTCTCACCGTTCTGTTTTCCCAGTTTTCCATTTCCCCCTCCCCACTGTTATATTTGTCTCTGAATGTTAATGAGACGTAAATGACAGCACATCCTAATAGTTGTATTTCCTCAAATGTTTTTGTCAAATGTCAAAAACACATGGACACACACACACACACACACACACACACACACACACACACATGCACAGAGAGAAAGAAACTGATGCAAAGAGAATCTCTCTCTCGCTCTCGCTCTCTCTCTCTCTCTCTCTCTCTCTCTCTCTCTCTCTCTCTCTCTCTCTCAGGACTGGTGGTGTCATCAACAGGACACTTTTTGGCAGGGCTGCAGTGCCAGAAGCTGCAGGCTGAGAGATGGATAAAGCGAGCGAGTTGTTAATGTGAAGATAAACAGAGATTTGCTTGTTCCAGGTTAGAACACCCCTCATTCTATATCCAGTTTACACTCTGCTCGGCTCAGGAAATGGAATGTTAAATCCAGAACCACTGTTGACTCTGCAGTGGATCAATAAGGCACGCAGCACGGCCCGGAGCGCGTTTCAGAGCAGGCGAAAATTCCATTAATCTGTGAATCACACAGTGGGGTGTGAATGATGGCGTGATGGAGTTTGCTTTTCTCCGTGTGAGACAGCCTCATTTTACATAAGTTCACCTCAAGCCCACCTGCTAGGACGCACGGGGCAGAGCCGAGGGGGGGAAAAACAAGTAAATAAATAAACAGAGCCGGAAAGATAAATCATAGGCCTGTACGGAGTGAGCAGGAGGTGAGTGATGGATAGAGCCGGCAGACAAGGCGGGAGAGGAAGGTTTGATGGCTCAGAGCTTTAGTGAAGCAAAAGCAGCCCCCTTTTCCCCACAAGGCCACAAGGTTTTAGCACATTCTCATCCCCCTGCTGTCTCGGGTGGGCATCTAACCCTGCCTTCTGTTAACTAGTATAGACAGAGAGACAGAGAGAGAGAGAGAGAGAGAGAGAGAGAGAGAGAGAGAGAGAGAGAAAGGGGGGGGGGGGTTTGATGCCTTCATTAATGTATTGTTTATTTTGAAATCAATGGTATTACAAACTATTTATTATGTCTCCACTGGGGGATGCATTTCCACTAGTTTATAGAGTATTGCTTTAAGGATTTGATTGCATTCAGCTTGTTGGTGAGGTCAGGATGTCGAATGACCACCTCTCTACCTCATCCCAAACGTTCTGTAAAGACCACCCTTTTTCCCCCAGAGAACATTGTTGCACGTCTCCACAGCTTTATTGCATTGTATGTCTCTGGCCCAATCATGGTATTAGGAATGTCAATTGAATGGAAATGGGAATTAGGAATGTGCCAATTGGTGCATGTCCTACAGGGAGTACACAAGCTGTGTGTGCATTTGCACATGTGTGTCAGCAATGGGTGCAAATTAAAAATTCTAATTTGGATATATAGTGTAATGTGAAAAAAGAGAGATGTGGGGAGAGAAAACACACACACACACACACACACACACACACACACACATTAAATGTTAACAAACCTTACTAAATGGTTTAGTAATGCCTCACCTAATTTAAGTTGACACTAAACACATTGTTAAGTACTTAATATTTAAGTTAAAAAAAAAGCAGCAGCCAATCACACACAACAGCCCTCCTACCTTTCACACACACAATCATCGTTTCTTCTAAAATCTAAGCTGACTATAATGCACGATTTGAGTATCCTGAAAGGCACTAGATGAGTGTAAGTTCATTCATTCTTACTCAAATATTGACTAATGAGTAATAATGTCTTATGTCTTATACGTTAAGAGATTACTAAACAATTATTAATGTTAATAAATAGGAAAAAAGGTAGAGGGAGGTGCAGTGAGAAATAAAGCCTGAGAGAGAGAGAGAGAGAGAGAGAGAGAGAGAGAGAGAGAGAGAGAGAGAGACAGACAGAAAGACAGAGAGAGAGGGAGGGGGGTAAGAGTCAGACAGAGGGAGAGATAAAATAGGTAGAAAGAGGTGTAATGAGAAATAAAGCCTGAGAGAGAGAGAGAGAGAGAGAGAGAAAGAGAGAGAGAGAGAAAGAGAGACAGAGAGAGAGAGAGAGAGAGAGAGAGAGAGAGAGAGAGATGGAGGCTGACTTTCAGTGTGTGTATGGTTCTGTATGTGTGTGTGTTTGTGTGTGTGTGTCTGTGTGTGTGTGTAGCTAGCCAATCAGAACACCCCTCCTGAGCTGCGGCTGGCTGGCAGATTTGGGAGCCAGCGGATGGTTCTGAGGAGGACTGCGAGCAGCACACAAACACACACACATACATATACACACATACACACACAATCAGCTATACTCACTTGCACATACACACTCGCGCATGTGGAGGAAATGTGGAGGAAAACTGGCTGCAGTTGTTTGTACAGCAAAGCCTTGTCACCTTTTAAGGATTAAAGCACAAGGTAAGAGGCTCTTTTTCATCTTCATCTCTCTCTCTCTCTCTCTCTCTCTCTCTCTCTCTCTCTCTCTCTCGCTCGTCTTGCGACTGCCAAAAGCTGGCAGGGCTGCTCTCGGCTTTGGCGTGCGCTGAAGCAGTGCTGGGGGGAAAAGTGTGTTAGTAGCTGTCTGCAGTGCTAGAACGGAGTTGGTGCCTGTGGTAGATGCTGTCCGCGGTGCTGAACGAGTGCTGCTGTCCGTGGTGCTGAGAAGGGGGCCGGTACACATAAGTAGGATGAAATATAATATAGTAACAGTGTCTTGTGTGTGTTGTGCTGGAACACAAATGCCCTTGTTCTGCACTTGTATGACAAACATGTCAACAAAGCCACAGAGGTTTGTGTCACTGAGGACGAGTGTTTCAAAGAAAAGTCCCTTGAGAGACTTGTAAGAACCCAGCCTCCTCTGGGCTCCTGTTCATGGTTCTGAAACAGATCCCTCACTGTTCATTAATCCCTGGTTCTTTTAGAGCTGGCCATGGTGGACTGTTTCGGGGACCGAGGGTAGCAGCTGTCTGTGGGGGTTTAAAGTGGCTTGCATGATAATGAAACACAAAGTATCTGCCCGTGGTTCCACTCTGCCTGCTCTGTCCATGGTTACTGAAAAAAGTAGCTGTCCAGTGCTCGGCTGTGCCTTTGAAAACGCTGCAGTGGCCACATCATAGTGAGGTAAAAAGCAGCGCCTATCGATTCTGTCAGTGCCTCCCTTTATCCTAGAATCGCCTTCCTCTAGCATGTAATCCTTTAGGCATCCGTCTCACTTTCCCCCCCTTTAACAGAGAGCGGCGGGAGACACTGAATGGCTTTTCCTCAGTTTCTCCCAGCTCTCATTTTCTGATTTATTGCTTAATTATTTGTATCACTGTATCAACACAATTATGAACAGTAGAACCCACATGGGAGACTTTCATGTACCTATAATATTAAAAATTTCCAGAATTGCTGAGCTGAAATATAATGTTTATCTTGGCTCGGAGACATAAAGTCTGACCAGGCATCACTGATCAGACGGCTGTGTCTATCCAAACGTTGCACACTGAATTTTGTGTGCCTCACTCAACACCCACAGAAGGGTTTAAAGGTGTTCCAGCCCAGCTGTGCCTATGTAAGCAATGCTTTCAAGCAGTGGCCATGTCAAGGTGCCAAACAACACAAAAAATAAGTGGCTCCCTTGGAGTCATTTTTCCTGCTACAGCAAATCCTGTAATGAACAATCAGTCTGAGGGAATGCAGGGCAAAACAAGGAGCTTACTGAACCCCTGCACTTTTCTAAAAAATAATAGCTGCTGCAGTTGAGCTCGATTCAAGCCCAGGTGTCAAGAACGTGAGTGTGTATAGCTGTTTAAGAGTATTGAGAGTGCTTATATATGGTAAATATTAAACCCATAGTGCTGTTTGAGAAATACCATAGAAGAACCACTTTTGATCCCCCAAACGGCCATGTCCAGAAATAAATTGTGGGTGTGAAAAACCATTAATAGGTGCAGTGTAAGAGAACCGTTAAAGCCTTTTGTTGTGTTTTTGGACTGAAAATGCAATAATTTGTTATGATTAGATGATATTTATAGTAAAAGGTTCTTCAGAATACTTGACAGTAGTTAAAAAAAATCAACCTGAATGTCCTAATTTTGTTATTTATGTATGTGTTAGTGGTATCCCGTCTCAGGACTTTTATTCTAAAATGTGGTTATCTGGATCAGTGATGTCATTAGCCTGGCCTCTCACTGATCAGTCAGGGTCTGCATGCAGGTAGGGCATGTACATGTGAACAGAGCAGTAAACATGCACCTTTTCTAATGGATGCATTCATTTACCTCTGCTGGCACTGACGTGCCAATGCATACAGACATCTTTTCTGGTGCCTGTACAGAAGTGCTGACAGTAGAATAGCACTCTGGAGCAGATAAACATGGACCTGTTGGCACTACGCCTAATGGCATTACTTTGAACTGATCAAATGGCTACATGAAAACACTTTGCTATCATCTTATAGTCTTCTCCTGCTTTGTGGGTGTCAACCACCTTCAGTTTCAGAGTGCTAGGCAGCTGCTTAGAAGAACCCTGTTTATTTTAGGGGCAAAGCTTAGAAGAGTGCTCAAACCTTAGAGGGTTCCTATACTTTTGCAAGACACTTCTTTCCATTTTTCACTCTAAAATTGTAAAAAAAAATCCAGATTAATGCACTGGTATTAAAATGTTGAATTGCACTTCCCCTTTAAGTCTTTTTCATTTCATCACTTGCTTTTCTGGAGCAGCTGTCTTGAGTGTTCAGCAATATTTTAGATGCTGGTTCCAATATTGAGTATTAAGAGAACCATTCTTAAAGTGGATGTGCTGGAAGCAAGCACAAGCACAAGAATCTGGGCCACTGTGGCTAGCCAGTCTTGTTTGGTGATTCTGATGTGCAGTGGTCAGTACTTACCAAAAGTGCTCCAAGGTAGGACAACCACTGGATTGGTGACAGGTTCATGGATGAGGCTCGTGGATTGATGAGATCCATGGAGGCCCCACTTTAAAACCACACTCATTAATATCACTGTTAGCCTCAATGCCAGATACCACAGCACACCTTTTTGTGGAGGCCACGCCTCATTGGGTCAGATATGTTTTGACAGCACAAGGAGGGCCGAAACAATATTACGCAGATGGTTTTAATATTATGGCTGACCTGTGTATATGTAGGAATTTTGGGGAAAACAAAGCAGAGCCAAACAGTGATTCATAAACCTCGTTTCTGAGGCATCAAGGTTCTGGGCCTGATCTGAAGTCATGGGGCCACAGTCATACAACAAGATTTGCTAATTTGAGCAACATGCAGAGCAGGGAGAAAGGAAAACAGGAATGAGCATTTGAGGATTGTCATTATGGAAAGAGAGGGAGGGGGGGCTTCTAAGCCTCTGTCTGATGAGAGCGCTACTCCGTTCCAATTAGCATCCTAATTAAACGCACTGGATTCTAATCAGTATTGCAAATGTGTTTTGAAGACCTCAAGAAACCTGCATGAATTAGACGTGCCACCTTTTGCCTTTTGAATGCAGAATCAGATAACACCTGGCTGAGCGGGGACAGCCTGCATTGTCCCTTTTTCCTTGCCAAATGTTTGTCATTGGTTGATTATTTATTTGTTTGTTTGTTTGTTTATTATTTCATTCATGCCTGGGATAAGACACAGTCTGTTTTATAAGGGGAACGCATTGATCACAAGGTCACAGAAGATTGTGTTTCTTGGCCAGTTTCTCTAATTGTTTCAGTTCATTAAATTAGTGAATTAGTCTCATTATGCCACATTAACTCTTCGCTAAAGGTCAGATTTTCAGCTTTCAGCATCAAATATGCATTCGTTTTTCAACAGCCATTTGCATGACTTGACATAGTTGATTGAGTTTTAGAGCAAACTGCACCTCATTTAACCTTTAGAACCAATTTAGGCCAATTTGTGGGATGTTTTTGTAGTTTGACATACTTTTATTCACCAGTAAATTGGAAAAGTATTTATAGGAGCCAGTCACACATGCCGTGCATTGTTATTTTCAGGGGATTTTAGTCGACTCTAATTTGTCTTCATTTCATAATTAAGAGATTGAATTTGTTCATGTTCTGATCAAACATTTTTTTTGGACTTTATAAGAACTAGAAAATGCTACATCTCAAAAAAAAACCTGTTTAAAATTAACCATCCAGACACTTTTTGAACTGAAAATAATTAAAAAATATATATTTTAATAAATTATTTGTAAAAATTAGATTGACAAGGATATTTATAAATATGTGACAGTGACCTAATCAAATAAAAAACAATATTCTGTCAATATGCTCTGTAACCCAGTATCTGGGTTAGTGACATCATTAGCCCCACCTCCTCTAGACAGTCTTTAGTGGGTGCAGTGAGAGACAGTCTTTAGTGGGTGCAGTGGAAGACAGTCTTTAGTGGGTGCAGTGAGAGACAGTCTTTAGTGGGTGCAGTGGGATACAGTCTTTAGTGGGTGCAGTGGGAGACAGTCTTGATTAGGTGCAGTGGGAGACAGTCTTTGGTGGGTGCAGTGGGAGACAGTCTTTGGTGGGTGCAGTGGGAGACAGTCTTTAGTGGGTGCAGTGGGAGACAGTCTTTAGTGGGTGCAGTGGAAGACAGTCTTTAGTGGGTGCAGTGGAAGACAGTCTTTAGTGGGTGCAGTGAGAGACAGTCTTTAGTGGGTGCAGTGGGATACAGTCTTTAGTGGGTGCAGTGGGAGACAGTCTTGATTAGGTGCAGTGGGAGACAGTCTTTGGTGGGTGCAGTGGGAGACAGTCTTTGGTGGGTGCAGTGGGAGACAGTCTTTAGTGGGTGCAGTGGGAGACAGTCTTGATTAGGTGCAGTGGGAGACAGTCTTTAGTGGGTGTAGCTGGTTGCTTCTCCAGTGGTGAGTAAATTGCAGGTGCAGAAAAGTGGTGTGAACGTGATGAGACTGGTGAGGTGGGTTGTGATCGTCTGTGGACTGGAACTCTGAGCTACTGACTGTTTAGCAGTCTGTTGGCCTGGGGGAAGAAGCTATCTGGGAACCAGCTGGTTCTGGTCACCATGCTTCTGTCCCTCCTATCACTGGGCAGCTTTGAGAACAGGTAGTAGCTTGGGTGGGTGGAGCCTTTTATAACTCTCCTGTGTGTGTGTGTGTGTGTGTGTGTGTGTGTGTGTGTGTGTGTGTGTGTGTGTGTGTGTGTGTGTGTGCACACAAACAACTGAAGCAGAGGACCAGGGATGGAAGGTATATGTGCATCCAGTGGAAGAAGGCTGCAGGGGCTTTTTAGCTGGTTCCACCAGACGGCTATTAAAGGAGGTTGAAATCAGAGGACAGGCTCTATGAAATGGTATGGGCTGCCAAGTGACCTTACGATGCTTCCAACGTGACACACACCCAGATCTGATCAGCCTGTGGTCGGCCAGGCTCAGGGGAGGGTTTATTGTGATAAAAGGCCAAAACACCCAATGAGGCCAGGAAGCACAACTGATGATGTGTCACATTGGAGGCATCGGGTGGAGTTTGGGGAATTTGTTTTTAAGAGCACAACCTATTTTATCAACATCATCAAGGTACGATTGTTTCTCTTCAGTAAGGTGTCTACTTTTAGCCATTTTCACTCATATGGTGCAAAAAAAAATCACATGACTGACACCTTAGAATCATATATACGATTAACATCCATCCATTCATGCATCCATCCAATCAAATGCATTCATAAGAAATCTTGAAATCTTAAAATTCAAGACCTGCATCCAATTAAGCTCTTAAAACCATGCTGCAATTTCAGCTGCTTCAGTGGAAAATGGCTGTTTAGGAAGGCACAGCACACACACCTGGCTGGCATGGCCAGCTGATCCACACGAGGATGTTTGCTGAACATCTGTCCTCAGATTGACTGGAGTGATGCACCTCATTTTACACATGACCACATGGGCTCTGCTGCTGTAAACCCCCCAGTTCTGAGTCCAGTTGGCTGGACATATGGACACTGATTCTGATGTTTAGAAAAGTGATAAATTAAATTTGCCTTCATGCCATTTAGTTAGTACTGGTCCACCGTGCAGTGTTAAACATCACATTGTTGAGAGCAGAATTCAGCAGAAATGTGTTTGTGTCAGTGTTTTGTCAGTTAGTGTCCAAACTTCACCCAATTACAGCAATTTGTAACAGCAGCATTGCCATGAATTCCTAAATTATCCTGAAATATCTTTAAATTATCTTTAATTCTTAGCTTTTATTAACTTTAAGAAGAAAAAAATCTTGGGAAGTTCATGCCAACTATTGTTCCTGTGAAACTGTTCTTTCCTGACCCTGTTCTGAAGGATATTACAGACAAATCTTATATAGACTTTTAGAAACTTTTAGATTTTAGATTTTTATGTAGTTATTTTTTTTTCTATCCAGTGAAAAGTCACGGTTTTCCATCCCTGTGTTCATTAAACCGCCTCTAAAGGTCTCCTTATTGGAGTCTAGTATTATTTATAGGTCTCATCCTGTTTACACCTGCTTTGGTAAATCAGGGCTTAATGATGTTAAATCAGTTGCGCTGGAGATGGAAGTGAACACATCCAGGCACTGACTACGGGCACCCAGGAGAAATCTAGAACCAAGCTAACAAGCCAACAAGCCATGTCAAGTGCTGAGAAAGGATAATTCTGACACAGCTTTTTTTTATTATTTCATCTTATTATAATATATAAACCTGCCAAGCAATGATTTTAAGCTGGACACTCTGGGTGATCAATTTCCAACAATATGTCTGAGATGCAAACTGTTTTTAACTGTTTTTAAAGCAGAAATCACAAAACATTAAGGTATGAAGTAACATTTTAATCTAAACATGGTCATATGAATATGTAAAGTCTGTTAAAATGAGGTCATATTAGAAGAGTCTTGTATTGTCGGTAAATAATAGCTGACATTCATTTTCAGGTGAATAAAAATATAAAAAATAAAAATAAAAATAAAAATATATTAAACTCCAACAAAATTGGGTCCAAGAAGTGCTTAAATGCATATAACTGTCCATCCCTTAAGTACAGTATCCTCATGCATCCAGTGTAAAACCATTACCATTAAACAAGACCTGATTGCTTGATCATATCTGACGAAAACTTTCATTTTTGCCCAGAATATCACTTTAAACTGGTTTCCGAGAGAGGACAGCTTTTCCATATTTATAGACTTTTATTCAGACACGTATCATCTCATAATAGGCCAAAAAAGCAGCTCAGTTCCCACTGCATCCTTAAAAGATAAATAGAAGAATGTGTTTGTGAAAGCTGCACTCTGGGGTAGTGTGGTCTACTGTTCTCTCTCCAGCTCCACACTCAACCCCCATTAGCCTGAGGCCAGCTGCTTGCGCTCGTTTCAAGGCCGTCTTCAGTTTGGAGCCCACCAACTCAGACTCAGTCAGCCTCGATTAGAACATAAAGTGTGTTTCATCAGCCACCAGTGTGAGAAACAGATGTGAAATGGTGAGTTTCGGGTGTCTGGATTTGGGGCTGCAGTCTTGCTCAAGACCCTTGTCTGGATTCCAAATGAGTGACCAGTGAATGACCATTCGGATCAATCTCACTAACGTTTAATCTTCATGTAAATGTGCAGATACACCCACTTTGCTGGCACACAGGAAGTGAATCCATACACACATACACACTAGTGCAGTAAGCATGTTCTTCAAGATGTTCTTCAATTATAGGGCTCTTCAATTATGTCCTATAGTTCTGGGAATCAAACCAGCAACCATCCAGTCACAAGGCTCATTCCCTAATGACCAGGTCAAGGGTGACCACACACAAACCCATTTGGCCAATCATGAATAAAACCCACCAACTTGGGGTCAAGAATTACAATGCGAGAGGCACTGTTTGACCGGAGATGCCTATTAAATCAAATTAAGACAAAATTAAAACACTTACTTAATGGATAAACAGCTCTGCAAATGATTCATCTTTTTTTTCTGCAGTCCATGCTGCCAGGGAAATGTCAGTCAGCTGAGTGTGTTTTCCTATTTTAACTGATTTATATCTGCTGCCAGAAACTTCAATAATTAGATGTGAAGTAAAACTTATCAGAGTGTTCAAACGGCATGTCTGGGTTTCTACATTTTAGAAGCTCTGAGAAAAATAAACAAACCACTCTTTCAACCTGGTCTCAAGAGGAATTCATATGTGACAATAAGACCATTTCAGTATTTATACAATGTGTACCAAATGCAGTGTGATCCTTGTGCACGAGCACATTTTCAAAACACAACACAGACACAAAGAAATGTAACAATGTTAACAGAGAATGTTATTAAATAATGATGTAATTTCATTACTTGAACCTAGACTTCAACCTACACATAAACCTAACCCATTCATTTCCCATTCCCTAACCATGACATAAACATAACCTAAACCTAACCCTAACCATGACATAAACGTAACCTAAACCTAACCCTAACCATGACATAAACGTAACCTAAACCTAACCCTAACCATGAAATAAAACGTAACCTAAACCTAACCCTAACCATGACATAAACATAACCTAAACCTAACCTTAACTTTAACCTTAACCATAAGCATAATAAAAAAATGAAGTTCATATCATATTTGTATGAGTTTCCATCTAGTTACCTCCTGCAACTTTGCCCGATATGTTAGTTGATGGATTTTTTGCATTGTTGGCTCATCGTGTGGTGAACTATCATTGTGTAATTCAGCTCAGAAATGACTGACTCAAATATTGAATCATAGAGGAAAACGTGAAGGAAGGGAATGTTTCAGATTAAATTTCAGAATAAAACTCCTGAGAAGGGAAATATATAAACATCAAAAACAATAATGGTCATTTAAGTTGTAATTTTATTTGATTTGGACCATTGTTATGTGAATTTGTACCAGTTGTAGGTGTGAGGAACATTTTGATTAAACATGGTCAAATTCTTAGAAATATTTAAATTATCTTATTTTTTACAAATTTGAGTATCATATGATCTCCTGAAAATAATGTCTGGCTCCTATAAATATTTCTCTTTTTTTCTTAAATTAAACTATGAGAAACTACGAAAAACCTACAAAGGGGCTGTAAAAGTTAGTCATGTCCTTTAACAAAAATGTGCTTTTTCCAGTAACGGTGAAATGTCAATTTTCTAAACTTGTCAGATTCTATATCTATGTCTGATTCATGAAATTTTTTAAACCACATAGATGTTACAGTTCTGCTCTCATAATGATTGATTTTGATAAGATGACAAATCCAAAATATAGAAAATATAATAAAACTACATAAGTGGCCTTTCAGAAGAAGTGTGTTCATAAGAAGGGCTGATGAATAAGGCACAATATCCAGCCTGTTGTCCTCTGCATTTCATCATGCTCAGAACCTGCTCACAACTCTGCTTTTCTCTGGACAGTGACGTGAGTCCAAAGTGATGGACAGTTGGAGAGGAATGCTGTTGACTTGGCTGTAATGAAAACACCGCTGCTGGTCCACTCATTCTACAGCTTTGCTCTCATGTAGCACTGCTTTGAGTGACAGGCTGGAGTTCTGTGTAACGATCCATTTAGATAGCAATAAGTGGACACAGTGGACGTAGTGGACATACTAGACATAAGAGACATAGCCCCCTACACCGCAAGGCTGTATCTTTGTATTTGAATTTCCAATTCCACCTCTGTCTAAAAGAAAGCGCTGCACTATTTAAGGTGGGATGTGAAATTCAAATGAGAAGCCAGCCTCAGCTTTATTCCAACACCGTAATTGAGGCCAGGGCCCAGGATTTGGAAGTTCATCTCTGCTTAGGGAAACAGTGGAGGTCTTGCAGTAGTTGAGTAATTGTATATGCTATTACAAAAGGTAGTATCCTCAGTAGTGGTGTCCGAAATCAGAAACTCCGAATGCACGGAGCATGTCATGCCAAATTGCACAATTTTAATAATCGTCAGATTGCTGTACTCGTCACACTACACAACTTATCCTGTAATTGGGAACCTTCTAGTTGGAGTTGAAGAGGATATGCAGGTTGAGCATGTAGAGGTGAACAGAGCGGTAAACATGCACTGGGAGCTCCTTTGGCACTTAAACTGGGATTTAATTCAGTTGGAAGTGGATCTCTAGTTCTATGACTTAATGTACTGCACAGTACTGCTTTCTGTACTGTACTGTACTGATGCTGCTACTGGAACCGTAATTTCCCTGAAGGAACCCTCCCAAGGGATCAATTAAGTTCTATTCTATTCTATTCTATTCTATTCTATTCTATATGTAAAATAGAATTGGACACATATTAATATTCTGTCATATTTGAATACAGTATCTTTCTCAACAGAAATGGGTTCCAACGGTGGGCTACCATGATATTTCCCTTTTATAATAATAATAATAATAATAATAATAATAATAATAATAATAATAATNTTTCCCTTTTATAATAATAATAATAATAATAATAATAATAATAATAATAATAATAATAATAATAAATCAGTTCAGAGGCTTTAAAATTGGTAAAATGTGAAAATCAACAACAGCCAAAGACTTATGTTTCAGAATGAAAACTGTTTCTGTGGAACAATGGGGCTTAAGCTCTGTCACCATTAAGCCGCCTCTCAGTTCGCACAGCTCGTGGGAAGCAACTGCACTGACTGCGTCTGAAACCTGCAGCCGACTCGCATATGTCATCATGATCATTCAGTCGAACAAACCTTCAGGTAGTAAAACCCCTAGTCAATCGTGACTGAGGTTAGTGGTAGTACAGGGACTGGATGTTGTTTTTTTAGTATCTTCATGGTCATTTACTTTTAAGATGGTTTTTTACCTCCTGCTCATGGCACCAAGGTTGGGGAAAGCCGACTGCTTCAATCTTGCCACCAATAAAACCAATAAAATAGGAATATTTTCCTCTCTCACCCACTTTTTTCATAACACTGGGTTATAACTGGAACTGTTGGTAAAGAGTCAAGAAGCTGGCTGAGATCAGTACTTTGGGGTTGTATTTATTTATTTATTTATTACTGATTTATTATTAATTGATGTATTATTATTATTATTATTATTATTATTATTATTATTATTATTATTATTTTATTTATTATTATTATTATTATTATTATTATTATTATTATTATTATTGTTTTATTTATTATTATTATTATTATTATTATATTTTTTTTTGCTGGGTATTTTTCTTTTTTTTTTTTTATGTTTTTGTGATTGAATTTTTCTGGGGAAATACTTTTTTTATTTTGGAGACCAATTTTTATGTGGAGACAAGCTCTGGATTGAACTGACTTACTTTTGGACTCTCACGACTCTTACTTCACTTAGTTTGAACATGGGTTTGTGTGTTTTTTTTCATAAGTGTTGTGAAGAAAGTGTATTATGACTAATAGAGTCTGAACGTACATAAACATTTACTGAATTAATTGCTCCTGTAGTGTGAAACCGTTACATCGTTACTCCAACATAAGCAGGATAACCCTCTTAGACCCTGAGATCTGTGGGTAGTTACATGCTGTTTTCTAGGTGTAATATCTAAAGATCAGAGTTATATACATGACACATATCATAAACTACAGTCTATCTAACTATATTCTCATCTTTGTGTGATGAAGTTTCAGTTAATAATCCAGCTCATCCCAGTCTTAATGCCAAAAGAGCTTACAGTGCATGTTTACTGCTCTCTCCAAGTATATGTGATCAACCTGCATGCAGACTCTGGCTGATCAAAAAGAGGGGGTGGGGCTAATTATATACCTTCCCCAGATATTGGGTAATAAAAAAATGAGAAGAAAGGGGCTGCTTGCTCAATTTCTTTGCTCATAGTGTTCAAATATCTGAATCTAAGTCCTGAGAAGGTATAATACTAATACATGCATAAAAAAAAAAAAAAAAAATATATATATATATATATATATATTTAGGTTTAGGGTTTTATTTATTTTTATTTTTATAAGATTTTTTTTATGAACTTATTATAAATGACCTTGTTAATCTAATCATTAGAAATAATTCATCATAATTTCCAGCTCAAAAAGATGTTAAGTGTCCTTATAATCTGAAAAATGTCAAACTACTTAAACATCCCACAACCTGTTTAGTTTTGGAAAGGTTAATAACTTTGATTTTTGCAAACATTGGATGAGAATGTAAGAGCTGGGAAGATGCACACTGTTAAAAACTGTTCCTTATTCCACAGTATGGCCCTTTAAATATACTGCCAATACACAGATTAGATACCATTTCCCATTCTTTACTGCATTTTTTCCTCCGTTAAACTGCTTCTCTCTGTCTGTCTGTCGCTCTCTCTCTCATGCTCGCTTTAATGGCCATGTTCCTTTTGGCCACTTGAGCTGGATCTCAAACCTGTTCAGCAAACAGGGTTCTAAATACAGCCTGAACAACTCAAGTAACCAGTCGAGGGCTTATTTTAATGATTCACTTTGTTTATCAGGAAACACATGCAAGGTCGTGATGTTCATTAAACCAAGTACCCACAGAGTCAACAGAGTGGCCCCAATGACAGAGTGGCCCCAATGTTAGAGTGGCCAGAGGTCAAAATCCACAGCAAGTACCAACATTATTAGGCAGGCAAAATTCAGAGAAGATAGGCCCAAAAAAAAACATCCAAAGTAAATACAATGTTCATGTTCAGAAACTGAATCCTGACATACCAGAAACCTCTGATATTATGAATTTGTTTTGAGGATGCTTAAAAATCCTGCTTGATTGCACCCAAGTGTGTGCAGGTGCACAAAGTTTACATGGCCAGCACTCAGAGCTCCAGTCCCCCAGTCCCAAATGGCCTTCATGTGTGGACCACGAGGCTCTAGAGTGTCCCATTTCTCAACCTCAAGGATCTAAAGGGTGTTTATGAGCGCCCTCTATGCACCCCTATTAAGCCCTTCGCCGAGGGCAGCTATAAAGCGGGTTCAGCAGTGCACATTTACCCACAATTCCCTTTTAACAACAGCTGTGACTAATCGGAGTTGCTGGGTTTTTTTCCGGCTGCACGGTTTATAAAAGTAATAAAAGTTTATAAAAGTAATGTTCATGGAATATAAAAAATGAAGAATTACAGGCGCCCTTGAAACAGGCTCTTATAACATTTATTCCCAAATGTATATGAATGTTTTACAGAATCAGATTTATATTTTACACACAATGACTGAATGGTCCCAACAACAGAGTGGTCCCAGTCTAACGTACGTGGACTCCGAGAGGTAGGGGGTGGCGGAAGTACATGCTGGGTTGAATATTTATTGAACATCGCACATAAACAATAACCAAGATGACCAGACGAGTAGTCAAGAAGACAGGCAAAGACGGACTGAGAACAAGGGGATGATATACACAGGAGAACACTAGACAAGACTGGAAGGTGATAATGATGGGGCGGGGTTACGAATCAGAAACAGCTGGGAATGGGCAGAGACAGGACATGTGCTCAGAAACACCAGGGGAGATAAACAAAACAAAGACTGATACGTGACACCCAACAACAGAGTAGCCCCAATGGACAAAATACAATGACAAAATATAGTTTAATATTTCTTCTTTGTACGAAATATATTGTGAATATAGGATTTACATTTACATTTTTATGGCATTTAGAGATAATTCTATTTACATACATACATTACATACACATGTTCTGAACATAAGCCAACCTTAGTTTTTTATCTTCCTGAAATATATACAAAATTTAAAGATCATGAAAACAAAAAGGACATTGGAATTATATTTTGAGGCTGGTGTGGCTCAACAGAACTCCACCACACCATGTGGGAGACTGGGCTTTGATTCCCGGTCTGGGTAACTAGTGTTGTAACCGGCTGTGCAACACTAATACAAGTCCTTGGACAAGACTCCTAACACTACTCTGGCCCACCTTGGCTAATTAGAATAACCAATTATCCATAACATTATGACCACCTCCTTGTTTCAACACTCACGGTCCATTTTTATCAGCTCGTCTTACCTCTTACCTTTATAGTTCCATAATTACAGACTGTGTTCCATCTTTTTTGCTGCATACTTTGTTGGCATCCTTTCACCCTGTTCATCAATGGTCAGGACCCCACAGAACCACCAGAGAGCAGGTATTACGAGGCTGGTGGGTCATTCTCAGCACTACAGTGACACTGAAATGGTGGTGGTGTGTTAGTGTGTGTTTAGACACAGAAGTGCTGCTGGTGTGTTTAAACCTCCAGTGCCATTGCTGAACTGAGAACAGCTCTAGAGGATTAGAGGAGGACCAACACAAACTGAGCAGAAACAAATGAGCTTTGGTCCATGACTTTACATCTACAAGGTGGACCAACTAGGTAGGAATGTCTAAAGTGGACAAAGAGTGGACAGTGAGTGGACACAGTCACTGCAGTACTGAGAGTGAGCTACAATTCAAATAATCAATCAATCAAATTTTATTTTTACAACAGGAAAGTTGTCACAAAGCAGCTTTACAAAGATCTGGGTCCGAGCATCAAATGAGCAGCCAGTGGGCAAACAGTGGCAATGAAAAACTCCCTCAGACTTGGAGGAAGAAACCTTTAGAGGAACCAAGGCTCAAGTGAGGAACCCATACATTGGGATGGAAAGTAGAAATGAAATGAAATAAAATAAAATAGAGGGAGGGAAGATTGTTTAGCTTGTAGTAGTGATACAGGTATGAATGAATAATGAATAATGAAATCCATGCAGGTGGCAGAGTCGGGTCTGGCAGTTGGTAGTAGGAAGTGGATGAGTGCCATGAGTGCCACTGTGGTGGTCCTGCGGGGGTCCTGACCTTTGAACGACAGGTTGAATGGAGGCCAAGAAAGTATGCAGAGAAACAGATGAACAACAGTCTCTAATTATAGTGCTAAAATGTGCACAAAGTGCAGAAAGAAGGGAGTGGTCATAATGTTATGGCGTACATCTTCCCTGAATGACTGCATACAGAGTCTCTGATCTAGCAGGTATACTTGATTTACTTTGCAGAACCTTTCCTTTAAGAAACGATCTTTAACTCTTAGAACCCGAGATCCACTCTTTGCAGGCATGCTCAACCTGCATACAGACTCTGACTGATCAGTGAAAGGGGCGGGGCTAAAGAAGTCACTACACACATTGTAGTGTGTAATTCAGAACAAAATCCCTGAGACGGGATGATACTGATACCTACATTAATAACAAAATAATAAATAAATGTGATTGTAAGCAAATATCTCAAATGAAGACACTAGATCTCCTGAAAAGAACAACATGTGTTGTCTCCTTTTCATGCTTTTTTTAATACTCCACATTTTCTTTTTCTTTTTTTTCTTTTTTCCGTGACAGACCTGCTACAAAGCCTCACTTGGAAATCCCAAAGTTTAAGTCCATCAATCACTAACACTCTCGACTCCTTAGAGCTGACTGACAGGGTGGGGAGAGGACAGAGCTCCTAAAATAACCTTGCTAAGTAATTTGTGCCATGTGTGATCTGTCTGGGGAAGCGAGGAGGGATACTAAATATCTCATGTGCACTTAGCACTTGAGCTTTCCCTCTAGGCTTGTGAAGGCAATGAAGGCTTGACAGCAAGCTATCTTGCAGAACCGCGCCTCCGTGATCTCCAGACCCCTCCCCGATCCACAATTTCTGAGGGATTACAGAAACAAACCATTACCAAGGGCAGGGGCTGCTAACATTTGGTACGAGGAGCCTCGAGAACGGACGCTCCTCTTACTGATGCATGATGGTGCAGGCGGAGGAAGCTCAGCCAAAGTGCTGTCTGTGTGTCAGTGGATGGTTTAGCCAGTGAAATGAATTACCGCTGAAGAAAGGAGACTGTATTTTTCATCATGTTCCTGTAAAAAGGCAGCTAAGCGTTTGAAACGGCTTCTTCTGATTTGTACAAGTTGTCAAGCGTGCGCCACAGGAGAGTTTTAATGCTTAGCTCTTCGGACAACCGTGTTTATAAATGTTTGAAAAATATGAATATTGTAAAGGTTGTAACTCGTAGAACCCTTGGCCAAGTTTGACGTATTTTTATTCACTTAAAATTACAAAGTGTTTATAGGAGACCATGTCAGATGTTATTCTTTTTCAGGAGATCTTAGACCACTTTTCAGGTTGCCATTTCCTCAGTTCAAAATGTAGCTAAAATTGGCAGTTAAAAGTAACAGAGGTCAAGATAAGGTCTAGAAGACCAAAATATATTCAGAGACAGCTGCTCATAAGTTTGCTAAAAAGGCAAATCACAGCCCCACTTGAGCGTAGAAGACCTTTAGGAAGATTTAGCAGACTCTGGAGTTGTCATACATTGTTCTACTGTTCAGCGACACCTGCACAAATATGGCCTTCAGAAGGGTCATCAGGAGTAAACCTCTCCAGTGTCCTCACCACAAAAAAGCATCTAAACAAGCCTGATGCAAAATTCTTATGGACCAATGGGGATTCAAAAATGATTGAGCAAAGGTGTGTTTGGTTTGTATGCAGTCCAGCCCTGGTCCCCTGATCTGAACATCACTGAAACTCGGTGGATAGACCTCAAAAGAGCAGTGCATGCAAGAAAACCCAGGAATCTCACAGAACTGGAAGACTTTTGTGAGCAAAAAATTCCTCAACAAGCTACAAAACGTGTCTATATGCTTTAGTACTTGCCAAAGGGGAAACTGCAAGGTACTAACAATGCAGGGAACCCTGTTTTGTATCTGGCCCTTTTCCTTTTTTGGTATTTGTTAGGGTTGAAAATGTAAATGATGAAAATAAACAAATATTTTAGTTGTTATTATATTATTTGCCCCGTATTTAGCTCAATCCATCTCCCTGTCAACTCTGACCAGCTTCCTTATCCCTGCTGAAGAACAGCATTCCCACAGCATGATGCTGCCACCACCATGTTTCACAGTCCGGATGGTGTTAGCTTTCTGCCAAGCATAATGTTTTGTAGTTGGGCCAAAGAGTTCAGCTTTGGGCTCATCTGACCGGAGCACCTTCTTTCACATGGTTGTTGTGTCCCCTACATGGTTTGTGGCAAACTCCAGACTGGACTCTTCCATAAAGACCAGATTTGTGGAATATACAACTGATAGTTGTCCTGTGGACAGATGCTCCCACCTGAGCTCTGCAGCTCCTCCAGAGTAACCATTGTCTGCTTCTCTAATTAGTGCTTTCCCAGTGCTCTCCTTGCCTGGTCTGTCAGTTTAAGTAAACAGCCATGAATTGAATCCTCCTTCCATTTTTGAATGATGGATTGAAAATACATCTGTAAGAGAAGCTCAGAGCTTGAGACTTGTTTAGAAACTCACTCTGCTCTACACCTCTCCACAATTTTATCCCTGGCCCATCTGCTGTGTCTTGGTTTTCATGATGCTGTTTCGTTGCTAATGTTCTCTAACAAACCTATGAAGCCTTCACAGAACAGCTGTAGTTATACTGAGACAAAAATTACACGCAGGTGGACTCTATTTACTGACTTCTGAAGGCAAATGGACACATTGGATTTCGTGTAGGGGTAGCAGATTACAGGGGGCTGAATATAATACAAATACTTGCTATTTTGGTCTATCACAGAAAATCTCAATAAAAAAATGACATTTGTGGTTGTAACAGGAAAAGGAAATGTATGTATGATGTATGAATAATTTTCCACTGTATGTTTGAGATTCATATTCATATGTGGGGTGTCATTTTGCAGTTTTTTACAATTATTGTGACAATAAATAATAATTCAGTAATAATAATACAAAAATATACCAATAAAAGTTTGGTCCCCTATTTGGTCCCCAAAAGAACAGACAATTCCTTAATGAAGGATCTGAATAAAAGAATGAATGAATGAATGAATGAATGAATGAATGAATGAATGAATGAATGAATGAATGAATGAATGAATGAATTTTTAATATTTAAAGACACTTTACAATCAACACTCATCACATTCACAGCACTCAACCAACAAACACAGGCAACACCTAAAAAAGATGCATACATGTGTGATAGGATTTCTATATAACAATGTTTTATTTAATATTCTAGATGCTTGTACTGGCTTTTCAAAAGGTCTTAGTTTCCTTAAATAGGTTTTAAAGCTTTAACAGTGTTTACAATGTACAGAAACGTGGTTTTTGCACGCTTTGAAATCTGTTTCAGTCTGAGCTGTGTTTGAAGAGCTGTACAGATTGAAATTTGCATTTTCTTACATGTGAATCCTGGTCTACTCACCCCTGTTTGTGTGTGTGTGTGCGTGTGTGTGTGTGTGTGTGTGTGTGTGTGTGTGTGTGTGTGTGTGTGTGTGTGTGTGCGTGTGTGTGTGTGTGTGTGTGTGTGTTATTTGCACATTCTGACAGTATTTTGGCTACAGCAGAGCTCATATGTGTGTCAGTTACAGCTCACTCTTTACAATGTAACTGCTTCGTGCCATTTATAGGCTCTTAATCAGACGTGTTTGATTAGCACTGCTGATATCTGTGAAACTCATCAGAACATGTTGCAAACATGGAGATGGGACGCACATGCCTAATTTATTCACTTAAATTCTTCAACAAAGAGAGTATGGAGACAGTCTAAATATTTTTACAGAAAAGAAACTGGGTTTGAATAGAAATGATAAATACATTTTACATTTTGCCTTAATCTGTTGGAACCAAAGATCCACACTTTGCAGGCAGATACATACTGTTCTGTAGGCTTCATATCAGATCAGAGTAACCTACAGACATGACACACGTCATAACAAGCTCTCATCACTGTGTGATGAACTATCGGTGAGTAATCCAGCTCGCAAAGCAGCTAAAATTCAATTGATTCGAAGTGAATCAAATCCCAGTTTAAATGCCAACGGAGCTTCCAGTGCATGTTTACTGCTCTGTCAACATGTACATGCTCAGCCTGCACACACACTCTGACTGACCAGTGAGAGGCGGCCGAGCTGATGGCAGGACTAATAACATTACTGGTCCAGATATCCGAGTTATAGGGGAAAATGAGGAGGAAGGGATAATAATGATACCTACATACTGTACATAATAATTGTATTGTATTGTATTGTATTGTATTGTATTTATTTATTTATTTATTTATTTATTTATTTATTTATTTTTTAGTTGGACCCCGGTCAAGTATTTTGAACAGCATAATATAAAACAACAATACCTTGAATGAGTGACATACATACCAGTTAAATGCTTTTCTAAATTCATGGTGAATAAAAGAAAAACTCACCCACAAAGCTAGAGCCTAGAGCTTTAAAGACTACACTCATGGCCCAAGGCCAACTGTGCAGCATATTCTTGCAGTTTGACATAGATTATTTACCTTTTTTTAATGATCTTAAGCTGCTCCATTTTGTCTTCCTATTTAAAAAAATGAATATTTTTATGAATATGCCTACATTTTAATCAAGACTTCACTTGTGCCCACAATTCTTTTTGGATTTGCTTGTATGTTACTCTGCTCCTGAGATATGAAGCTTTAGAAAATGGCATGTAACTGCCTGCAAAGTGCAGATCTTGAGTTCTAAGAATTAAATCTGTTCCACTTTGCAATGCTTTCTTTTGCACTCTGGAATAAGGGCGGCAGTGTTCCCAGTGTTCCTTCATTATGAGCGGAGAAAAATAAATTATTTATAATTACTTGGAATCCTACAGCAGCCTGACTGTTAGCTTATTATGATAATGCAAGCAAATCAAATTGTGTTTATCGAATCAGATCTGTTGAAATCAGACTGTCTGCACTAACACTTGCAAGTGCTTAGATTAGATTCACTTGTCTGGATATTAAAAACCTGCTTGGCTTGCTGCGATAAAGACCAACCAGTGGATATCTATTCTCACTAGGGCAAATAATCTTTTCATCATCATCATCATCATCATCATCATCATCATCATCATCATCATCATCATCATCATCATCATCACAATGTGGGTATATGCAATATTCGCATCACAAGACACAATAATGGAATTATATTTCTGTCCAGTCCTGTAAATCCAAAGAGAAATGTTTTATGTACATACAAATGATAAAAACATAATACTTCTGTATTATTGGTTCATATAATATATTTTAATAGTATCTATATTTACACCATATTGACGTTTCCACGCAAAAGGGTCTATATTGAGCCCACACTTCAGTTCAGATCCTCACAATAATCTCCCAAACCTAGCATGAAACCTTCCCTGGACAGTAGAGACTCCAAGAGAAGCAGCGTGAACTCTTTTTAATACCATTGATTTCAGAAGGAACGAGAAGGTGTCCCATTTTTTTTGTCCATATAGCACATGTTGTAATTAGTGGATATGATATTAATATCAATATCATAAGAAGTAGCCATTCAGTCAGTGTGTTCAAACATTTGACTGGTACTGTAGGTGTAGCTGTTCTCCCATCAATCAAGTGTGACTTGTTCAATCCGTGACATTACCTCCACCATGTTAAACAGACGAGCTTTTATGTTTATCGAACCTTAAAGAATGGCTGCAAGCTCTCATGCAATGGCCACGAGACGCATGTAGTCTCATGCCACACTTGGTATTTCTCAGCCCTCATTCCCATCTGAAATTACGTCCAGATAGTTGGACTTCAGCTGCTACTGCTTTCACTGACTTATTCCACTCTGACAGTTATGGAGAGCACTCCCTGGTCAACAAACCAAATGCATTACAGTTAGGTGCCACCACTACCCTCTCCCTTCCTTCACGCTTATTTCACTTGGGCCTGGGCCAACCAACATATTGTAAACTCTTTTGACCAATACACTTTTATCATATTAGCATCACAGCTCTAGGGAAAACAAACAGAAAATGTCAGCTTTGGACACCAAGCATTTTTGGCTGATTTGGGGCTAAGGGGGAAATTATGCAAATTGTTTTTGGGGTTAAATCCCTCCCCTAATAAGCAGATTATTGCTTTCCGAAGCAGTGCATTTTAAAGGTCATCAGGCCAATCGTGAGCAAGATATCCATGAATCCCTTGGAAGCTGAATAGGAGCACATAGAACCTTGGCTTGGGGCATTCAGCAGTGCTGACTGCTCTTCAGCTGTTTTCTTTACTTGTTTATCTTCTGGCATCTCAGTGATGGTATGATACAGAGCTATAATAAATGAGTAAATCTACCCTGAATGGAGCGTATCATTGCAACCTTCCCTACTGGCTCCCGAGTCCATAGGACTCCACTCATTCTGCTTTTGTAAATTAAATTCAAACATGTCCCCCACTCAGCTTGTATGTTTACAGGTGTGCTTGTGTTTCGAAGAAGCTTCCGAAACTCTTCAAATTCTGTGACAAATCTAAACCTCTGTAAATAAATAAATAAATAAATAAATAAATAAATAAATAAATAAATAAATAAATAAATAAATAAAAGCAGAGAGCTGTTTCAGAAAAGAAATACGATGCTATTCCAGAGAGATTAAATTTGCTTTTGTATGTCACACTTGCATCTTTCTCACAACACAGGACCCTTGTGGTCTCTGAATGTTCAGCTGTCAGTTTGTGCAGTGCAATGTTTATTCCACTCATAAAAAGTAAGGCACATGGGATGTTGCCTCATTGTTGCTGGGAACATTTCTGAGCATTTATTTGAAAGCAGACTCTTCAAAATACAGCTAGCAATACTAACAGAAATGCATCACCCACCTCATAATTTAAAAATATCCTGAATATCAAGTGAAGGTGACCGGTATTGTTTGATTGGTCGTAAGAAGTTTGGTTCAGTGTTCAGTCCTGGTTCATTCGAGAACTCCCCATCTCACAAAGCCGAGAACCACACTTTGTGGGCAGTTACATGCCGTTTTCTTGGCTGCATATATCAGGATAAGAGTAACCTAGAGACATGATACACATATCATAACAAACAGTAAGACTTACATGTGGTTAATTGTAGGATGAATCAGTGACAAAGTCCAGCTAGAATTCACTCCAACAAAAGCCAAAGGAGCTTCCAGTTCCAATCATATATATATATATATATATATATATATATATATATATATATATATATTTATATAGCAGGTAAGAGCACAGTTTTGCTCAAAATATTGCAATGAAGACAACATTATGGGGGACATACCAGAGTTCAAAAGAGGACAAATTTTTGGTGCGTGTCTTGCTGGCGCATCTGTGACCAAGACAGCAAGTCTTTGTGATGTATCAAGAGCCACGGTATCCAGGGTAACGTCAGCACCACCAAGAAGGACCAACCACATCCAATAGGATTAACTGTGGACGAAAGAGGAAGCTGTCTGAAAGGGATGTTGGGGTGCTAACCCGGCTTGTGTCCAAAAAATGTCCTTCCCAAGACGAATTGATGCTGTACTGGTGGCAAAAGGAGGCCCTAGTTCACCATAATAATACATTATTGTGGTCTAAAACTAGGTGTTTCAGTTTCATTGTCCAACCCCTGTAAATATATATATATATATATATGGTCTAATTGAAGTCACAAGAAAGTTGCTGAAAAAATGAGGAGGTGATCAGGACCAACTGGCAGGGAGGAGATTAAGGTGTCTCAGGATAAATGATTTGGTGATTTGATCCAGGTCAGTGGGAGGTCTCAGAACAAACAAGGCAGTCATTTAGACAAATCACATTCATGTAGAATTTAGAACAAATGAGGTGTCGATAAGGACCTCAGGGGGGGATGATTTGGCAAATCATCGTCATAAGCAGGTCTCAGAACAAACAGAAGACCACTGTCAGTCAGAACAAATGTTATGGTGACTTGGTCCAATCACAGTCATTGATAGGTCTCAACAAAATAAGGTGATTAGGACCAGATATGGTCAAGGAGGGTGGGAAGGTGGTTCTTAAGGTGGAGGTAATGATTAGGACCTCTACGGGAGGTCACAGAACCAAATGATGAGGTCCAATCACAGTCAAAGAAATCTGTTTTTATACCATTCATTGAACCAATCACATTCAGAAAGAAATTTAGAACAGTTGAGGTTTTGCTTAGAACCAACTGCTGTAAAGGGCAGCTCTCAAAGCAAAGCAGACACATTCAGTGGGAGTTCAGAACGAATTATATGGTGATTTGGTCCATCTATAGTTTGAGGGGTGGGGGGCAGGTTCTGCGCTAACAAGGTGTTAAGACCAATCCCAGACAGGGGGAGGTCTCAAAAAACGTTAAATGGTGATTAGAAACAAATGCAATCAAGGGGGAGTTTTAGAATAAATGGTGTGGTGGTTTGGTCCAATCACAGTCAGCATAATCATAGAACAAATGAGATGTTGAATAGGACCAACTGCTGTGAAAGGAGGTCTCCGAACAAACATAGCTGGTGATAAGGACCGATCACAGCTGGGTGGGTCTGACAAATGTGCTGGTTATAAACCGACTGTAATCAGTCGGAGGGTTCCGAAACAAATGAGTCAGTTATTAGAACCAATTGTAGTATCAGGATGGTTTCAGAACACACAAGGTAGTGATTAAGAACGATCAGAGTCAGGGGGGCGTTCTTATCACAAACAAGACAGTAATTAGGACCACTCACAGTCAGGGGAACTAATGATGTGGTGATAATTTGGTGCACTTGATGATATAGGCATGTACTAGTAAATTGCTTGATGATAATTGATTAGCCTCATAGCTTAACTCGCAGAACCCCAGATCCACACTTTGTTACATGCTGTTTTCAAGGCTTCGTGACTTGGGATCAGAGTAACCTGTTTTCCATTGAATTTTAAGCACCTAATCAAGCGTAGAAAGCATCTAAGATGCACTCGTTTCCAACTGAATTAAATTCCAGTTTAAATGCCAAAGGAGCTTCCAGTGCATGTTTACTGCTCAGGCCATGTGCTCAACCTGCATACAGACTCTGACTGATCAGTGGGAGGGGCCAGGGCTGGTGACATCACTGACCCAGACGTTGGTCTGTAAAGAAAAATGGGAAGGGAGGGGCTTTTTGCTCTCTATTTCTTTGCTTCCATAGGGTTCCCCTTTCAGAATAAAAGACCTGGAAAAAGGGATAATACTGAAACATAAATAATAAGTCATCAAAGCTTGCATTTGTAGCTCAAATACATGCTTGATGATCGATTTCCTTTGTTTTATTTAAGTACATTTTTGATCAAAAGATGGTTCGTGCAACCATCAGAATTCTCTTAATTAAATCAATTCAAATCCGATGTTGCCACAGAGCAGCTTTACAGAAATCCAAAAATAATCACTGGCTCCCCATCGTCCTCTGGTCAAAGCCCTCACATATACAGTAGTTATTTCGGGGACACTGAACCCCAACACATCTGTTCCAATACTCTGGTGTACTTGGGTCTTTGTAAATTTCTACACACAGTAGAAAGTCTCCGATGAAGACAAATTTGAGCAGCCTGGGATCTCCTAAAATTACTATATCTGGCTTGTGTGACTGTCTCCTATAATACTTCTTTCATTTTTTGACAAACAAAAGTACATTTTTAAGGTTGAAAAAGCACAAGTCAGATACCAAACATATGGCTTGGATGAATGATTTGGGGTCAGGAGAGAACTGTGTAAATTAGTTTTGGTGTCAGACTATGACTCGAACGATCTAAGAAAAAAAAAAAGTCAATCCAAGAAACATGACATCTGTACAGCCTTCTGAGTCTGCGAGCATAGGCTATTAAAAGTACATGAAAGTACACAATAGGTGCACCTCCCCTCCTCCCGGTTCCTAAACAGCTTTAGTCCTGCAGTGTTGGTAGTGCAGATTCATCGTTTCTGGCGCCGTTCACCCAGAATGTCCTTAATTTGTCTGTATCATTATGTCCTTCACCCTGTCGGGGGGGGTGGAGGGAGATGCTTTCTGAGCTGACTGCCTGTCCCCAGTCGTAATGAACAGAACTGACAGCGTGGCAGTCGAGATGCTATGGGTCTTCTTAGGGACGTGGACCCAAAATTGCACAGCTTTCAGTCTCCAAACTGTTTTTCAGCTATTCACGGCCCACTTGCCATGCTGTGCTGTCACTATAGTGGAGCCTCTCTCTGCCAGATATGATCCCTGCTATTATACCAGAACAGCTGTTCCATCAAAAATGTATTAGATGTTTTACTGGATGGCTAACCAGCAGCAGATTATTTGGATCTGAGTTGGAATGATTCAGACTAGCCTCCCATCAACATGCACTGCCTTGACTTTATTTGTTTCTCATCATCATAAAAGGGAAATGCCCTTTTTGACATTATTTAGAGACATTTTTCCTGCTGACAAAAACTATTATCTAAGTTCTTAAGCACCGGTTTTCATCTGTGCTTGATGGTTTACCTAGACTTCCACCATGACCATCATGACTATACTTGTTCAACTGTGCTGGACCAAACTGGTCAACCAGCCTTGCCCATTTACCCCGCTGTACAATCCAGGTCAAGACCAGCTTTGGTCAATTTGGTCATACTAGTTGACAAACTTGAACAAAATAATCAAACTCAAAAGCACAATCTGTGCTGGTCAAGAGTTTAGCTGGTCACCTTAACATTTAGAACTCAGGATCTGAGGGCAGCTACATGCCCATTTTCTAGGCTTCTGTCCACATGGACATGCTCAACTTGATCAGTGAGAGGGGGCAGGGCTGATGATGTCACTGACCAAGGAAGCAAGACGGGAAGGGTTGTTTGCTCTTAGTGTTCAAATTTATGACTCAAAGTCCTGAGAAGGGATAATACTGATACATACTCTACAAGTCAAATGTTTTAGAACACCCAATATGGGTTCTGTAACTTTTGACTAATAGTGCACTTATGCAGCGGAATGCTGTTAATTATGCTTTGACGTGATCTCTTAATAATATGCCATCAGGGCGTAATATATGGACACTACCGCTCAAAAGTTTCAGAACCCATTTTGGGTGTCCTGAAACCTTTGAGTGGTGGTGTACATAAATAACAAAAAATGATTTTTGAATCACTGTCAAATTTTTTCAAGAACTTATTATTATAAAATAAATATAATCTAATAGTTACAAATAATTTTCAATTTTCAGCTCAAAAACCCTGAAAGGTCAATTTCCAGCAGAATCTAAGACTTAAAGTGTTTACGCAAATGCATTGGACTAGTTGTAACATGGAAAGCATCAGGTTAAATGGACACAGTTGCTCCTCATCTACACATGTATGATCATACAAGAGGGAATATGCTGTTACAGCTGCTGAGATATGGGGGGTGGACTGGTATAATCAAAGATGTGAAATTGAAGATTTGTGTAAGGATAGTGTTACCTCTAAATTGTAGAATTTAATTCACTATCATTTTAGTTAATCCAGCTAAATTGCACCAATGTAACCCCACTGGTCACATGGATGTTGCCCAAAGTACAAAACATAAAGGTCTGCAGTATAATAGATTCAAGGAAAGGCCTTTCAAGTGGGCCCAGAAATGTGTCCTCTGGGTAATTCTAATAATGCAATTCTAATATATATATATATATTAAAAAAGATTGTAAAACCTGACAACCATTTATTGACTTCACTAAGAAGCAACATCAGTGGCCTTTTAGCACTGCCTTCTTTATCTGAGCTCTTTGTGGTTCTGGAGGAGTGGCCACTCAGTGTAATGACATAATCACAAGTGGATCACTTCATGGAAAGGCAAACCCAAACAGCATAACATTAGCTACCATAACATTTCCTACAAGCCAAGCTCGTTTAATGGATCATGGTCAACAGTAAAACACGGCTACCTTGGCGGTAGTGAGCTGCCCACGGACCTCATCTAGAGGTCTAGGCATTCTCTTCAGGCAGTGGCCCTGTTACCCCTGCATCACAGCACAAGAAATCAACACTATCCGAAGCCTTTTTTTTCTCCTATTATTATTGTACAAGGTCATACACTATCAGACGACACACAACCAGCTTCCAGACTGTGTTTTTGCTCCATTTTACAGTAATTTCTCTTTAAGGACATGCCACTGGACCAGATCAAAGGTATATAAATGAATACAAATGAAGCAAATCTCTCCACCCATCTGTGTTGTTCTTAGTATATGGAGGATGTCCTCTGTACTCATTAGTTTATTTAAGAATTTCAGACGTGTTCTGTATAAATACTATTTACACAACATATTCCGCTGTCGAGATACAAATGTGAATTTATTACACATTGTGTGTAATAACCAATTCACTGTACTTATGTGTAACACATAACATGCATGGTTTTACAAGGCTTTGGAATTCACTATATATTCACTAATTCTGAGACTTAAACTATACTGAAGCAATAGAACACAAGAGGGAGTGTGTTACTGTGAAATTTAGGCTATTTATGATAACACAACCTCATGTGTTCTATTGATTTTATACAACATTTCAGAAAATAAAGTAAAAAAAAATGAATAAATGAGCTGTGAATGTTGCATTAAAAATCACTTGCATTCAATAGCAGATCAATAGCATTTCCTCCTGCCAAAATATACTAGCAGCCTGTTCCCATGTTACTGTAACAAACTCTACTCACTCACTGCACAGCTTGCAGCTCCTTCTTCAGGTCCCTACACAGAACAGCACTTTACACTCCACTCACTCGCTACACAGCCAGCAGCTCCTTCTACTGCTTTTTACTCAGACCAACACATTAAACTCACACTCACTGTATTTCTTGTCCACTTGTCTTTTATTATTGTGAATTGATGTTGTGAGCTCAGTCATGGGGAGAAGGTCTCCTGACTGACCAACGTCACGAGTCTCACAGACAATGGTGCCATCTAACATGTATTTTTTCACATATAATAACACAAGGACAATCCTTAATCCACAACCATGAAAGGAACACTACCCTGAACTAGAACGAGCCATGACCTGATCACCTGGTTCCCCTCTCTAATCGAGTCTCTGTGAGTTTATAGAAAACATCGTGTAAGCCCTCCTAAGTGGCTGCAGCTGGCTCGTATTCAGGGCAATGAGAAACTGGCAGATCCACCTCCAGGTCCACCGCATAATCTTAAAGATGGATGTTAGCTTTTACTTTGTTACATCACTGAATGTTGTAGCACCATTCAGCAGAATGATACAGTGTTTGAAAAAAAAAAAGTTATTGTGATGAGATAACGTGGTTTGCTTGCTTTTCCGAATTTCAGCTTGCGCGGCAGGAACTGTTGTATGATTTCATATGAAGTAATAAAAGTGTTGTTTAAATTGAATTAAACAGGTGCTCTTACTGAACAGATATTAAGAGAGGATAGATAGACACATGATTAAATTTCCAACAAATTACTTTCCTGACAGTGCATCTAATATGAACAACTGCCTTATTAGTGTGTAACAGGTGTGTTACATTCATATATTTGATTAAGATTAATAACTAAATAATAAGCATAGACTTATAAGAGTGGTTTGGCTGTATTTCAGTTTGCTCCATGAGTAAATGTTCCCTGTCCTTTTTCTCTCCTCTCACAGATGTTTTATGGCTGTTTTCCCTTGCCTTTGGTGAGCCCTCAGTGGAAGCCTTCTCTCAAACGAGCCGTCTCGCCACCTCCTCGTCCAGCTGTCACTCCAGGATGTGAATACCCCTTTCTGGCTCTCTCTGGACAGCTTGCTTTAAAGCATGGACTTGCAGCGTGCTGAGCTGGGTGGCTGGGCCTGACCTGCAATTGGAGGCACCTGCGGTTGGGAGGCCTGCGGGTCACTCTTTAACATGAGAGCGGCCGGCGGCGGTGCAGCCTGCCTGAGCTCTCTGCTGCTGCTGTGCCTCTTCACGCTCCAGACGGGTCTCGAGACCCCATCACCGCCTGGCTCAATCCTAAACTCACGCTCCCATAACCTGACCAAACCTGCTGAGGGTTCTGTGTGGACAGCGCGTGCCCACAACCTGACCAAACACCCCCCTGAGGGAGAAAAGGATCCTCATCACCGGCCCAAGAGGGGCTGGGTGTGGAATCAGTTCTTTGTTCTGGAGGAGCACATCGGCCCGGAAGCACAATATGTTGGAAAAGTAAGAGATACTCTTTATCTGACTCAACATGCCATTATCTGTTTTCCATAGACATGGAGCTGCACTTTAACAGAAGGTGTAATCAAGTTAAAACGGGGTGTCAGAATGTCCACAGCAGTGAGGGGTTATCTTTTGAGCGAGGTTGAAGACTGGCATGCTCATGGTAAGGTGACATGAGGTATCAGAGTTTGAGCAAGACTTGATAGTGTGTCTCAGATGTCTAGGAAGTTCAATTTGTAGTGTGTACCAGGAATATGTCACAGAAGACATTACCACCCACTGTGGACAGTGCAGTGGTGGCCAATGGGTGCTTTATGATTATGATTGGCGATGTCTGGCTAGAGTTGTCCTTGTAAACAGACAACAAGCAACTCTGGCAGAGATCACATTCACATTAAGGTCAGTGCAGCATTGTTTCTTTAGTTTCCATATTATATGGTAGCAGAATACCCTCACGAGCACGTCAGTTAACACCACTACACTGAACACAGGACTGGCAACATGGTGGGTGGGTTTGTGAATTACAGTACCAGTTGTTTTGGGCTGATGGTAGGGTTTGGGAGCTGATTTCCGGAATTGGTCCTATGATGTATATCCCAGTATACAGGTGACATTGTGGATTGAGGAATACTAAATGCCCACACAACTCCTGAACAATAAATCTAAAGCATTATATAAAAACCTGGCAACCATTTACTGACTAAAAGCAACAACGGCTGCCTTTTAGAACCACTTCCTTTTTCCAAGCTCTTTGGGGTTCTGGAGGAGACAAGTACACGCAGATAAGTGCACACATGACACTGTTGCTTGAGGAATGTGAAATGTCTGCACAGCTTTGGAAATGAAATGTTTTATCCAACTGGCACCCACTATCATGCCACGCTCAGACTCAAACTGGCCAGTGCTCAACAACTTATAAAGGTGGGTGTTTCTAAGCGGTTCCCAGAGGTCCCACCACTTTATAATTCATTTGCATACTGATATCCCCTGACCTTTGACATGTCAGTGTCATGGCGTTCTGCAGTCTGAGCATTCTCCACAAGTGGGAGCTATTAATACTGAAATTGTGATTTGCTCATCGTTGAAAGGGAGGAAACTGGCAGCATCAGGCTCTGATGATTAAAATACTGACTTTATCATTTATTTCACTTCATTTCAAATTTAACCTTTAGAACCTTTGTGGGATGTTCATTGGACAAACAATCACTAATTGAATTTAAATATTTGTATGAACTTGTCCATGTTTTAATCAAAATGTTATGCTTATCTATGTATTTATTTAGCTTATAAAGATGGAAATTGATCCAGAGTCTTTTCCAGATGAAAATAATGCAAGAATTATCTTATTTGGCATTTGCAATGATTCGTTTGACAAGGATATTTATAATAATACATTCTTAAAAATACGTCACAGTAGACCAAATAAAATAAAATAAAATAATCAGAATATCCATCCATTTTCTGTACCGCTTATTCCTGAATAGGGTCACGGGTGAGCCAGTGCCCAGCTGGCAACTCTGAGCGCAAGGGCGGGAAACAACCCTAGACAGGGTGCTAATCCATCATAGGGCGTGCACACACACACACACACACTAAGGGCCACTTTAGAGTCACAATTCACCTATCATGGATGTCTTTGGACTGTGGGGGAAACCGGAGTACCCAGAGGAAGCCCACGTGAACACGGGGAGAACATGCAAACTCCACACAGAAACTTCCCAGGTCGCCCCACCCACGTCCTTCTTGCTGTGAGGCAACAGCGCTATCCACTGTGCCACCGTGCCGCCCCAATATGTATTGGTTAAGTAATATCCCTAATCCCCTATCAACATTTAGTTTGAAATTTGAGCTCTATTTCAGCAAAAAAATAAATAAAAAATAGCGAAAACAATCCTTTCCTTCTCATTTTCCTTCATAATCCTATATCTGGTTCAGTGACACCATGTGCCTTAGTCTGCATGCAGGTTGAGCATGTACACTATGTCTGTAGGTTACTCTGAACCTGAGCCTACAAAATGGCATGTAACTGCCCGTAAAATGCAGATCTTGGTTTCTAAGAGTTAAATTCCACTGCTGATCTCTCAGATGGTAGCAAATAGAGTGTGATGGTCATACACGTTCTCCTCTGCATGGCACAGTGTTTTTAATGAACGATTATCAAAGGCTTCTTTTGAGTTTCATCAAATATATTATTACATCAAGCCTATTTTTTTGGTATGGCCTTGAAAATAACAAAAACAAAAACCGTGATTAAATCATTCCACATGCTTCAAAGAAGCCTTTGTCTTCACGTAGCTCTTACAGGCTTTTGGCACTCATTCAAGCAGATACCTGGGAAGCTCTCCCAACATGTTTGAGGAAGATCCACATATGTTCAGAACTTGTTGTCTGACTTACAATAATTGCTGTTTCAACTTGTTTCATGATAAAAAAAATATAGATTCACAGTAAAATTGTTGGCAGGCACACATGCCTTGACATTAAACGCCTTGACAGGCATGCATTTGAAGATCTAAGCCTATTATGTTCGAAAGGCTTGAAAGGTTGGAAAGATTACTTTAAAAATACTGTCTATTATTTTTGGATTGTTTGTTTTTGTCTACAGGTTCTGACTCTGAATTTGACTCTTTCTAGTCCCACCTCCAGCTGAAATAGAGCTCCTGGTTGACTGTGCATGGTTTTGACTTGCTCCATCCCCAGCAGAAATAGGTATTCTGATTGGTTGCGCTTGGGATTGATTGTCCGTGGACCCACCCCCAGCAAAAACAGAGATTCGGAGATTCTCAGAGATTCAGAGATTGCTCCACCCAGCAGGAATAGGGATTCTGATTGGCTGTCCCTGGGTTTGACTGTCTTTTGTCCTGCCAAGATTAAATATAGATTCTGACTGGTTTGGCTTCCTGTTTGTGGGCAACTCCAGTCCTGGAGGGACGGATACCTGCACAGTTTTGTCCTTTCGCCAGCCAATCACACCTGATTCATCTCACCTCTTAGCAGGTGTACTTGGTATGCTGGAGCAGGCAAATCAAAAAACTTCGGCCTTCTGTTTCCCACCCCTTGTTTAGGGAGAGTGGATTTTCTTTAAAACGCAGATAAACTCTCTAAAAATCACTGTTGAGATCACAGATTATGAATTTATTTGGCAGGATGGATGAAAACATAATCAGACCTACTTGAACTCTAAGCTTTCAGTTCCAAATTCATTAAATATACAATCCGTCCAGACATTCGACTGGTGCAGCAGGCAAAGCTGCTTTAGAGCTCAAAGACATATGATGTCCACGAACAAGCCACCTTTGTTTGTTCATGGATGTTCAATTTACATTCAGAGCTAATGTTCCCCGTTTTATCTCCGATCTCATCAAGAGAAAGCAGCCTGTTTGTTTATCTCCTGGCTTTAATCTTCTAAGAAAGTGCATCATGCCATTAAATTGCTTTTGGCGAATGGCTCTTGAAAACTGTCCATGTTCTCATACTAATGTCCTTTTCCCAGAACTCTGATCTTGTGAACAGCATGTTGTGTTATGAGCTTTTTTTTATGAAAAACTGATTTAGCTTTCTGAACATTGTTGGAGACAGTCAGTAAATCAGTTCATGATTAATTAGGCATTTGTGCAGATCACAGAGAGAAGAGCGTGGGGAGACTATTAGGAGCAGAACTAACAAATTTGTTTGATTATAGTTCATTTTTTATTAAGCTCTGTCCGCAGCTGTGACGGTCCACTGATAATTAAACGAAGGGCATTTGTTTGGGATCTGATGAAGCCTTTTGATTTGAGAGGGAAAGGAGTTCAATGCTAATTTGTTGGAAACGGCAAGAGTTAGGACATGTTCAAAAATAACATCTTTATTACATCTTACCTAGTCATCTAAAGGACATTCAAAAAGGGCATCTTAAAAATGTGTGACATTTGAACATCAAAATGACATCTTTTAAACGGCTTCATATTCATAATTACTCTGAAAATAGACAAAAGTGCCAATAAAACATTTACTCATTTAAATGATCCAAAATATGTATCACAAAGCCAACAAAAATGTTAACTATTAGAGCCCAAGATCTGCACTTTGTGGGCAGTTACATGCTGTTTTCTGGGCTTCATATCTCATGATCAGAGTAACCTACAGAGATGATGCACATATCTTAACAAACAAAGCTCGTCTGGTCGTCTCATCACTGTGATGAATTATCAGCAAGTAATCCAGCTTGGAAAACAGCTACAATTCCCTCATTTCCAAATGAATCCCAGCTAAATCCGATTCTAAATGCCAAAGGAGCTTCCGGTGCATGTTTACTGCTCAACCCGCATGCAGACTCTGACTAATTAGCCCAGCCTCCCCTGCTGATGACATCACTGACCCACGTATTGGGTTATAGAGGAAAATGAGAAGGAAGGGGCTGTTTGCTCTTATTCTTTGCTCACACTCAGTGTTCAAATTTCAAAATAAAAGTCCTGAGAACATGACACATACATAAATTTAAAAAATATATATATTAATAAAATAAATTCAGGTTGTTTTTTGACTGCTGTCAACTATTCTGGAAAAAAGGTATTATTATAATTCTACACAATCATCTTTGCAATGTCTAGTATGTTAATTTTAAAAACAAAGCGGTTTCTGGTAGGTTTTGTTGGGAGTGTTTCTGACCATGTGATGTTTTTACTTATTTACCTCATATGCATTAACTCTGAAAGTGGATCCACCCATTGTTGCTGATTACCTGCTAATGCTGATATAAGGAGAACAATACAACACCTATTGCAAACATGGAGATGATATGATATCATCAATTGCCATTACAATGGCCATTACAATGACACACTCGGCCTTCATCTGCTGATTCATCCAATGTCAAACCAAAGAAACATAGAATTACAACTGAAGAGAGCTGGTAAGCCAAAGGAGAGCATGACAGAGTCCATCCTAAAACCAGGATAAACACTGGCACAGCTTCTGAAAGGTGATGAGAGTTCAGTGACTTGAATGAATTTAAAAGCAATTTCTTGTGATTCTAATGATGCAGTAGAGATGTTGGACGAGGCCTGTAGCTGGTATTCTAATGATGCAGTCCAGATCTTTGAGGAGGCCTCTAGCCAGCATTTTAATGATGCAGTAGAGATGTTGGAGGAGGCCTCTAGTCGGCATACTAATGATGCAGTAGAGATGTTGGAGGAGGCCTCTAGTCGGCATACTAATGATGCAGTAGAAATGTTGGAGGAGGCCTGTAGCCAGCATTTTAATGATGCAGTACAGATGATGGTGGAGGCCTGTAGCTGGTTCTAATGATACAGTAGAGATGTTGGAGGAGGCCTGTAGCTGGCATTCTAATGATGCAGTAGAGATGTTGGAGGAGGCCTCTAGCCGGCATACTAATGATGCAGTAGAGATGTTGGAGGAGGCCTCTAGCCAGCATTGTAATGATGCAGTAGAAATGTTGGAGGAGGCCTGTAGCCAGCATTTTAATGATGCAGTACAGATGATGGTGGAGGCCTGTAGCTGGTTCTAATGATGCAGTAGAGATGTTGGAGGAGGCCTCTATCCAGCATTTTTATGATGCAGTAGAGATGTTGGAGGAGGCCTGTAGCTGGCATTGTAATGATGCAGTAGAGATGATGGTGGAGGCCTGCAGCTGGCATTCTAATGATGCAGTACAGATGATGGTGGAGGCCTGTAGCCGGCATTGTAATGATGCAGTAGAGATGTTGGAGTAGGCCTGTAGCTGGCATTCTAATGATGCAGTACAGATGATGGTGGAGGCCTCTAGCCAGCATTTTAATGATGCAGTAGAGATGATGGACAAGCCATGTAGCCAACATTCTAACAACATAGTAGTGATGTTGGATGAAGCCCTTCGCAGGTGCGTTGCAACACTAAGCAAAGCTTCAACATATTTCTGAAATCTCACTTAAACTGCTGTCACTGTTGACCATTTTACAGGAACATTCAATGCTGGCTATCTTAAACAATGTTATGTTGTTTAGGTTGTATCTTCCTGTAAAACAACCTCAACTGATTATGTCACAATGACCATCAGCCATTCCTCCAGAACCATGAGCATGGAGGCTGGAGGCCAGCCTGGAAAGTTGTGTTTCTCTTTAAGAGTGTCTTATTTGTGTGATTGGCTGAGAAATTGAAGCCTAGTCTGCCTTGGGTCGGTGTTGTGCTCCACTATACCTATGCCACACCAACGGTGCAACACAACCTTTGGGATGTGTTAGAGTGGCAGAAGTAATCTTTTTAAATCAGCTCCTGACCTCACTGTTGCTCTCACGTGGCTGAACGCAATCAATACCTGATAGTAATGTTCCGGCTTCTAGGTTGAAGCCTTCTCAGAAGAGTCGAGGCTGTTACTGCGGTAAATAGGGACGAAATCTCTGTCTATTGATTTCAGAAGAAACGTTGTCTACTAACGTTTATTGCTGTTGGTAGACAACAGCAAAAGCAGCATTGCTGGTATTGCTGCCCAGTCACATTGTGGTTTGTTGACTGCAATAACGCATGGTGACAGTGACGGTGTTTGACATTGACTCAGCGCGAGGAAAGAGAGTGGAGGTCAAATGCCCACACCTACATCCCTCAGGTACTGAGCCAAATGTGTAAGCCGTGTTTTCCAAACAGCATCTGACAGTAGCTTCAGAAAGACCCACACACTCTCGTATGCACACCAGCAGCTATGCATTGTTGATGTCTTCCAAACATTACGGATTTCTGACAAATGGCCTCTTGCTTTGCTTTTACTTTCACCACCTTGTCCTGGGCAGAATTCTCAGTGAACGTTTTCTCTTCCATGTTGAACACGTTACTAATGAGCAAGCTGTGCCTGAATTACATAAAACGACGACATGGTTGGTGAAAGTGTAGCACACATGGAATTGCATTAAAGTATCATTTCTGTTTTAGCTTTTAACTTTTAGAACCGTAGTATGATTTCGTGGGATCTTTTCATAGTTTCCGTAGTTTAAGGGCTAGATGACTGGGTCAGAACATCTCCAAAACTATCTTCTATTCTACTATGTTTCTAGTATGCAGTGGTTGGTACCTTCCAAAGCACACCAAGACAAGACAACCAATAAACCATCCACAGCAATGTGATGTATGCAGGGACATTATTAGACCCAGTATACTCAAGAATGTGGCCCTTGTTAATTGAACAAGGTTGAGGTTGAGATTAAGGTTTTGACAAAGAAATATTCAATGAAACCCTTTGATATTAAGAGCATCTAGTGCAAACACTTTATGTTGAGTGTTTCTTAGTAGATAATTATTAAACTCTTAATAAAATATCAGCAAACCTGGCCTTAATCCTAACTTTAATCTTCACTCAAAACCTAATCCTAAATGCTGCCCCTCCCTGCAACCTTAACCTAAACCCAAAACCTAATCCTAAGAATTATCCTGACCCTAAACCTAACCCTAACCCTAACCTCAGTCCCAAATTTAATCCTTATCAAATTTAACTCAAAACCTAATCCTGACCATCAGCCTGGAACTATTCCTGAAACCTTAACCTTAAATTCAAACCCAAATTGAGTCTAAACCCTCCTCCTGTGCTTAATCCTAACCCTTACCTCAAATTAAAACATAACCTGACCTCAACCCTGATCACCTGATCTCTATCAAAATCTAACCCTCCTCCCTGGCCTAATCCTAATCCTCATTCTAACCTCAGCCCAAAACCTCATCCTCACAATCATCCTGGCACTAATCCTAACCTTAATCTCAAAACCAAATTCTAACCTTTACACTGGTCTGTTTATTATTATTATTAATTGGCCTCTAGTCGATTCCGACTTCTGGCAACTTGGATGGAGTTCCTCCAGAATGTCCTCTCTTCTGTTTGGCTCTTCAGGCGTCTGAATGTTTTGTCCATTATTCCTTCAACTGTATCCATCCATCTTGTTGCTCTTCTTCCTCTTTTACCTTCAACTCTTCCAAGCACAATGATCTTCTTATGATGTGTCCAAAGTAAGAGAGCAGGAGCCTGATCATCTGGGCTTCCAGCAAGAGGTTAGACTTGATTTGGTCCAGGATCTGTTTGATCTGTCCAGGGGACACCACATTTCAAAAGCTCCTATATTTCTCCTGTCTTGATTGTTTACTGTTTTGCAACCATTGTCTGGATCATTCCAATCTTTGTTTCTAAACACAGATCTTCACATTTGAATATCTTTTCAAGCTCCTTAATCTCAACCTAATTCAGACAAGTTTAAGTTCCAGACTGGGTTCAGCAGCAGCAACCACATGAATCACAACAATATTCTGAGAATAATCAGGATTAATCAGAAGTTAACATGCAGGTAATATCTCAGTAATAATCTTCTGATTTGGAATCTCAGAGTAAAAGATTCAGAGCTGTAGTTTCAAACATGAGGAAAATTTGAAATTTAATGGAGAAAATAAATGCTAACTTCACAATATCAGAATGTCATCATCAGCACACCGTTTGTGTGTGTGTGTGTGTAAGAGAGAGAGAGAGAGAGAGAGAGAGAGAGAGAGAGAGAGAAGGTAGCAGTGAGGGTTAGTTATGAAATTTAAGGGGTGTTCCTCTCTGAAGGCAGCTGTCAGGTAGTCATTGCCTTTAAAGGCAGCTCTCCCATAAGGCATCATTCCAACCGACAAGGTACCTTATAGGGCAGCCCGTTTGGGACACCCTTCAGATTCAGCGTACGTCACCACCTTTAATGTGCTGTGCACGTGAGCTTTTGTTACTCACAACTCACAGCGCACTTTCACTCAGGTTGGCCACTTAGTTTAGCTCAGTGTGTCCCAGTGAATCCCAGTCTGACAGAATGGATCCTGAAGTGACCGCAGTGATTTGTCCTGGAAAGAGACATTTCCACCCCTGTTTTCATCTAAATGTTACTGATTCCATCATCTAATTTAGCTGGACTGAGTTATATATACTCACCTCTACCGTCACTTTATGGACAGTTCAAATCATTTCTGTTCAGATAAATGATTTGTAGAAATGTATGAATAATCCATTTATTAGATGTAATAATACAGTTTTTTGTGAATTATCTTCTTTATGGGTTTATTATAAAAACATCACAGATCAAATGTTTCCTATCACCTCCCAAATATGAATGATTTATCAAAAATAAACTTCTTTATAAATCAAATTACACACTTTTTGCCTCACACAATGTTTCACACACTGAACCCTCACACAGTAGCGCTTTCACACACTTGATCACAAATAAAGATCTGGATATTTTGCTCAAAGTAACCCAAATTAAATCACTGCTTTCGCTTAAACACTATAACAAATCTGAAGATTTACTGCCATTAACTTACACTGGATTTGATACAATTAACCCCTAAAATAGTGCATTTACTCGCAGTCAGTAAATCCGTTTTGAAGAAACTTTCACACTTCAGTTCCTTTAGATAAAAAAAAATAATAAAAGTGCCTCATAAATCTGTTTATTTGCAAATAAGTGTGAAATTTCTCTGACAATACCTCCGAGCTCTAATGTGATACTGCGATATGCATGATAAAAAAGACAAACAATCTTTATTATTTCAGAATTATTCTAATATACAATAGCAGTGATTGTTATGCTGTAATCACCTGAAGAGAAGCTTCGTCTTCTGCCTTTATAAAGGCCTTGGTCTCTCTTTTGTCTCTGGGATCAAAATAATCTGAATTAGAAGCAGCGCTTCATGGATCAAACCATCATAATTTCACACATTATTTACACATTTAACTTTTAGGATTAGGAGAAGTATCTAACGATAGCTTCATCAGACTCTCAGCGTTTCTACATTCAGTGATAACAATACGCGTCCCGATACCTTCAGAGTTCAGTCAGAATAAGGCCGCTGCCCAGTTAGACAACATATGCTGCTTCCGAACAGGACAGTCCTTATCTTGGAATATGCTGCCCAGAAATGTTGCCCACATAGGCAGCTGCCTTCAGGACGGAATGCACAATCAATCCATATATCATCAGTGATACACTGTAAACTACCTTCGGAACTCAGCTGTAGTGCCCTCTTGCAATCCCCTCCTGATGCCGCATGTCCTTGCATTGCTAAATGAATCTGTAAAATGAGTGAATAATGAAGTAAAATGTGTTAAATACAATTAATCACGTGGATGAATATGTTAACGTTGACATCAGTCATTTTTGTACATGCAACTACCGTATTTCCCGGACTATAGAGCGCACTTCAATAAAACATATAACTGTAAAGTAACATATATAAGCCGCACTGGGCTAAAAGCTGCTGATATCTATTGAACTGATAACGTAGTTTAACTGAACATAAATGAACTGATTCGTTTCCGAACAGTGTCTGTAGCATAAAAGTAAAAGTGCTGATCAAACAAAACAGAAAAGTCATTGATTGGTTGATCGTCCTCCTGCGACTGAAACCACTGAAGTCATCTTCTTCATAGGTCGGAGTTGAACAGCCTCAGAAGAGCTTCATCACATACCAGTACTTCTTCTGTGTCGATGTCAGTGTTGCTCTCCGTGTCGCTGTCATCCCGGGGTGAAGCTGGCTCTGAAGCTGCGGTGCCCCCTTCACACAGCAGTCCAGCCTTTCGGAACCCATTGGTGATGGTAGATTCCTTCACGCTGCTCCACGCTGTGAGGATCCACCGACAGACATCAGAAAATGATGCTCTGCGCATGCGGCCCGTTTTTGTGAAGGATTGATCAAAACAAAATCCTCGGTGGTGGTGGCTGCTTGTGATTCTTCTGTGATTTCCAACTTTGAGTTCCCACCCTTTTCACTTTCTGCTAAAGCGCCCCCTGGCGGCTGAAGAAAAAGCCGCACCTCGTTATAAGCCGCATGGTTTAAAGCGTGGAAAAAAGTAGCGGCTTATAGTCTGGAAAATACGGTAATTAAAAGTCTTGAAAATGACTGAATGTGTTCATGTGATTCAATGCCGCTGCATCACTGATATGTCGTTGAGCTGTTACTGAGTAAAATGTATGATAATATTTATTTATTAATCATCACAGTGGATCAGACGCAGACGTGCTGCTGTCTGATAGTCCACCAACCGGAAATATCCAGCCAATAGTGTCCACTGACGATGGACTTGAGGATGACCAACACAAACTGTGCAGAAACAGATGAGCTTCTGTCTCTGACTTCATCTCCAAGGTGGAGCAGCTTGGTATGAGTGTCTAATAAAGTGGACATTGAGTGGACACGGTGTTTAAACACTGTAGCGGCACTGCTGTGTCTGATCCATTTTCTACCACCACCATGTCAGTGTCACTGGAATACTGAATATGCCTTTGTGGTGGTCCTGTGGGATCCTGTACATTGAAGATCAGGGTGAAAGGAGGAGAATAAGGTGTGCAGAGAAACAGATGGACTCCAGTCTGTAATTATAGAACTACAAAGTGCTCCTGTGTGGTCAGAGGAGAAGATAAAAATGGACAGAGAATATAGAATCAAGGAGACGGTCATAATGTTATACCTGACGGATGTAAATAAAATGTAGAAGAGGAGATTAACGGACAGAAACAGCAGTGTTCTTGAAGCACTAACGGCAGAAATAGAGCGAACCCTTTTCCGACAGTGCTGCTTAGTGAGTTTACCTCGCCGCTGTGAGAAAGGGCTGCGGCGCGTGATTTCTTTTCCCTCCCAATTATTCAGGCTTGTTCAATACTGCAGCTAAATCACTGGAGACCGAGACTCTGAGTTCATTTCATAAAAATCTGACCGCTCTCCGAGTTCCCAGAATGCAGAGCACGGCCCTGTGCTAACGGGGCCTTGTTGTAGCCACTTGGGTGCCACTTAATTTTTCGCTGGGGTGTGACCTCTCTCACTGGGCCGAGCGCCATTTGAATGAGCTGAATAATTCTCGTGTGAGTCCTTCTGCCGTACCATGACAGAAATGGGTTTTTAGTCTCTGTCTGGCTCTGTTCTTTCTTCCATCATCCTCGGCTTGCACACACACACACACACACACACACACACTTACTTCAGTGGTCAAATACTCACACACAGATACCCAGACAGGGTCTGTTCTACTAAAACCGCTCTGGTCTCAAATAGCATATGAAAGCGTAAAGTGTGTCACTGTGGAAAATAACACATAGGAAATTGTCAAGGGAGGCTGTTTTTCCACAATTTGGAGCTGAAGTCAGAAACAATCATCAAAATAAAGCATGCAGCACTCCGGAACGCACAGACAGGTACACAGAGGACTGCCGCACCTGTCTGAACACTACCTGTCTGAACATTCATCTTGTGTGCTGGTTTAACACTCGACAGGTTTACTGGAGATAATTATTAGCAGAGGGGATGTTTCCCGAAAAAAAATCACGACTCAGACTAGAGGAACTCTTTCTACGGTAGTTAAGATGATGCCAAGATCAGGATGCTTTTATGAATCTGGGCCAGTCTTTAAGTAATTATAAAGGCCAAATTCCACATTAATAATTCAACACAGTTCTATTTAGTCTCCACCAAATATTGCCTTAATGTTCATGTAAAGGAATGATAAATTAATCCAAGACCTTACAAATTAGCATATGCCACTTCAGTGCATGCATTTAAGCATAAGTTTAACACACCAGATCAGTTCTTCACACAGAAATCTAAGATCAGATGTTTGAGTGTTTGGTGAGACCTTCTTATTTGGAGTGGTCTTTTCCAGATTAAATGGACACTCATCAAATAAACCCTTTCAGTAATGCACCAATAGACTTGGGCCAAATAAAAGAAGAGAGCTGGGATTACCCAAGGTTTCTGTAGATGTTAAGGTTAGGATTGGGCCAGTTTGAGAGTAAGGATTAGGTTTTTGGTAGATGTTAAGGTTAGGATTGGGCCAGTTTGAGAGTAAGGATTAGGTTTTTGGTAGATGTTAATTTTAGGATTGGGTCAGTTTGAGAGTAAGGATTAGATTTAGGCAGATGTTAATTTTAGGATTGGGCCAGTTTGAATGTAAGGATTAGGTTTCTGTAGATGTTAATTTTAGGATTGGGCCAGTTTGAGTGTAAGGATTAGGTTTGTGGTAGATGTTAAGGTTAGGATTGGGTCAGTTTGAGAGTTAGGATTAGGTTTTTGGTAGATGTTAAGGTTAGGATTGGGTCAGTTTGAGAGTTAGGATTAGGTTTTGGGTAGATGTTAATTTTAGGATTGGGTCAGTTTGAGAGTTAGGATTAGGTGTAGGTAAATGTTAATTTTAGGATTGGGTCAGTTTGAGAGTAAGGATTAGGTTTCTGTAGATGTTAAGGTTAGGATTGGGCCAGTTTGAATGTAAGGATTAGGTTTGTGGTAGATGTTAATTTTAGGATTGGGCCAGTTTGAGAGTAAGGATTAGGTTTAGGCAGATGTTAATTTTAGGATTGGGCCAGTTTGAGAGTAAGGATTAGGTTTCTGTAGATGTTAAGGTTAGGATTGGGCCAGTTTGAATGTAAGGATTAGCTTTCTGTAGATGTTAATTTTAGGATTGGGCCAGTTTGAGAGTAAGGATTAGGTTTCTGTAGATGTTAAGGTTAGGATTGGGCCAGTTTGAGAGTTAGGATTAGGTTTTGGGTAGATGTTAATTTTTGGATTGGGCCAGTTTGAGAGTAAGGATTAGGTTTCTGTAGATGTTAATTTTAGGATTGGGCCAGTTTGAATGTAAGGATTAGGTTTGTGGTAGATGTTAATTTTAGGATTGGGCCAGTTTGAGAGTAAGGATTAGGTTTTGGGTAGATGTTAATTTTAGGATTGGGCCAGTTTGAATGTAAGGATTAGGTTTGTGGTAGATGTTAATTTTAGGATTGGGCCAGTTTGAGTGTAAGGATTAGGTTTGTGGTAGATGTTAATTTTAGGATTGGGCCAGTTTGAGTGTAAGGATTAAGGTTTAGTTAGATGTTAAGGTTAGGATTGGGTCAGTTTGAGAGTTAGGATTAGGGTTTGGGTAGATGTTAATTTTAGGATTGGGACAATTTGAGTGTAAGGATTAGGTTTGTGGTAGATGTTAATTTTAGGACTGGGCCAGTTTGAGAGTAAGGATTAGGTTTCTGTGGATGTTAATTTTAGGATTTGGCCAGTTTGAATGTAAGGATTTGGTTTGTGGAAGATGTTAATTTTAGGATTGGGCCAGTTTGAATGTAAGGATTAGGTTTCGGTAGATGTTAATTTTAGGATTGGGCCAGTTTGAGAGTTAGGATTAGATTTTGGGTAGATGTTAATTTTAGGATTGGGACAGTTTGAGTGTAAGGATTAGGTTTGTGGTAGATGTTAATTTTAGGATTGGGCCAGTTTGAGTGTAAGGATTAAGGTTTAGTTAGATGTTAAGGTTAGGATTGGGTCAGTTTGAGAGTTAGGATTAGGGTTTGGGTAGATGTTAATTTTAGGATTGGGACAATTTGAGTGTAAGGATTAGGTTTGTGGTAGATGTTAATTTTAGGACTGGGCCAGTTTGAGAGTAAGGATTAGGTTTCTGTGGATGTTAATTTTAGGATTTGGCCAGTTTGAATGTAAGGATTTGGTTTGTGGAAGATGTTAATTTTAGGATTGGGCCAGTTTGAATGTAAGGATTAGGTTTCGGTAGATGTTAATTTTAGGATTGGGCCAGTTTGAGAGTTAGGATTAGATTTTGGGTAGATGTTAATTTTAGGATTGGGACAGTTTGAGTGTAAGGATTAGGTTTGTGGTAGATGTTAATTTTAGGATTGGGCCAGTTTGAGTGTAAGGATTAGGTTTGTGGTAGATGTTAATTTTAGGATTGGGCCAGTTTGAGTGTAAGGATTAGGTTTGTGGTAGATGTTAATTTTAGGATTGGGCCAGTTTGAGTGTAAGGATTAGGTTTGTGGTAGATGTTAATTTTAGGATTGGGCCAGTTTGAGTGTAAGGATTAGGTTTGTGGTAGATGTTAATTTTAGGATTGGGCCAGTTTGAGTGTAAGGATTAGGTTTGTGGTAGATGTTAATTTTAGGATTGGGACAGTTTGAGAGTAAGGATTAGGTTTCTGTGGATGTTAATTTTAGGATTGGGTCAGTTTGAATGTAAGGATTAGGTTTCGGTAGATGTTAATTTTAGGATTGGGTCAGTTTGAGAGTTAGGATTAGGTTTTGGGTAGATGTTAATTTTAGGATTGGGACAGTTTGAGTGTTAGGATTAGGGTTTAGGTAGATGATTATCTGAAGATGGAAGTTAGGATAAGGCTTTGGGTAAATGTTAAGTTTAGGATTAGGGATAGGATGAGGGCTAGCATTAGGTTTTGGAATGATAAACTCATCCAAGACCCTTCAAATTAGTATTTACCCCTTCAGTGCATGTATTCAAACATAGGTTTAACACACCAGATCGGTTTTTCAAACAGACATTTGCCTCAATACCTTAATCAAATATCAGATGAGTGTTGGGTGAGACTTTATTTTGAGTGGTCCTTTTCAAATTAAATAAACACTCATCAGACTCTGTATCAACAGCATTTCAGTGATGTAGCAGCAATGAAGCGTCTGAATGCACTCAGTATATTAATAAGACTTTTAATTAACTGCATAAATGAAAATCTTTTGATCTACTAATTTTTTTTTTTTTACTTTTGCTTGTAGACTCTACCTTCATATCTGTAGAAATACACATGAGATCCTGTAACAGGTCTAACACAGACCATCTCAAATTATTCAACAAGATGTTGCTGAACCTAATCTGAAAATAGAGTTGAACTGTATTAGATTTAGATTAAAGGGCCAGATTAGGTTTTTATATTGGAGTTCAGGATTAGGTTTAGGATTATGGTCAGGAGGAGGATTGAAGTTGGGATTAGGATGAGGGTAAGCATTAGGTTTTTGGTGGAGGTTAAGGTTAGGATTACAGTGAGGACCAAGATTATGCTTAGTATATAGATTTAAATTTAAGGTGAGCTTTAAGATAAGGCCAGGATTTGGGTTTTAGCGTTTTAAAATTAAGGTTATTAGTCCATTTAAGGAAAAAAAAGAAAAATACAAATAGAAATATTTAAAGACAAATTTGAGTAGCCTCAGATCTCCTTAAATAACAATATCAGGTATGTGTGACTGTCTCCTATAAATACTTTTCTAATGGTTTGGTTAATAAAAGTGTGTCATACTATAAAAATGTCCCACAAAATTTGCCTAAAGTTGTAGAAATCCAGGTCCTTTTATGAAATAAAATGTAATTATAAACCATGTATCTGAGGCCAGATTGAAATGCTATTGAGTGCTATTATGTAAAAAATAGCCCAGCATTCCCCATGTGATCTGAGGCTTTTATCGTGGAGGCGTCTCCCCATTTGTTACTCAGGCTCTTCCATGGAATTGTAGGTTAAGTGTGTAGCTCAAGGGCAAAGGAACGCGAACACTCCTGCGGGACTCTATTTGTCAGGCCTTTGATTTCTATTCCATCATCCAAACCGCCCGAGCGCCGCCTGCAATTCTTCCAGCCCGGATTTAGTCGTGTTCTCAAACCAATCCAGTGGAAGCTTAAAAAGAAAATGGGTAATATGTTTATGGCTCCACTTTCCTCTGCACACACGCTTGCCTCTGCACTCTGTGTTAGCTCTGCTGTTAACAAACACACCTTGCATCCCTTTGGCACACACACACATGCACACATTTCCACATGCACAAACACACAAACAGCTTATGCTCTGAAATTCTGTGCTACCACCCTCCTAGCAATACGATACCTTTCTTCCCTGCTCTGTTTAATCTCCTTGGTAACAGACCTTGCAATACATGCTACTGAGTAATAGGTACTGTACTGTACCTATGATGCTGTACTGTAACTGCTGCAGACTACCCAAGAAAATAGGACATATGGCAATTACAGACTTTAAGATGTATTTAAATATATGGAACTCCAACCTACATTTGACACCTACTGATATATGCACATTTAGAAAATATCAAATCACAGCCATAGACTAACTGGCAACTCTAGCCACCCAGCCTGGTATAATTGTAGGTCTGATACCTTAAAAATGAGGCTGAGGACAAGTGGCCTTTGCTTGTTAATCAAGGGATAAATAAAGGGAAATAAAACAAGAGCACATCTTGCACGAGCAAAGGCACAACTTAACAAAGTGAGCACGTGATTTAGGAAAACGAGTGCACGCTTTTGCCAATTGGGAGCACATTTTCTTGATGCCCCAAAAATATTGCTTTGATCTCTCAGGAGCTCCGCACTTCTGTTACTATGGCCCACAAAATTCAACTTTGAATTTAGAGAAGGCTGAAGGAAGCCAGAAGGTTATAACTGGCAGGAGAACACCGGGGTAGCAATGGTTTGCTGTCCGATATGATCAGCTATCTAAGCAAATCAAATAAAAATGTATTTGTACAGAAATCAAAAAATAAAAAGGTGAACAACAAGGAACAAAGCATAAGACATAAACCCCCCTGTGAGCCAAAGGGGGACAGTGGCAAGGAAAAACTCCCTCAGAGCTGGAGGAAGAAACCCTGGGAGGAACCAGGCTCACAAGGAGGGACCCCTCCTCCCCTGGTCAACTATGTATATATAGTTAGTTGTGGGACACTGGACCCCCACATGTCTGTTCTAATATTTGGGTGTACAGAACTAATGTTAGTTTGCTGGTGGACATAATAGTAGCTAATTTTATTGATAAAATGACCCACTTATATATGTTACAATGATCAGTGGCTACTCCTCCACAGCCCTGAAGAGCTCAGAGAAAGGACGCGGTGCTAAACTTCCATTGGCATTATTTTATACACTTCAGGCTAATTTTGTCCGATGTTCATAGTCTGACATACTTTAATTCACTAAAATTAAAATATATATATACCGTATTTTTCTGGAGTATAAGCCGCTACTTTTTTTCCACACTTTAAACCACGTGGCTTATAATGAGGTGCAGTTTTTTCTTCTTATATATGTTATTTCCCAGGATGCAGCTTATAGTCCAGAAAATACGGTAAAGTATTAATAGGAGACACTTAAAAATGCCAGATACTGTGATTTTCAGGAGATCATAGGATACTCGAATCTGTCTTCATTTGAAATATTAACATAATTTAAATATTTGTATGATTTTTACCATGTTTTGATGAATTCACTTGTGCGTACAACTTATTCATTTATTTTTACTTATAAGAACTAAAACCAGTTTATGTCTCAGAAATTCTGGTGAAAATTGATTATGCAGTGTTTTTGAGCTGCGGACGATTAGACCGACAAGGATATTTATAACATTAAGATGTTACATACTTGACTGTGAGCCAAATAAAGACAATAAATCAATCAATCAACTGGATTCTGCATGTAGGTTGAGCATGTATATGTGGATATAGCAGTAAACATGCACTGGAAGCTCCTTTGGGATTGAACTCAGTTGGAAATGAATGATACGGTAAGTCTTGCAGTGTATAATATCTGTAGGTTACTTTGATCCTGAGTTATGAAGCCTAGATAACAGCATGTAACTGCCCACATAGTGCAGATCTCAGGTTCTAAGGTTCTACAAATAACAAGGTGTTTTCCGCTGTTTGTGATGTTTTTGGGTGACAGTGACTGACGGTTTATCATGCACCAAAATAATGCTCATAATTACAACATAATTAACCCATTAAATCCAATGGCACCCTTTAACCCACGGATCGGACCAACAAAATCAAGACTGGAGGCCTGTTCAACTCCGTTGCAGTGAGGAGGAAATTGCCAGCAAAACTCAGAAAGCTCCCCGCATTGGCACTTTGTTCTAGTCAAGCGAAGGCTTCTTGCTGCAGTGTAAAAATTGACCTTTCTATCAGCGCAGCGGGTGTAATTTGTGGTCAGTGGCAGCGGCTGAGTTGTGATTTAATCAGTTGCCTCTTGTAGCGTGGGCAGTGTATCAACCCCTTGCACAAGGCGGCAAAACCCGGTTTCTTGGCACCTGCACTCGCTCCACTTTACTGCTGTGTCTGTTTAAGGGGGTGGGGTGGGAAAAGGGGGTGGGGGGGTTAGAGGAAAAGAAAACAGACCAATTATTTTTATTCCTTCAGAGTGCTCTTAATACAGGCATTGTTATGAATATTGATATAGTGCTTGGAGAAGCTGTCAAAATGGGGTCAATGTATCAGTGAAGCAAAGAATCTCTAATGAGGAGCTTGTTATGACAATATGGGGCAATGTTTCTTCAAAGTGTCACTTATACACAAGAACACACTCACTCACTCACACACACACACACACACACACACACACACACACACACACACACACACACACACACACACACACCTGAATGCATGCACATGCAGACTGCTTAAGAACTTCAAACAAGACAGATTTATTCACCGAAATTGGAAGTTCAAGCTTATAATTTGGGTCTTGTTGGCATTACATCAGGTTTATTTGGCCCTATCATATGGTTTAATACAGAGCATGTGTGTATTACTGTTTCTGAGTCATTCCTCCTTTTTCAAAATCCTTATTAACAGCAACTACTACAAGCTGAGGTCTGCACTTTGCAGACAGTTACATACTGGCATTCTATGCTTCATAACTCAGGATCAGAGTAACCTACAGACATATCATAACAAACTACAAATAAAACTTACCCTATCATCACTGCGTGATGAACTGTCAGCAAGCAACCTAGAGAAATTAACTTGTTTCTAACTGAATTTACTCCCATCTTAAATGCCAAAGGAGCTTCCGAATTTCCTATCTATGTGTACATGCTCAACCTGCATGCAGACTCTGACTGATCTGTGAGAGGGGGTGGAGCTAAGGATGTCACAGATCCAGATATTGGGTTATAGTAGAAAATAGTGTTCACATTTCAGAATAAAACATCTTATTTTAAGCTTTTATAAACAAAAAAACAAACAAACAAAACCCAGAAGAAAGTGTAGGTGCAAATACTTTTCTGATCAAATTTTAATCTTTGTTATGTTTAGCTCATAATGAAGACATTTCCTGAAATTCCTGAAATGTTCTGATCCCCTGAAAATAACAATATCTGGCATGTGTGACTGCCTCCTATAATGCGTTTCTAATTTTTTGGCGAATAAATGTCAAAGTACAAAAACATCCCACAAAAAGTAAATAATTAAAACTCCTGTTATGTTACATCAGTAATATCCGTGGGTCATTTTTATCCCTCAGTTTTGGTCTAATCTTTATACTTTTTTTTCCCCTTTTTCTGCCTTTTTTGCCATGATAGTATGTTACATAGTACATAGTATGCATTAAACAAAAAGAATTATGTAAAGTATATAAACACATGAATTCAGCACTTTTCTATGCATGCGCTCATTGCACCAATTCAGCCCAGCCAAAAACAGTATGCTTCAAAAATGATAAAAAATATTTGTCTTACTTCCATACTTTAAAACATGTCAGTTAAGCCATGCAACATAACAGCAGGTTTCATGTATCATATCAAACATTGCACATGCAAATAGCAGCAGTTTCGCAGAATCAACACCAGGCAATCATTTTTCAGTATTATGAGTAGTTGACACTAATTGTTGTAGCATGCCCGTACACCACATCTGCAGTCCCTAAATGCTTACTCAGGCATATTATGCTTGTGTGTATCGTGCAGCGTAACTTGGTATTGGTGACAGAGCTATTATGCGACAGCACAGTTAAGGGCACCACTACTATATAGCCTTGTGTTGCTCTCAAATGGGCAATGAACACCCAGCGTCCTTGTAGCATTAACCTTTATTAATACATGTGCTGCATAGTTTTCTTAAGGTATGTTCTCTGTATTATTCATGCAGACCACCATCAGGTTTCCTGAGAGCCACAGCCTTTGACTACCCCTATTGTATGGGTTGTGTGATAAAGCAGCTCTCTGAGGGAATGTAGCATTCTGTTATCACAGTAACATTAAAATCACCTGCCTCGTACAGGCCCCCCTTGTGCCCACAAAGCAGCTCTGAATCATCAAGGCATGAACTCCACAAGACCTCAGGAGGTGTCCTGTAGTATCTAAAGTTAGCAGTTAAAGCAGCAGATACTATTAGAAGTCTTGGATGGCCAAGGCCCTTTCACCGGTTCACCGGTTCACTGGTTCGTCTCTTGGAGCACTTTTGGTGGCACTGACCAGTGCATGTTGCGAACAACCCACAAGACAAGATGCTTTTAGAGATTCTCTGACCCAGATGTCTAGACAGAACAATTTGGCCCTTGACAGAGTGTCTCGGATTCTTACACCTGCCCACTTTTCCTGGTTCAACACATCAACTTCAAGAACTGACTGTTCACTTGCTGCTAATATACACCAATATGCCCATTCACTGGTCATTTTGTCAGCTCCACTGACCATACACAAGCATTTTGTAGACCTATAATTGTAGATTGTTCATCTGTGTACATTGTTAGCCTCCTTTCACCCTGATCTTCAATAGTCAGGAGCACCACAGAGCGGATATTATGCCGGTGGTGGGTCATTCTCAGCACTGCAGTGCCATTGACATGAGGATTGTGGGTCAGTCTGTGTTGTGCTGGTATGAGTTGATCAGATACAGCAGTGTTCCTGGAGTGTTTAAACCCCTCCGTGTCACTGCTGAACTGAGAATATTCCAACAAGCAGAAATATACAACCAACAGCATCCTGTTGGCAGCGACTGCAGGATGACCGACAAGAATTGTGCAGCAACAGAAGACCTACAGAATAGCACCAGACTCTGGCTTTGATGTTGATAAAGGCTACTTATTTCCACATTATGAATAATGTGGACGTATGCTTGGTAGCTCTCAGTGGTGTAGAGACACTTCACACAAATTGTGTTTACCTGTTTATTGACTTTATCTCTGATCTTTATGCAGCTTTGTTCTGTAATGCATTTCTGTGTTGAAAGACACAACGCAGATCATTTCTCTTCCTGAAATCTTTGTAAAACTCTGTGTTGTGGCAGTGAGACTGTATATATCCTTTGTCCTCTGTTCTAATAGAGAATGTTTATTTAGGTTACATTCTGCTGTATGTGATATAGCATTCAGGTACTGTAGTGCTGCGTGGTTCTAGACCTGTATGGGTGACTACACTAAAGTATTACAGTTGGTTGCAAGTTAGAAATCTGTGTATAGAAACCAGCATATAGAGTGTAAAATGAAATTATATCACAACATATAGAAGCAACAGTAAAAGTGCACAGAGTCCTGTTGCATAGACCTGCATTATCATAAGGGTTGTAGAAACATGCAGTCAAAGAAAGCTGTATTGCCTCATAGCTCTGTCACCAGCATATAGAGCCGTATGGATATACAGAGCTGCATTCATAGAAAGCTCCATCACCATGTAGATCAGCACCAGCATATAGAGCTGTATGGATATACAGAGCTGCATTCATAGAAAGCTCCATCACCATGTAGATCAGCACCAGCATATAGAGCTGTATGGATATACAGAGCTGCATTCATAGAAAGCTCCATCATCATGTAGATCAGCACCAGCATATAGAGCTGTATGAATATACAGAACTGCACTATGAGAAAGCTCCATCATCATGTAGATCAGCACCAGCCTATAGAGCTGTATGAATATACAGAGCTGCACTATGAGAAAGCTCCATCACCATGTAGATCAGCACTAAGTATATTATAGAGCTTGTAAGGAATATACAGCTGCATTCATAGAAAGTTTCCATCACCATGTGATCAGCACCAGCATATGAGTTGTATGAATATTCAGAGCTGTAATTAAGGGAGAAAGCTCCATCACCATGTAGATCAGCACCAGCATAGAGCTGTATGAATATACAGAACAGCATTCATAGAAAAGCTCCATCACTCACATGTAGACAGCACCAGCATATAGAGCTGTAGAATATACAGAACAGCATTCATAGAAAGCTCCAATACCATGTAGATCAACACCATATAGAGTTGTATGAATATACAGAGCTGCACTATGAGAAAGCTCCATCACCATGTAGATCAGCACCAGCATATAGAGCTGTAGGAGTAAAAGGTATTTCATTCCCTAGTGCTACATTAACATACACAAATGCATTACATTAGCAAACTACAGAAACATATGCAATTAAAGGTAATGGACGGTAGAACTCTCTTTCCGAGTACTCTGCTGCAGTCTCGTCTCTTGAGACAGACCCTGTCAGTCTCACAGCGAGGCCAGGCACTTAGGTGGACCTCAAGCTATATGTCAGTGTCAGGTTCAAACCAGTGGCTTCTTTCAAGCATATTGCCGCAATCCACATTTCTGTTCAGGCCCTGTTGAAGTAGGGCTCTCACACTTACTCAATTACTTCACTTAAAATAAGTCATCCCTTCAAATTGACCTTCTTGGTAGGCTGACGGTAATTAGTTGGCCATTTGCAGGAGGATAATGCATCTTTTAACTTCTCGTACTATTCTCTGTCATGGTACAGAACCTGGTAGGCAGACACCGTAAACAGCAAACATTTCCAAGGTCTCGTGGTGGTCGTTATTGACGGCCGTCATAAACCTGGGACCTCTTTGCCATCACTGTCAATGTCAGTGCCCTCTTCAGACTTCATCAGCTCCCCCTGGGTTTCCTGTAATTCAAACACTGTATTTCCCAGCCTGTATAAACTACTGGCAACCATCTAGCAACACCCTGTCAACCACTGAGCTGGACCACCTAGAAACACCATAGCAACCACCGAAAAACAGTTTAGCAACCCTATTGCACCCAGCTTGGGTACCATGGCCATTGTCTGTCACCTACTTAGCAACACCCTAGCAACCACTATGTGCAACCACTTAGAATCACCATAGCAACAGCCCAGATATGATTTAGCAACCCCATACCCAGCAGCTTCGATACCATGGCTACTGTCTGTCGATCACCTAGCAACACCATAACAACCACTAACCATAACCACCTAGAAACACCTTAGCAACCATCTAGAAACGATTAAGCTGGGCCTCTAGATGCTAAAGGAATAGGACGGCATGGTAAATGTTTCCGCTTCAGTTAGCCACGTATTTCAGTGGAGGTGAACGTCCCCTCTGGCCACAGGGAGAAGGTTTGGAAGGTGAACGCACTCCTGACTAATTGCTCTCTGCTGAGGGATTTCAGCAGCAGCCAAGACCCACACACACACACACACACACACACACACACACAGTGGGGATAGGGAGGGGGATTGTTTTAGTAGCAGCCTGACCAGCATGCAAAGTTATTATATTGTTTTGTTTTTTTTTCTTTTCTCACCCTGGGATGTGTCCTGCCAGCTCATGTTGCTTGGCGTTTTTGGATCAGGCTCACTCCCTGTTTGCGCAGGCCGTTGTACTGATCATTAGGAAATTAAATGCCAGCATGCATCATTGGATAAGTGACCTGAAAATGATCGCATGTCTCAAGCGATTCGCACTTTCACTAGGCACTGTTCCTGCTTGCCTCAGGCTTGTTGCCGGCTTAGTAGTGTTTCACAGTAAATATGTTTACTATAAACACGGATTGGAAATACACTTCAAATGCAGCACTGCACAGCCATCGGTTCCTGCAGATTAATTCTACAGTATATTGAACTGTAGACCGCCTTCAACATTTTCTTGGGATTGCTCCTCGATTGCTCTTTTTGCGTCTCTTGGTAGATGCAGGATAGGGATATGCAAACGAGATGTGTTGCTTCTACACAAACACCTTTGAAAAACTCGCATCAAAAATACATAACCACTTATTATTGATGAGGAATTTGAAAAAGGAGGGAAAAATGCTAATCGAATGTGTAACATACACAAAACCGAGGGCTGTGTGTTTTTAAAATACTGCAACACAGTAATTGGTTCTTGTTAGTCGATGAATCGTCGCTGCTGCGCTTACAATTCGGAGAAAACAAAAAACGGGTTCTCACTCACACGACAGCACCAGGGTCCCAATGGAGCTTATAATACAGCGATACCCGGAAATAAACCTCTCTATCCCTGCAACTTAATCTTTAGAACCCTAGGCCAGCTTTGTGGGATGTTTAAGTAGTTTGATGTACTCAAGAGATCCTAGTCGACTCAAATCTGAATGTAATATATTTCATGAATTTGAATTTGACCATGTTTTTCGATTGAGTTTACACTATTTTTTTAAATATTAAACACTAAAAAACACTTTATGTCACTGTGGAAAATTGAACAGCCAGAGTATTTATGAGCTGACAATGCAAACATTTTGATGAATTATTTTTTATTATTAGACTTTTATAAAAGTAAGTTCTTCAAAATACTTAACAGCAGTCCAAATAGAATTAAAAGCAACCTGTTCAATAACGTTGACTTTTTCTCACCTCTGGCTGATCAGTTCTAGTCCGTATGTACACATGGCCAGAGCAGTAAACATGCACTGGAACCTCTTTTGGCATTTAAACTGGGATTTATCCCGTTTATCAAAGTGAATTTTAGTTGGATTCTGAATAATTATTGTTTTTTTCTCATCAATAATTCATCCTCCCAGCCAGCCGGACTACTTGGTGTTGATGACTTGATGATATGTCATATCTGTAGGTTACTCTGATCCTGAGCTTAAAATACTCCTCCACAATAGTGTGTGAGATTTTAAAATGCCTGTCAGTGTCTCGAGCCTCTGACAGGCTATTCATGAACATTTGGTTTAATATGCAGTGGTGCTTGAAAGTTTTTGAACCCTTAAGAAGTTATGTTCATTCATAGCATTTTAGGCTACTTATTAAGTCCTATAGAGTAGAGAAGAAGGTCAAAACAAACAAATGAGGACAACAAAAAAATCAAGACTGCTGTTGTTGTGATTGTGGAAAATTATCCAGTATTACATATCTGTGAGTGGCAAAAGTATGTGAACCTTTGCTTTGAATATCTGGTGTACCAACATGTACATGTAACTACGCTAAAGAGTTGTGGTAACACGTGATTAGTCCTGCATTAATTTTAGCCCATTTCACCCTACAAAGCGTTATGTTGTTGGGTTTCCTCCCATTAACTGATTGCTTGTGAGCCATCCACCATATTTCTGTTGGACTAATGTCACTAGGCCATTCCAAAACATTACCTTTATTCTCTTCAACCATTATTTGATACAATGGCGTGTCCTTGTCCTGTGACAAACTGTCTCTTGGGGATTCAGCTGCAGACAGATCGTAGTATTTTCTTTAGGATCTGGATCATTACACCTTGTTTAGTGCCGTCTTCTCCTGGGAAGACAATGGTCTTGTGTGTCAACTGGCTGACTGTGGATTGATGGAGTCCAAGAACTCTTTAGAGATGGCTTTGAAACATTTTCCAGTCTGATGATCGAGCAGCTCTTCTGTAGGCTCATGAATCTAGGAGCCACCCGAACATACTGTGAAGATCAGTGTCAAGAAGAGCATCCACTACCTGATTGTCTCCCATTGATTGAAAACACCTGACTCTCATTTCACCTTCTAATTATCTGCTAATCCCTAAAGGCTCAAGATATATATAACACTAGATAGTTTTCCCTCATTGAACAAATGAGCAAGTGTAAGTAATTTCCTGGTGTACTTTGGTCTCCTTGTATGCACTTTTTGCTGAAGTAGAAGATTCTTAAGGAACATAATCTTTACAACCTTCTGTGGAGCTTTCAGAGGTTTGATTCCATTGACACTCTAGTTCCAGTCACCGCTCGTGTTCTGAACACGGCGATTTGCACTGAACTCACTGAGTTAGGAGATTCCGTGAAGGAAAAATAAAATGCATGTGTAAATTCTACCTGACTGCATCTTCATAGGTGACTTCAGGCCATTCGATGCAAAGGCAGAGTGTTGCATTAACATGCTGCTACTCACTGTGTAAACTAATCCAAGATTGGCTGCCCGCAAACTGACATAGTACAGTGATCATTTGTTGCAGTGGGAGATAGACATTGCTTTGAAGAAACTCTCTCTCTTCTCTCTCTCTCTCTCTCTCTCTCTCTCTCTCTCAGACCAGACTGTACTGAGATTACGTTTCGTAAATTACCAAGTACTCCTTCGCTTCTGCTTCCCGCTCATATTTCAAACGTAACTCTGTTTTCTTCTAGCTGGGTGCCGTGGGCTTTAGCCTCAAAATGTCAATGTGACTGAACGTCTGCAGCATCTGTTTCTACTAAATTTAAAAATTCAACAGAAACAAAGTTTGGTAGCATGTCAGTAAGCGGGGGTTGGATTGTAATGCTGTTTTAATGTTCTAATTAATCTTTAACATGACAGTATTTTTTTTAACCATCAGATGCACCATTATTAAGTAGTAATTAGGATGAAGAGCACTTTAGTTTAGAGTTTTTCCAAACATTAAACGTTACTAGCAACACTTCAACATCATTATGTCCAAATGAATCCTTATAAAACCAGTGTCGGCTGATTGACTGACTGTCTATTAGTCATAAACAGCGAATGAATTAAATGCCTTAACGTGGTGAATCACATGCCATCAATCAGCCAAGACATGTTTGATGTCTGAAAGTTGTTTTTTTTCAGTGTAGAATCAGAGATTCTATCAGAGATATCACAAACAAATATAGGAAAGTAATTGTTGCCAATAGCTTTTCCATAAACAAATCCGCAAAACTGATTGTCAACAAAGTCAAAATACATCCAGATCTTCATTTCACTGACGCAGACAGATCAGCGTGGTTTAGAACACGGCTTAGATCTATTCAATGACATGATGTGTATGTATTTACTGACTGTTCTGAGAATTAGGTGATATTTAGTTAAATCGTAATTACTACCTCAATAGGAAGTCGACTTTTGGTCAAAATTCGGTAAATAAGAACAACCAGGCACTTTTCCAGATGATACCCTTAAAGACGGGACGTTTCAAGGATTAAAGGGAATTTAGTATCATTCGCATCACACGTGGTACATGAGGTGAAACGAAATTATGAACTCAATGTTCCAATTAGACCCGAGAAGGAATATATGTAGAAATAGAAATAAACAGTACAAGGTTCAAGGTTCAAGGTTGGGTTTATTCGTCACGTACATAGTTATACACAGTACAACATGCAGTGAAATGCTTTGTTCCAACTGTCTGCACCCACAGATCAGTAGGGGCGAGGGGAGAAGGTGGGGAGAGGATAAAACAGAATAACCAGTATAAACAGAATAAAGAGAATAAATCTGAGTATAAAAATAAATAAATAAGAAGACTGACTAAATAACTAAACTCTGGGACTGACTGTGAAGAAGGAAATAATAATAAGTGAGGCAGGTGTGTGAATAGTGCCAGTTGTGTAGGAACCCTGAGAGATCAATAAAGTGCCAAGTGCACTGTTTTGCCACATGATGCTGTATAAATAGAGTTCTGATGAACATGTGAGTCCGTTGATGGCTTATGAGAGTTCAGTGTGTGAGATGTGGGATTTGGGCTAAGAACGAACTTGGACCTGGTTTAGAGTTCGAATAGCCTGCGGGAAGAAGCTCAGTCTCATCCTTTCTATAAGTCTATAAGAAAATAACAGTCCAAATAGAATTAAAAGCTGTTCAATAACATTGACCTTTTCTCACCACATGCACTGGAACCTGGGATTTATCCCGTTTATCAAAGTGAATTTTAGTTGGATTCTGAATAATTATTGTTTTCTCATCAATAATTCATCTCCCAATGACGAGACTGCGGTGTTCAGATAGGGTTGATGATATGTCATATCTGTAGGTTACTCTGATCCTGAGCTTAAAACAATAGTGTGTGAGATTTTAAAATGCCTGTCAGTGTCTCGAGCCTCTGACAGGCTATTCATGAACATTTGGTTTAATATGCAGTGGTGCTTGAAAGTTTTTGAACCCTTAAGAAGTTATGTTCATGCATAGCATTTAGGCTACTTATTAAGTCCTATAAGTAGAAGGAAGGACCAAAACAAACAAATGAGACAACAAAAAAAATCAGAACTGCTCATTTATTTATTGATTGTGGACAATTATCCAGTATTACATATCTGTGAGTGGCAAAAGTATGTGAACCTTTGTTTGAATATCTGGTGTTACCAACATGTGCAGCAATAACTACAACTAAACAGTTGTGGTAACACGTGATTAGTCCTGCACTAATTTTAGCCCATTTCACCCTACAAAGCGTTATGTTGTTGGGTTTCCTCCCATTAACTGATTGCTTGTGAGCCATCCACCATATTTCTGTGGGACTAATAAGAAGATAGGAGATCAGGGAATAAAATAATAATTAATAGTAATAAACAGCAACATGAATCACAGTTTTTAAAGATGGGAATGAATATACTGTAGCAGCTTATGAGTGAAGAGAAGGAAACAGCAGCAAAGTGTCAATCAATGTTTCTCTGGTTCGAATTTAAGAGTCTTACAGCTTCAGGGAAGAAGCTGTTCCTTAGGCTGGTGGTTCTATTCTTAAAGCTCTGTGACCTGCTGCCTGAGGGAGCATGGCAAAACGTGTGTGTGCTGGGTGAGTGAGGTCCTTCATGATGCAAGTGGTGGTGGTGTCTGAGGTGGTGGGGAGGCTGACTCCAACAATCCTTGGCAGCAAAGCTTTCCTCTCTGCAGTAGAGCAGCTTCCATGTCACGTGTTGATGTTGGAGCACAGATCGCTCTCCACCGCATATCTGGACACCTCAACCACCCGAGGAAGTAGAGCTGTTGTAATTTCCTGAGTTGAAGTGTTGTTACCCCAGGTGAGGTAGCTATTCAGGTGCACACCCAAGTTCCTGTAACTTGAGACCATTTCCAGATCCTCTGCTGTGCAGAGGGGAGGTTGTGTCTGTCCTTCCTGAAGTCCTCAATCATCTCCATCTTTTTCACATTGATGCAGACATTGTTCTCCCTGCGCCAACTCTCCAGGTGCTCCACCTCCTACCTGTAGCCAGTGCTGTTTGTGAGGCATCCAACTACTGCTCTGTCATCTTTACAATATTTGAGCCTGGAAGGGTAGGTGAGAGTAAACATAAGGGGGCTAGACATTCAGCCCTGAGGGGAAGCAGTGCTGAGAATTAAGGTGGAGGATGAGATGTTGTGGTGGATCGTCACAGACTGTGGCCTGTTGGTCAAGAAGTCCAGGATCCAATTAACGAAGGAGATGCTCAGTCCAAACATGAGGAGTTTGTGAGCCAGGGCCTGAGGAATTAATGAGATTAAAGCAGATTTGAAGTCCTCAAACAGCATATGGGTGTAGGAAACATTCTACGTTAGATGAGTGAGGGTAGTGTGGAGGAGATCACTCCGGAACCGGGATGACGATGAGGGAGGAGTTAAAGATATCAGCCAGCATCTCACAGAGCTGGTCAGCACAGTCCCTCAGTACTCTCCCAGGGATGTGTCTGGGCCAGTAGATCTGTAGATGTTTAAACCCAAGTATGTGTCAATCCAACCTACGACCAAATGACATTTTTCATTACTTGAACCCATATTTTATCCTAACTCAATCCTAACCTAAATCCTAACCTCAACATAACCTAACCCTTACTCTAACCTTACACATAACCTCAACTTAACCTAACCCTTACTCTAACCTTACACATAACCTAAACTTAACCTAACCCTTACTCTAACCTTACACATAACCTAAACTTAATCTAACCCTTACTCTAACCTTACACATAACCTCAATTTAACCTAACCCTTACTCTAACCTTACACATAACCTAAACTTAATCTAACCCTTACTCTAACCTTACACATAACCTAACCCTTACTCTAAACTGGACTATAGCCTAAATGTAACCTAAAACTTACCTTAAACTTTACCATAATCTAAACCCAATCCTTATCCTCACCCTAACCTTAATCAGAACTTAAACTTAACCCAACCTAAACTTAACCTAACCTTAACCTTAATTTTAACCGTAGCCATAACCAAATCTTAACCTAACTCTTACTCTACAATTACCCATAACCTATTATTTTTTATTGTTTTTTGTTTGGTTGTTTGTTTGTTTGATTGGTTGGTTGGTTGGTAACATGTTGGTCATTTTTTTTAGTTTTTATTAGACCACAAAGGCACACATGCAGTTAATTTAATAAACTGCTAATAGTATGCTTTTTTAATTATAACACACTGATAAAAAGCAAATTGCAGTTTGGAATTTGCATTTTACAGCAATCAGATTGTAGTAATGGATTCTGCATATTACAGTAATCAGAGTACAGTTTTGAGTTCTGTATATTAAAGCAATGCAGTTTGAGTTCAATCTAGGATCCTTTATATGAAAATATGTTCTTCATTACTTAATTAGACTGCTCGTGGCACAACTAATCAGAGACACACCACTGTAATCATACTTTCTCAGCTATGATATTTGCATTGCGATACGCAGCAGCTTTATCAAACATGGCATCCTTTGCCAGCATTTGACTAAATGCCAACAACGACTCAATCATTGTGTTTGAAGAAAGTTCTGAAAAGGCTCAAAGCTGACATTTGATGAGAAATGTATCTTGAACTTGAAATGAAATTAAATGAGAACTCTGACCCTAACTCACACACGCACTACCTGTCTCTCATTCCGAATGTCTGCAATTCAAATCACAAAGCCTTCACCTCACCCCATCTAATTCATAAAGCTCACATTTTGTATTCAATGCGGGTTATTCGAGGTTGTGGCTTGGGCCTGAAAAGATAATCTTCTCAAAATAATGCTCGGGTGCAGTGTTTGGAGCATTTGAATTTGAGTAGAAATCTCCCTGTGTTATACACTATTAGACCTAATACTGCTTGTGTGAAAAGGCTGCATTAGATTTCCATTTCATAACTTGAAGATGAGCAAGCTCCGATTTGGACACTGTGCACAAAGCAAGTGGGGAAAAGCTTTCTTTTCATCGTATTAGTGACAGCTTAATAATAGAAAAAGGGCATTTCGGTGGGTGTGACCTTACACTGATCAGAATACAATGTGGCCTGCTTTAAATCACTGAGACTAATGCTGACAAATATATTAGAACCTGTTTCAGGCAGCATTACAGGTGCTGCGAAATAACAACGGATATCATTTCTAATTAGACATCACTGGAGACATTTAACAGCTACATGAACAGCCACACAACCTTAGCTTGTGCAGAATAAAAGATAAATAATCTTTATATTTAACTCCTGAAATCCAAGATCTGTACTTTGTTTGGTGGTTAGATGCCATTTTCTAGGCTTCAGAACTCATGATCAGAGTAACCTACAGACAATAACTTGGAAATGTAGCTAGGCTAAGTACTGTAATTTGATGTGTATCATATCTGTAGGAGGGCAGCATGGTGGCGCTATGGCTAGCGCGGTTGCCTCACAGCAAGAAGGACCTGGATTCGATCCCTGGGTGGGGTGACCTGGGAAGTTTCTGTGTGGAGTTTGCATGTTCTCCCCGTGTTCGCGTGGGTTTCCTCCGGGTACTCCGGTTTCCCCCACAGTCCAAAGACATGCATGATAGGTGAATTGGTGGCCCTTAGTGTGTGAATGTGTGTGTGCCCTACAATGGATTAGCGCCCTATCTGGGGTTGTTTCCCACCCTTGCGCTGGGCACCGGCTCACCCGTGACCCTTTTCAGGAATAAGCGGTTCAGGAAATGGATGGATGGATGGATATCTGTAGGTTATGAGTTATGAAGCCTAGAAAATGGCACGCAACCACGTTAAAGGTTCCCAATTAATCACCTGTGTTTACAGCAATAAACTGTATTAAACAATGATACCAGCACCATTCCAAACTGAGGCGGAGAAAGAAACCCAGTCTGAGAAAGAGTCCAGATTGTTCTATTACCTGAAGATGACCTATATGACCTTCACACCAAATAAAGGAATAACAAGCTATAAATTGACAGAGAGAAGTGGTTTCATTTCTTGACACAAACTGAGCTGACAAAGGTTTGCCCTCACAGCATTATTTTACAAGTGTTTAGATTCACTATGAGTCAATTTAAATGAAATTGTTTAAAGAGGAAAAATAAATAAATAAATAAATAAAAACAATGAAGTTATATTTGTTTAATTGTCCATTTTAATGGATGTTGGGTTTAAACACTTAATTCCAAGCTTTTTTATGAACATATATCAACTTTGGAAACTGAAAACAACAATTTCATGGCTATTTTAATCTGCGGATGTAGGTGTCCTTGTGTATCACTCCTTTTCCAATTATATTTTCTTTGTAAACAAAATATTTCCTCTTCAGACACACAGCGTTCTGCTTTCTGCTTGAGATATTATCTGCACTCCTCTGTGACTGTGTATGTCCTCTCAGCACACGTGTTGCATAGAAACGGCCATGAGAGCGTCAGAGTGAGCAATTACTTCCAGATTTCAAGCAACGCACCTTCTATTTTCTTGTGCGTGATAAAAAACAGCTTTGTGACATGATAACATGGTGCAATATCAACTAATATATATGTATCTTCTTCTGCAGTTGCATTCCAATTCAGATAAGGGTGACGGCTCAGTCCGGTACCTCCTCTCGGGAGAAGGCGCCGGCACCATCTTCACCATTAATGAGGTGACCGGAGACATCCACGCCACCAAGAGTCTTGACCGTGAGAAGAAAAGCCACTATGTTCTTCACGCTCGTGCTATCGACCGCTTCACCAACAGAGCTGTGGAACCTGAGTCAGAGTTCATCATCAAGGTTCAGGATGTGAACGACAATGCGCCCACCTTCCCCGATGGGCCGTTCGCCGCAGCTGTACCAGAGATGTCAGACATCGGTGAGTCACAATCTATGTAGAATCAGGTTGCATGACATGGACAAAACAGCACACCAGCCAAAACATTAAAACCACCTGCATAATATTGTATAAGTCCACCTTAAACTGCCCGAACAGCTCTGACACATTGAAGGTGTCCTGTGGTACCTGGGACCAAGACTAACCGTGCTAAAGCCTGTAGGTCCTGTACGTTGTGAGGTGAGGTGGGGCCTCTATGGATCACATTAATGAGCCTTGGGTGTCCATGACCTTGTCACTGGTTCACCAGTTGTCCTTCCTGGGAGTCCATTTGGTGTGTACTGACCACTTTATACTCTTAACTGGAGCTCTCACAGATAAGCAAGCAGCATTGCAAACACCACCAACGAGACAGTGACAAAACACGTTTGGAACAATGCTGAAAGCAGCAATATGATTGATGACATGAAGGTTTTAAATAGTTTTCATCTTCTAGAAGATGTGTGCTCATATTGTGGCTCAGTGTGTAAAAAATGCTGCATGAATCTTCCTATTCTGTGAGATTATTGGCTGCTTGCAAAGCAGAAACCTGATTACTGCCTGTCTCTTCTAGATCCGGTGTTTTCCATTATCTGATTACTCGAGTGCATGTAAACACATTGAGTGGTTTATTGACATAATCTGATTTTCTGCAGTTATCAGATTATTGAGAGCATGTAAACACACATATGGACTGTTCTTTCAATGGACCATCACCTGTCAAGCACTTCAATCCTCAGAGTACATCTGATGATCATGTGAACCCAAACTCAGCCAATCACTGATCGATATATTGTATGCTATCCATGATATACACTGATCAACCATAACATTATGAACACCTCTTACCATACAGGAGAACTTTGTAGTTTTATAATTATATACTTTAGTCCATCTGTTTCTCTGCATACTTTGCATTTTTAGTGGTCAGGACCCCACAGGACCACCACAGATTAGGTATTATGTGGGTGGTGGATCATCTCAGCACCGCAGTGGCACTGACGTGGTGGTGGTGTGTTAATGTATGTTGCTGGTATGGGTAGATCAGACAGTGGTGCTGCTGGAGTGTTTAAACTTAAATAGATCCACCTTGCAGATGTAATGTCAGAAGCTCATCTGTTCCTGCACAGTTTGGGTTGGTCATGCTATAGTCCTTCATTAGTGCTCGCAGGACACTGCCCACAGGACTGTGTTGGCTAGATATTTGTGGTTGCAATTCTCAGTCCATCACGGACACTCAGGGGTTTAAACACTCCAGCATCACTGCTGTGTCTGATCCATAATACCTGCTCTGTGGTGGTTCTTTTGGGTCCTGACCATTGAGGAACAGGAAGAAATGTAGCATCACATTTAAGTTCCTACTCAGCTGACTGGGAACCTCAAGTAAGCGGGAAGTATAACAGTACCAGATACCAAATGGAGTAAGAGCTGGTGTTGGTGGCTGATGATTATTAATTATATAACTAATTTTATAGTTAATATCATTTCAGATTTATGGGCTGTGTGCACTGGAAACAACCTGAACTGAACTGATAGAGAGAATCAGGAATGAGAGGGGGAGGGAAAGAGAAAGACAGTGACAGAGGGATAGATAGAAAACAAGATAGAGGGAAACAGAAAGCAGAGAGAATGAAGAGAGAGAGAGAGAGAGAGAGAGAGCGAGAGGACACAGCTTTTATTCAGCAACATATTAGAAAAGTATTAATATGAGTCACACATACCAGATATTGTTATTTCAGAAGTTTATATGCTGCTTATTAACCATTTAAAACCATTTGGCTTAATTATGATCCAAACATTAATACAGTTTATTATTATTATTATTATTATTATTATTATTATTATTATTATTATTATTATTATTTTATTTTTATTTTTTTATTTTTTTATATTTATATTTATATTTTTTTGCTTACAAGGACTAAAAACCCTTTACATCCAGGAATGGTAAACATTTCTGTTAGTGGGAAAAAGAAAGAGAAGAGAGAGGGGTAAAGTGAGCAGGAGTGTATTTGCGTAAGAGCGGGAGACAAAGAGCATAGAAAAGACAAGGAAGGGAGTGGTAGAAAGAACGAGAGAGAGAGAGAGAGAGAGAGAGAGAGAGAGAGAGAGAGAGAGAGAGAGAGAGAGAGTTAGAAAGAGACATAGGGAGCTGTGTTGTGTGAGATGCACATGGCTTTATTAGCTGGGTCATCAGTTTCTGATGGAGCACTGCAGGGTCCACTGCAGCATTCAGGGTCTCTGGCCTGTCTGCGTCTGGCTTGTTTGCAACCACGATTTATGAAGGCTATTGGCATGGTTACGGAGAACCTGGAGAGGGGATACAGCTCTTAAACAGCTGTGGATGAGAAACAGTGGGGGGAAAAAAGAAAACAAAGGGGGGAAAAAGCAGTTGTTTCAGCAGCATTTCGCTGCAGAACAGATCAGCCGAAAGTCGAACCCCTCACTCTGTATTCCTTACATTTCACATACTTAAAGAAAAGCCCTCACAGAAATATTTGTGCTGACAAAATGATGCATAAATCCCTGGAACGTTTCCCGGCTGTTGGATTGCCTGGTGCTGTGCAAGCTTAGACAAACAAAATATTTACAACACCAACCTGCTCCCGCTGTCCCATCACAGCAAAAATGTCAATACAAGTGTTGTCCAGTCTGATAGACGAGTAATCTAGTACAGAATGCCTGCAGCCTACATCGACGGCTGCACCCCCACCTTCCTTACACACATACATATATAGACACCCACACACACACTTTGTAGAAGCATGTCAGGGAAGTGCTAATTGTCTGCAGACCTCTTTCCTTCCTATCGGAATCGATTAGCTGAGCTCAGGCCAAAGAGCTGTGAAATTATCATTCTTCACAACCTGTCTCCACAGCCACCACCACCACCCCCCCTCCACACACACACATACACACCACCCCCTAGGGTGCTCACACACATCGTAAGAGTCCGGTTTCTACTTTCCTTCAGCTACTTGGGTTTCCAGGCCCACTTAAAGGCAATTCAATTCAAGTCAATTTAATTTCAGTTTAGCAGCTCCTTCTACAACAGACTTGTCACTAAACAGCCTTTGCGGAAATGTAGCTCCAGACCCCTATTGAGCATCAGTAGGATCAAATTCCCTGAGTGCATAAAGAATAAACCCAAAAGGGAAAAAAAATATCCTGAAAATCTGATTTAAAATAACTCAGAGCAACCTTAACATTAACTCTTAAGCACGAGAACCACTGAGAAGAAAATCAACAAGAATGAAGAAGAACCATAGCAAGGAACCAAGACTAAGGAGGGAAATGCTCCAAGAGCCTGTCCAAGAACACCTAAAATGAATCAATACTCAAAAGGCAAAAATGCTCAAGAAGAATGAAGAAGAACCAATGAGCGGAACCAGGGCTCATAGGAGAAACTCTTAAGAGCAATAAGTAAGATCTACTGAGAAGAACCAATGCTCTTTAGAAGGATGTTATATGCTGTATATTCCAAATGCATGAGGAGCCGTTAAGACAAAACAGGAGAAACACTCATGAAGATTGAAGAACTATAGCGAGGAGCCAAGACTCTAAAGGAAAAATGCATCAAGAGCTTGTTTACGATCACCTGAAAAGAGCCAGTACTCAAAAAGCAAAACTCTCAACAAGAGTCCCTGGGATGAACCAAGACTCATAAGCAGAAACCTGCAAGAATCATAGGGAAGTTTAGGGAATCCAACCTGCAAGCTAACCACCAGGTCACTATTGCCCATAAAATGCTGCCTTAGAAGCTAGACAGTTTAAGAGGCAGGTTTCTGAAAAACCAACCCTACATTAAATGCTGTTTGTAAATTCTTTAATTTCTTAAAAACAACACCGTAAACTAAACTGCACACGGTACATTGTAAATTGCAATTGTACATCCCACATATAAGCTTTGAGGAGCATTTCTAAAGCTCCACCTACTGGTTATTTTCATTGATTCTGCCTCAAGGTAGAGCTGCCTTCTAAACTATTTTGATTAGTGACTATGAACACAAGCAAAACATCCCAAGAGTATCAGTAACTCAACAGGCAAATTCAATAAAATACATGGAACCACTGAGAACAATGAATCAGAAGCAGAAACAAGAGATTCTCGTCTGCACCATCACCATTGAATCCAGTAGGATACGAACAGTGCAAGTCTTCCGCAGACTGGCATGAGTTGTTCTGCAGGGCTACCAGCTGTGTTAAGCATGTCGATACTGTCAAGAATAAATGATTTATCTCTGAAATGGTTCCTGCACAGGAGAAGGGAAAACATCTGTATCCCCATTTATTATAAAATGCTCTAAAAAAACAGCTGAAAAGTGAATACATACAGTGTTAACGTGGTGCACAAACATCTCTAAAGATGAGAACACCACACCACATTTGTGTTATTTGCCTTTACATAATGCTTGCCCCCTTTTGGGTGAAAACAGTTGACTGGTGGTCAATGCAAATGTCCAAGCCTTTCCCAAAGTAGCTGCATAAGTTGATTTTTAGCTATTAGTTCTCAATCTATGGTCAGCCAGGCCGACAATTACGTCATATCACTGCCGTCAATGATCAACGCTATTTTATAGAAAAGAAAATAGGGGCTGAATGTCTTTTCAGCATGCCTCCATCAAAGGGGACAAACGACCCCACCCTGTGGTCAAAAGTGTGTGTCAGATCCACCTTAATTTGGATCATTATGATGATAATCATCGCGTAAAATCACTCCAAACTTCCTTCACTGTGTTCAATGTTCTGTTCTGTTTTTAACATTACAACCGTGGACTCCAGAACGAAGAGCTGGTGGGCTCAAGTGTTTGCCACTGATGTACATGGACTGACTGGGCAATTTCAGGTCCAGCAAGTCGAAATCCACCCAGACGTTTTTGTTCCAACTGCCTGGGTGGCTCTGCTGTGGCGGCTGACCATTTTCCTCCTCTCTGTGGACAGCCTGAAGCCACTCGTTTTGCTGTCCTTCACTCTTTGGGGAAGTAAAGAAAATTGAGAACTAAGGTTTGGTTTCTTGCTGGACGAGCAGAAAACCATGCACCAGGTTTGAGGCACGGTGTCCAATTTGCCGACAGCAATATTACTGGGCTTCTTTTCACCCAAAATGGGGTGAGGTCGTTTGGAAGACAGGAAAGTAATGTATGGCTGCCCCTCATCTATACAGTACCTTGCTGACCGGATTAATGGTCACAGGCATTCGACAGGACATTTCTTGGTCTTGCTGGTCAGCAGAAGCAGCCGGAATCTTCACAGCAGCTATTGTGGGACAGGGTGCTTTTCTTCTCTTAGTGTCAAGGTTTCATTCTGCTATACGGTGAAAGCTGAGCACATGGCTTGTGCAGTGCTATCTCCCGGGCCCATGCCCGGCTCTAGGAAAGCAGTGCTAAAGAACTACCTCGGTGGAAAATCAAATTTCCACTATTTTTTACCCTTCCTCCAAAGCCGAGGAGTGTTCCGTAACCAGAGTGTGCTCCTTTATGCAGAAGCTATGGTGCTATGAAGTGACGTCTATCTGCAAACAAGGCGAGATGTATACTACTGGTACATTCCAGGCCTTTTAGCTAGGAAACAGTTCCTGTGCCTAGTTAACAGAGAGATAGACTAAGCATGTCTTGGCTATTCTGCAAAGCTCTGGCCGGGTGGATTTGGGTTGAGTCAGGTCAGAGAGAGACCCGAGCAGGCCCGGGATCAGCCAAAGAAAAGGGCAGAGCATTCGTGCTCTAACAGAGCTGCTATTTACCCTGGGACCAAGCTCAGCAGAGCAAACACAAGCTTGTTTTTTTATGTGCGGTGTAGAACATTCCTTTAAGTGCTTTCCTTGTCTTTCCTCCTTCCTCCCAGGAACATCAGTATTCCAGATCACTGCCACGGACGCCGATGACCCCACATATGGCAATAGTGCCAGGATTGTCTACAGCATCTTGCAAGGGCAGCCCTACTTCACAGTCGACCCCAAAACCGGTGAGCAGAATCAGAGCATGATGTCTTGCGCTCCCTGTGGAGCGGCCTGTGTGCTCTCGCTGTCATTAGAACCCTTATATCTGTTGAAAGAAAAGACTCCAGCCTTGTAATATTCTTGCGTTTTAGTCATTCCTTTGGTGTGTTGGTCATAAACTGCTCATGTGGCGTAAGCCTATGAATTATGAAGGATTTTGTTTGAAAAAGGCATGTTTTGGAGTTGAGAGCCAGCCTGTGGAGACAGGGCTTAGTGAGCAGGGCAGAAAGCAGCCAGTCAGGTACTTCTGTGCGTCCTGGATTGCTCGGGAGCATGTAATTAGCAAGTCAATAAGTAAGTAAGTAAGTAATTATACGTCTTTAACCCGTTATGTTGAGCACACATGGGAATTCATCCTCCGCGTTTAACCCATCCACAGTGATACACACATACACACTGGTGGACACCCGGGGAGCAGCTGGGGAGTTCAGGGCCTTGCTCAAGGGCACTTCAGTCATGTCCTGCCAGTTCAGGGATTCAAACCAGCAACCCTGAACTGGACCCTGAACAAAGCTGGTTCCCCAGCCACCAGGCCACGGCTCTTCCCGGTTTAGATGGAGCAGAGACACAGGGCTTTGCCAGGCCGATGTGTGTTGGTGCCCCTTTTTCAGTGTTTTTGAACATGGGAGTGATTTACTTTTGTTTGCTTAGTTGGAACAAGGGATGCATCCTTAGGTGTAAGTGGATTGTTACACTTTGGTTTTGTTTGTGGGAAGTGGGCTACCATCCTTTATTCCATTCAAACGTACAACCGGTGGTCCACCTACTGGTATGGTTGTTTATTTTAGAATGGGGAGGGGGGGCGGGGGGTCCTTTGGTGTATTTGGCTTGATCCAGCTATGTTTCTCTTGTTCGATTGTGGGGAAGTGGTTCATTTCGAACTGGGGGTGAGGTTCAGTTGAATGAATGACTGAATGAATGGAGACCCCCCCCCTCCACCCCCCATGTTCATTCAACTGTTCACCCCAGATGGTGCCATGGCAACCAACCAGACCACTCACATTAGAAAAACCTGTATTCCATCGTCAATTAAGGTGGTGTTATGGACTCAGCAGAATTGGATTTTAGTCATTTAAAGTCGAGTGACAGGTGATTTCTTATTTTATAGTTCTGTGAAATAATAGTAGGCCTGTACATCTTGTAGTCATCACCGGTCCTGGAGGACTCCTACCTTGCACATGGTTTCTTGCTCTTACACACTTCCTTCAACTCAGAAAGGGCTTTTTAATTAAGTAATTAGATGAATGAGTTGTGTTGGGAGCACGGTTGGAAACCGCCGCTGAACTGCTTCGTCTGGCTCCTATCCATTCTATAAAACCTTTATTTAGTTCTGTTGGAATGATGGGAAATCGGAAAGCACTTTTTAACACTGATCTACCAGCAGCCCATATAGAGCACATATAGGGGATGTTCTGATCTATACATGCTCGATCTGCAACATTTCAACACAGACTCTAAGCATCAGTTTCCCCCTTTTTGCTCACCACCATCATCAAAAATGACTTGATTTCTCTATGACCGTATTCTTGGTCAAGTTAACTGTTATGTACACTCACTGTTTCTTTGGGCCATACCATGTACACAAAAGGCCTACTACTAGTATTTCTCTGTGAACTATAGATCTGTTTGGGAGTGAGTTTTTAATCCTGCTCCTGCTACAATTGCTCCCACCATCCATTTTCTGAACCGCTTATTCCTGAATAGGGTCACGGGGGAGCCGGTGCCCAGTCGGCAACTCTGAGCGCAAGGGCGGGAAACAACCTTAGACAGGGCACTAGTCCATAATAGGGCACACACACACACACACACACACTAAGGGCCACTTTAGAGTCACCCATTCACCTACCATGGAGGTCTTTGGACTGTGGGGGAAACCACTGTGGGGGAACACGGGGAGAACATGCAAACTCCACAAAATTTCCCAGGTCACCCGGGATCGAACCCAGGTCCTTCTTGCTGTGAGGCAACAGTGCTATCCTCTATCCAAATTAATTTGTCTTAATTTGAGATTTGAATTTAGATATTTGTATGATTTTTTTTAAAGAACTACACAATTCTCTGATAATAGTCTGAAATCTCTTTTGAAAATACTGCTTCCAAGTTATTAATAGTAATAGTAATGGTAGAATAGAATATTTATAATAAATTCTTCAAAATTCTTATTTTTGTTATTTTTATATGTATCCATATTATCCCTTCTCAGGATGTTTATTCTGAAATTTGTGTGCAAAGAAAGAGAGCAAACCCAATATGAAATATTATGAAATATTATTTTTCAATCTATTCAACAGGCATTCACTACACACACATAGTAAATGATGACAATGCAACAGATTATTTTCTTTGTTTTATTATTAATATTATTTGTTAAAAGTGTGAATGATTGTGGTTTAAATGCACAGCCCTGTATTTGTAATAATAAGGAACAATTAAAATAAATAAAACAGATATAGGAAAAATAATGATGAAATTCACTAAACCTGAGCTTTTGAATAACAAAAAGTCATTTATTAGTATGATGTAAAATATTTGATGTTACATGACATGAAAAACACATAGTAACACCAGTGACACAATGAAACACCAGTGACATTCATACAGTAACCATATAGCAATCTAAACGATAACACTCATTATCAACACCAGTTTCATTCTTTAGCAAGAGTTATATCAGAGAAGGTCTGGCATTTTCTCCTAGGATTTCCTAAATCCATCTCACTCTCGACACACTACAGGTTTCCAGATTTTGGGATTCTGTTCTGTGGAGTGTTGAAACACTTGCAGGCTTAAATGTTATAATCCTGAAATCTGTCTGCTAAAAAAAAACCAAAAAAAACTCAATGAACAGCTTTTCCATATATTTTATTTATACACAGGCATCACTGGTGTTACTGACCCTTTATATGTGTAACACCAGTGACATTTTGCATGAAAAATGCATTTTACAAAGATGCTGCTACAGAGAAACAAACCCCTTCATTTATGGTGTACAATGTAAATTTCACTATAAATAAAACAGGTCATGCCTGTGACGTCAGCGTCAAACTTCATATAAGATGAGCTAAATGAGAAGATAACTGAAAACAGACTGTGGACCGTGCTTTTTCATTCATTTCAGGAAATAGGATAAAGGAAATCAAGTGATGCCATCAGCGTTTCTGTGAGTTATTTGTAATGATTCGATTGACTAGTTGTTCAAAATACTTGACAGGGATCCGAATTAAATACATAAACAGCCTAAATGTCCTTTATTGTTTTAATTTACGTATGTATCAGTTATATCCCTTCTCAGGGCTTCTTAAATTTGAACTGATCTGGGTCAGTGATATTATTAGCCAAGTCTTGTAGTTTATGATTTATGAAGGATAGCATGTCATTTATTTGCCCGCAAAGTGCTGATCTATGGATCTAAGAGTTAATGTCATTTAATTCATAAATTTTCCAGGCATGTTCAGATTATTGCAGTTAAATTTGTAGAAAAGCTTGTTTAAAACTGGAAATATGGCACCGACGAATATGGCGTGTGACCCTTCACACTCAACTGTGGGGACAAAAAAAAATTGTGTGTGTGTGTGTGTGTGTGTGTGTGTGTGTGTGTGTGTGTGTCTTTTTTACATAGGGCCCACCGTATTCCCTTCCCCAAACTCTTAACACCCACTGCATCACAAACATTATTAGGTAGGAACCAGGTTTGAGCCAGATTTGAGGGCATTTGAGTCAGGTTTGAGCTGTATTTGAATCAGGTTTCAGCCAGTTTGTGCCAGTTTGACCCAGATTTGAGCCTGGTTCAGTTACTTTGAGCCAGGATTCAGAATTGGTTGCATTTTCTTTCATTTGCATTTTTGTCCTCTCAGATTTGCATCAGGTTTCACGATCACACTGGTTACTGGTCACTACCAGACATGCAGAATTGACAGTTTGCATCACTTTACACAAAACAAAACCTATTGATTTCATGATCAGCCCCCTACGCAGCCCTGCACACCTTCAGCTCACTAGTGCTTGTTGAGTTGTTTGTATAATGTGCAGCACCTGCACCGTCTACTGTAGCTTGAGTAGCAGCCCTGTATTGTCAGTCCATTGATGGAAAATGTAGAATGTGGCAGCAATAAGGAGCTGATCATAAATGTCAGCTCTTCTGCTTTTCTTTTCTTTTTTTTCATCCCTGCGAGCTGCTGAAAAAGTAATCAGCGAATGAGTCAGCGCACTATAGTGGGCCACAAGGCTGCAGTATCAGGGAGCCCATAAAGCATCCTTCTGTCTCCCAGGTTATTGTGCCGGCCTCTGCGGACTATAATTGATGGGCTCTCTTATTGTAGAGGGGCTTTCAGACGTGCTGTTTGCTGCTTTTTGAAGGAATAAGAGGAGCCTCCGAGTGGTCACCTCCCCACCACCGGCGGAATGTGCCCTTTGTTGCTGTGCCTTTGAAAGCGAAGCATCCCAGTAAACGTTCATATGGCCTTCGAGTGCATAAAGTGGTTGGAGTGTGTGTGTGTGTGTGTGTGTGTGTGTGTGTGTGTGTGTGTGTGTGTGTGTGTGTGTGTGTGTGTGTGTGTGTGTGTGTGTTAGACAGAAGAATCAGTGAAGGGGAAGGAGGAGAAGAGATGGAGAGTGGTGGGGTCAGATGAAAAAGGGGAGAAAAGAGAGAGAGAGAGAGAGAGAAAGAGAGAGAGAGAGAGAGAGAGAGAGAGAGAGAGAGAGAGAGAGAGAGAGAGATCATTGATTATCTTGAACTGACTTGAACCTGGCCAAAGCCAGGTCTGAAATTGCCCTGCTGCTAAGTAATTATATTATTGCTCTGCTCTGAATGCACTTATATAATGAATTCATTTTTCAAGACTATATGATTGGAAAATTGCCCACATTATGAAAAATGTTGTGATTGTGTCCCATAATGTATGTACGTTGCTTGGTTGTTACAGCCTATTCACTTGCTTTCCCCACTTGTCAAAAGAGGGAATAAAGTGTGCTTTTCAAGACGTTACAGTGTATTCTGAGATTTGGTATTTTAGAAGAAGTCTTATGTTATTAAATCTAGAGGCAGAAGAAGAAGATTAATTATATTCTATTTTTCAATGCTAAATGCATTTTTCATGCTGTGAGCTGTGACCCTGTATGGTTTATTTTTCAGTGGCCCGTGTTTTTCCCATTACAGACACGGCGAGCTGAACCAGTAAGTTACCCATACTGGCTGCAGTATCTCCAGGTTCATTGTTTCAGCTCAAAAACAACACAACCTAAAGTTAGTTATGATCTCAAAAGAAGAATTATGAAAACAGTGCTGGAGATAATCTCGCTGTGTTTTTTAAGAATTGAAGATCTTAGAAAAAAAATGAATGGACTGAAATTAACGGAGAATTATGGTTAAACTATGCTGAATAAGGTTTGTGTTAAAAGTTAGTTTATGTGATTAAGAAGTAGGATAGATTAGGTTTGAGTATATGTAGGGGCTAAGATGTACGTTTAGGTGTAGATGAAGGTGTTGGTTAGGGGTCATGTGTGGATTAAGAGGTGGGTTAAGATTAGATTAAGGGTTTCATGTGCATCTGTGACTAAATCTGAATACTTTACTGACCCTTCCTTCTGGTTCGCTTTCCTGGACTTTGCTGATCGGTTTCTCATGTCATGAGTCAATGTACTGGCAGAGCTGACTTGGATCTTATGGATTCACATGGCTACCAGATCAGGCAGAATCTAGAAGATGACATTTCAGTGAAGTATTTGGATTTTTGTCCAGTAGCCTGACCTGAACACTGCCTCACTGAGCTCCAAAATAGAAGCCCATTTGTTATTGCATACAAAAAGAATTCACAGACATCTACTTTAATTCACACATTTACTATCATCCTCATCATGTCCCCGCTGAGCTAGACCTCTGCGCGCCTGCCTCAGAGCAGCAGTTTTCTGCTGGCAATGTCTGTTAAATGACTGAATGTATTTCATCAGTTAAGACATGGACATCAGATTAGGACAGGTTTATTAAAGAAAAATGGAATAAACAGAGCTTAGCAAGCAAGCAGCATACAAGCAACCTCCCACCAGCTGACTTCATAGCATTTCCGCTGTTATTTCCTGTACTACACATTCTTTATTTCCTTTTTGTCATACCATTGTTCTTTCAAAGATGGAAACAGTGCCAAATAGTCCTATAAATGTGTAAATATCCCACAGCTTTAATAATTTTGGAAATTGCGTCCAGTTATTGGCAGCCCTTTAAATGGGCCATAGCCTACATTTGTCCTGTGTTTTACTGTTTCCTTGAGGTCCACTTATGAGATTTGTTTGGATTTATGTGTAAAAGAAGTTGCGGTTGATGTGTTTATATGACCATTATCCATTTTATATGACTGACACAGTGTGTAATGATCTCCAGGTTCACACTGAGCATTCTGTTTTACTTGTATAATGTGTATGAATGGGGGCCAAAAATGTGTGTGTGTGGTTTGTGTCCAGATGGATATGATGCGTGTGTGTCCCATTTGATTTAGGCCTAACCATCCTGGACCCACTTTCCTAGGACAATAATGTAGCACAAACTTTTTTTTCTCTCTTCAGCTTTCACTGAAACCACCCCAGTCCGCTGAGAGTGTTATGCTATGGTGGGTTTTGTAGTCATGGTGGTGTGTGTTTGAAATGAGACAGTGCTTGTTTTTCTCACATCAAATATGTCCTACTGTATTTAAAACTGGTTTATATGTGTGTGGGGAGTGCCAGGGATCTGTGTGTGTGTGTGTGTATGATATATATATATATATATATATATATATATATATATATATATATGTGTGTGTGTGTGTGTGTGTGTGTGTGTGTGTGTGTGTGTGTGTGTGTGTATATGTGTGTGTGTGTGTGTGTGTATATGTGTGTGTGTGTGTGTGTGTGTGTGTGTGTGTGTGTGTGTGTGTGTGTATACATGCGTATATATACTGTATATATAGAGGTCCACTGGCTTAATAAGAACAGCTTTCTGCTGAATGTATAACATCTCTTGTCCACCCTCAGACCAGCCGTTCCGGCCTAACTCTTAATCTCAAAGGCATGTCCTCTATAATTAAAATTAAGATTTAAGATAAGCCATTTATTAAATTAAACTGGTACATGCCTCATATGCAATGACTTTGTTGAAAAGGCTGTTGTGCTGCACTAGATTGGTTACAGCTTGTATAATAAGGTGGCTGCTCTGAGGGCAGTGGAATGGCATTCTTGTTAATCTGATGAACCACTGAAAGAAGCACCGTTGCTCTTTGTGAACCAGGTGAAGCTATTCTTCATAATTTTTTAAAAATCAATTATCAGAAACCCTTATCACAGTATTCTATTTTTTGGTGTATATGTAATCACAGTAATTTGGCATTTCAGGGCGCTATAATAAGGACTGATTTGTTTATGTGTTTCAAAGATTTGGAATTTCGTGAACATTAAATCTTTTTAAAATGGTTTTTAATTAGTAAAAGTGTAAACTGTGGAGCAGAGGGGCATATCAAAGAAAAATGGGCTTAAAAAGGCCATTATTGTCAGCACTGTACTAGTGGCATTTACCCTCTCTCCACAGTCTTCCCAGTACTCACTACACTGAAACACTGGAGCACAGTGATGCCCTCCAGGAGGTCAAGTGAAATGGTTTATCTCACTGGTTATTGCAAAACTATTGCAATAAACAGTCACACAGGGCAAAAATATATGTGCTGAGAAGAACATGCTCATCTCAGAATAACCATCATAAAGTCAGCAACACCGTGAAGGTTTAAAATAAAACTATGACGTATTCTATCCATTACACTAAATCCAGAGGAATGATGAGAGAACATTGCACTTTGTGTCAGTTTTGGCCTTTTTGACAAGCTTGGCAGCAGGCACATGAACATATTGATAACGAGTGGTGGAAATTCGTTAATGTTACTGTCAGGTGGGAGACAGATGCCTTGCTACCGTAATCAAGTGTCATAACATCCAATTATTTCCTTCAAAAAACACATCACTCGTGACTAAATTAGATGAAGAAATAGAAGTCAGATAAACACTTTCAGTTGTTACTTACTGGGGCTTGTTATTATAAATTGCTGGCCTATATTCTCATATTTTAGGTATTTAAACCTGAAAAGAAACATTTGAAACAGTTTCATGCTTATTTTCTTTGAATGAGCTTCCTGCACTGTTGTTCGCTTGCACTGTGGAATTTTTTAAGCAGAATTTTCATCATAAAAATAAATGTGAGCCTTTTGTCACTGTCAGGTTAAAAAAAAATAGCATCTCCATTTTTACTGTTTTTTCACCACTGATATAATGTGATCTGGTGGTTTTATGCATTGTTTCATGATGAATGGACCAATAGAAACACTTTGAAATTACCTAAAATATATATATAAAGGGGTTGGACAATAAAACTGATACACCTGTCATTTTAGTGTGGGAGGTTTCATGGCTAAATTGTAGCAGCCTGGTGTCCAATCTTCATTAATTGCTCATTACACCAGTAAGAGCAGAGTGTGAAGGTTCAATTAGCAGGTAAGAGCACAGTATTGCTCAAAATATTGCAATGAACACAACATTATGGGGGACATACCAGAGTTGAAAAGAGGACAAACTGTTGGTGCATCTGTGACCAAGACAGCAAGTCTTTGTGATGTATCAAGAGCCACGGTATCCAGGGTAATGTCAGCACCACCAAGAAGAACCAACCACATGCAACAGGATTAACTGTGGACGCAAGAGGAAGCTGTCTGAAAGGGATGTTCGGGCGATAACCCGGGTTGTATCCAAAAAATGTCATTCCCAAGACAAACTGATGCTGTATTGGCCATAAAAGGAGGCCCTAGTTCACCAAACTAATACATTATTGTGGTCTAAAACCAGGTGTTTCAGTTTCAGGTGTTTCAGTTCATTGTCCAACCCCTGTATATATGTATATATAAATCATCTCTCAGTCACTTCTCTATTTAGGTGATTGTATAGAATATAGGACCTGAAATTGTCTGAAAGAGTGACCAGTAATGTTTTGTTTGTTTTTTTAAGAGGCAAAAAAGTGTTTGCAAGCTAATTTGTTATATAGCTGTGATGTAGGTACATTAAAATATGTTACAGGTAACCAAATCCACAGTCTAGAATCTCCAACCTGGTCAGCAAAAACAAATGTCTTGTTTTTAAATCGGTTCAGTTCAGGGAGCCCTTGCCACCTTCCAGAACCTGAGCCAGTGTTTATCCTGGTTTTAGGACAGACCCTGTCACCCTCTCCTTTGGTTTGCCAGCTCTCTTCAATTCTAATTCTACACTGCTTTGCTTTGACAGTGAGTGAATAAGCAGATTAAAACCGAGTTGCCTTTCTGATATCTCTGTGTTTAAGAAGCTCTTGTATCGTCAGTCTGTTTATCAGTGCCAAGTGTCAGTGAACCTGATATATGTAGAAAAAGGCCAGCACACCCATGAAAATCTACCAGACCACAATCAATAACATTGTATTTTAGATGTTACAGGATATCGATACCATGTATTAGATTTTTTGTTTCCTCCCTGATCAGGAAAACTACTATGACTTCTAAATAATATAAGGTCAAAATCTGACAGGCAAGAATGATCACTAGATCAGAAATCATGTTTGTCATCACAGAAAAACAAAAGCTCTTTCTATAAAACACCAACTTTACAGGAGAAGATCATTACCATCTTAAGGACTTCTTTAAGATGATAAGTCTCTTCTCCTGTAAAATTGCATTTTTTGTTTTTCTGTGACGACAAACTTGATTTCTGATCTACTGATCATTCTTCAATGTCAGATATTGGCCTCATATTATCCAACATTAAAGAACTCTTACAAAATATTCAAATGAAATGATTGAGTTTTTTGAGAATTTCCACTAAAAGTGAAAAATATATATATTTTTATACAGTGTTGCTCCTGGATTTCTGGGATCTATTCCCATAGAAGCCTATTAGCTATTTACGGTGGAGTAGAGACTTGGTCCCAGTGCTCCGGCTGGTGAATTCTTAGAAACCAAAGCTGAGGGGTCAGTAATCCCCCCACTGGTTGCTTTCAATCTGATTTTATCCTTTTGTTTCATCGCTTCCCTCGGCTACTGTTTCTCATATGTCTGTGTTTATCCCCACTAAGGGTTAAAGATCATATTCAAGGCCAGAAGAGTTTGATTTCTGTCATAGTTGGACATTTCAACAAGACTGATTCGTTCTGACCAGTGTGTTTTCTGCTCCGAAGGATTTTTCGTGCCCAGGGCAGCACGTCATTGTGCGCGTATGTGTGTAGGATTGTATGTGCTTATGGGTTATTGTGTGCGAGGGTGAATGGAAGCATGCACGCGAATGTGAGTGTGTGCAACTGGGGAAATGCATCAGTGTGTGTGTGTGTGTGTGTGTGTGTTTGTGTGTGTGTGTGAGCATTCACATGTGTCACTGTGTGAGTCATATTGATATAATCCCACACTTCTTGCTTAGAGAGGTGCTTCTGGCCTGAGAATAAAATGATGGAAAAAAGAAGAATCAGTGTTTCATCCTCTGTGCTTTGGATGTCATAACCGGGTGTGGACACGCTTGCGTCCTCAGCCAATAGAATGCCACGGGCCAATTGATGCACATACTTTAAATATACCTTGGGTGGACATTTGCATACTATGAAAAGCTGTCAGTAGCAACTAGTCTAGTGCAAATAACCTGGTAAACCCACTGTATCTCAAAGAACTTCGGCAGTGTTAGTCTCTTGCAAAGCCATGTAGCTGGCCTATTTTGAGGGGTGACTCAAGTGACAAGCCTCCTTAAGGTTCATTTATATTTCCTCCATGTACTAACTTGAACATGTCCATTTGAAATGATGTCACTGCCACTGATAGCATACTTCTGTATGTCCTTTATGTTGACATGGACGCTAATCCTTAGACCCCTGGGCCAGTTTCACTGGATGCTTTTGAAGTTTGACAAAGTATTAATGAGAGACAATCGCACATGTCAGATGTCATTATCAGGACATCCTGGGTTGTTCAAATGTGTCTTTGTTAGAAATGTAAATATTAACAGACTTTAGATGAGTTGGACCATGTTTTATGTTCATCTACAAGTTTGTTTCTTGAAAGGACAATGACAACAGTACACACCACAGACAGAGAGTGTTCTTGAGCTGAAAGTGCAAATTGTTTAATTTCCTTTGTGACCCAATATCTAGGTTGGGACATCATCACCCGCCTTCATCCTGCTGATCAGCCAGAGTCATCCAGAGATACGATGGAAGGCTGCTTTGGTATTTAAACTGGGATTTAATTCTGCTGTGATTTAAGCTGAATTACTCACTGATGACAGGTTTATTGTGATCAGATCACCGGTCTGTGGGTTCCTCTAATCCTGAGTGATGGAGCCTTGAAGACACTGGTAGAGTCCCATTCAATACATTCGGGATAGGTTAGAGTGGCAATTCTAACATCAACATCCAACGTCGGTACCTTTCCTCAACAATGCTCTTCAGGTTGTATACAATAATGTTTTCTCAGAGTAATGTTCTGACATTTAGTGTAAAATGTTCCCTGGAGAGAAAAAGTTTTCCTGCAGCAAACTGTGGATAGATGGATCATTTTAATGCCCTTAGCTTTGGAAAGACAAAACATTGGAAAGCAAGGTGTCTACAAATGTGGGGATATATGATTAAAAAAGGAGGTTAGAGTTAGAGTTAGTTAAGATAAGATAAGATAAGATAAGATAAGATAAGATAAGATAAGATAAGATAAGATAAGATAAGATAAGATCATCTTTATCAGTCCCACAGTGGGGAAATTCACATTGTTACAGCAGCAAAGGGTTAGTAATGCACTATAAAGTGCTGGTTGTTGAGTCTAACAGCAGCAGGAAGGAATGACCTGCGATTCTGCTCCTTAACACACTTATGGTGAAGCAGCCTGAAGAGCTGCCCAGTGCTGCCAGAGACTCACGCATGGGGTGGGAGTCGTTCTCCACCGTGGATGCCAGCTTGACTAACATCCTTCGGTCTCCCGCCACCTGCACTGGGTCTAAGGGGCTTCCCAGGACAGAACCGGCGCCGTTAATGAGTTTGTTCAGTCTCTTCCTGTCTGCTGCCGAAATGCTGCTGCCCAAGCAGACCACACCACACACCATAAAACATGGGAAAAGAAAGAAAGAAAGAAACAAACAAACAAACAAACAAACAAACAAACAAATAAATAAATAAATAAATAAATAAATAAATAAATAAAAAATATATAATATAATATAATATAATATATAATGAATAATAATATATATATATATATATATTCATATGACATTAAGTTGTGTATATTATATTTCATATATATCATATTTTAGTCAACGCTCTGACTGATAGACTCGACGCTCTGATAGAATGCTTGTCTTTAGCAAGATGAAGTGCTTTTTTCAAACTTCTTCTGCATTAGCATTTAACTGTTGCCCAAAGCACTTTTTATTGTCAACATGAAAAGTAGAGCCCCCTGGAGTTAGTCAGAGTTAAAATATGTGATTTGGGGCACAGCAGTCACCAGCTGGGAATGAGCCCATGGCCCATCTCTAGTGTGAAGGAATGTGTAATTGCGAAAAACAAATCCTATGATTTATAACTGAACATTTAAAAGTATTAGCTCTTCGGTATTTTAAACAGGGTTTAGTTTTAACTCTAAGAGATCTGCAATTTGTGGGCAATTCCATGCAATTTCAGGAACAGAGTAACCTACAGACATGATACACATATCAGCATCATTGGCATCTTCATTGTGTGATGAATCATCAGCACGTAATTCAGCTCGGAAAACCTTCATCACCAACTGAATTGAATCCCAGTTTAAATGCCAAAGGATCTTCCAGTGCATGTTTACTGCTCTGTCCATGTGCACATGCTCAACCTGCACACAGACTCTGACTGATCAGGGAGGGCGGGGCAAGGTCGATGATGTCAAGGGATTACACAGTTTTCACATTTGAATAAAAAATTGAATAAATGTCCTGAGAAGGGATAATATTGATTCAAACCAAAATAACAAGAACAACAAAGGACATTTTACTTCTTTTGGACACCACTGTCATGTATTTTTAAGAACTTATCATTATAGATATCTTTGTCAATGTATTAATCACAAATAACTCATAAACATTATTGCATTTTCAGTTACAAAAATACTTTGGATGATCAATTTCCTACAGGATATCTGAGATGTAAAATATGATTAGTCCTAATGAGCAAAAAGGAAAACCAAAAATACCCCCCCTCACAAATTGTAGGCAGGTTTTTGGTCAAAACATGGTCAAATTCATAGAAATATTTAAATATGGTTAATATTATACATCTCAAAGGAAGCAAATTTGAGTAGCATAGGATCTTCTGGAAATGACAGTGTCTTTTTGTGTATAATAGTATGTCCAACTATGAAGATATCTGTCACGTACCCAGACCACATTTCCCAGCGGGCCATGGGTGACCCAATCCCCTTCTCAGAGGGTCACATGATACTGTCACGTACCTGTCTCATCCCTCTGGTCTGTCTATGTCTTGTTTACCTCCACAAGTGCTTCTGTAGCACATGTCATGTCTCCACCCTTTCCCAGCTGTGTTCCATAACCCTGCCCCATCGTTATCATGTCCCAGGTGTGATCAATGTTATCGTGTGTATATAAGTCCCTTGTCTCAGTCAGTCCTGGTCGTTCTTCCTGTAACGTCTCCTGACATAAAGGTGGGGTGGAGGCGGAAGTACTTCCAGGGTTGAGTTTATTAACAGGAATTTTACAGATAAGGCAGACTAACCATCAACACGAGTAGACGAGACAAGTAGACCATGAGACCAAGTAGACAAAGACAGACCAGAGGGACGAGACAGATACGTGACAATATCCTTCAAAAATTGCCGAAGGATTTTGAAGCTTAACCTATGTCTCTTATTGTCAACATTTAAGAGTTATTTTGGTCTCGGTTTTGTCACTTTCTGATCCCATCCACTAGCAAAGACTTCACAGAATAGAATTTAAGACAGTGCTGCATAGCTCATTTACCACCCAGTTAGTTTATTTCGGTCCAACGTCCATTGCCATGCCATCATTTCACAAGAGTTATGAGATGATTTGATGGCAACAGTGCTTAATCCTCACTGGTCTTTGTCTTATCTCTTATTTTACTTATTTAAAACTCTGTGAACGTCTTCTGTGTTTTATATGTTAATGCTTTTAAATTGTGGGTCATTTTGCAGTCTCCTTTCAGAGTAGATTCATCTGATGAGCTAAAGATCACATTCAGTCAGTCAGCAGAGTATCAGAGTGGAGAAATCAGAGAGCTCAGTCAAAACTCAGGAAAGGAAATGTCTTCAGAGCAGAAATGTTGTCATTCAGCGTAAAAGGTTATATCCTCAATAATGACTCTTTTACTTTTAATGCAGGCTTATGAAAATAGTCATGATGGCTGGTAATCGTGAGTCCAGTAGGTCTATATAAGCATCTCCTCGGTCGAGTCTCTATTTAGTTGTTCGTATAGAGTGTGTTTACAAAACGACAGTGAGAATAGAACTTAAAATTGTCTGTAATAAGTAACAGGTAACGTAACTATGCTGCACAACACTGTAACACGGGTACATTACATCACACTGCAGGTAACAAAATCTGTAGCAGTCATGCCTGAAATATCTTAGCTGTTCTGAAGGGGGAAAAAAAAGCATCATGACGTGGAGCTCTCGCCACCTTTCAGAACCTGAGCCATTGTTTATCTTGGTTTTAGGAAGGTTGCCGTTGCACTCTCCATTGGCCTGCCAGCTGTCTTCAGTCCCGGTTCTAGTTTCTTTGGTTTGACACTGGATAAATGAGCAGATGAGGTTCTGATATCTCCATGTTTGTGGTAGCTCTTGTATCGCCATTCAGTTCATATCAGTGTCATTAGCAGTGCATGTACATGAAGACGTATCACATATCCTAAAAAACCTCCTTTAAAAACCTACCAGACCACTTTGTTTTCATAATGAATATGTATGTTACTGTAGGGATGGACACACGGCACATTAATATTAAATGTTTGCATGAGTGCGGCCACCTGAGGCCACTCGTGGAACCCAGACACAGACACTGTATTAAAACATTACATAGTGCATTAAAATGGGTAAATATCTGTATATTGGGGAGAGCTGGGCTGATTGACATGGTCTTCATTCATATGTATTAAGCCCTCATATAATAACAAAACCAGCAGCCAATGAAAGGTGAACATCTCATATGAAGTGGCAAACAGCTACCACTAACTCTAACCCCCTTTTCATTGTGTTTCATTTCTCCCTCGTGTGAATGTGTATGTCTGTGTGTCTATAAAAGGTTTTTCACACTCACGCCTACACATTCTCTTAAAAGGGCTTTTAAAATAAAGATCCATTGACTAGTTCTTTTTTTGAGTCTAATGTGCTTCGTCTTTTGTTGACTTTTACTTGTCAAAGAATCTACCTCTATGATGAAGTCAAGAACCGCTCACGATCACTGCTTTAAAGTAAGGATGCACTGATATTGATAAGACTGATATGAGAATAAATCATCACTCCTGATATTAAAAAAACAGTTAATTTGGGTTTTGGATAATTAGGTCAATCCATAGGGCCAGTATATTTATTTTAATTCAGAGAAGCCCTGGCTTTCACCGTGTAGGTTGCTACATGCTTGTCTTTCTGATCTGATTCTGATTTAAGCTTCGGAAATCCAGACCAGACTAATCTGCAGACATAGAAAACCACTTGTCATCATCAATGTATCAACACGTATTAATAAGCAATCAGAGTAAACATCTGCCTGTTCCAATGGAATGAAACACAGCTGAACACTGTATGACCCTCCCTAAGTGTCTCTAAGTGTTCCAAATCAAAACATTACATGATTATTCAACATATTTGAAAATGCCAGAGTTAAATCCCGTCGGGAAATGGACGAAAGATAAAAACTGGGTACTAAATCGGGGTGATTTCTGAGTGATTGAGAGAGCAGTCCTCTGAGCTATAAAGGAAAATGAGACAAGGGAGGGGCTGCCTGCTACTCTTTACTAGAGTTCAAATTTCACTGAGAGTCCTGAAGTCCAGAGGATGTTTCTAAACATCTAAACATATAAATAATAGATAAATAATGGACCTTCAAGTTTTTTTTGTTTGTTTATTGTACATCACTTAAATCAGTGGCACCGGTCAGCATAATGCTATATACACCATGCCAAGCACCACCCAGTCAAACTAAGGTATAGTTGGCCCCTCTAGCCCCATGTGACTACAATGTTTAAGCCACTTGCTCCCTAAGGAAAAAAAAGGACCCCCTTTTTTGAAACTGATGTACAGAATGATTGAATGACTGGATGAATGAACGAAAGACTGGACCCTTCTTCCCTCCCTTCTTTTTGAATAGAAGAAATGGTCAAGCCACCCCATTTGTAAATGTATGAACATTGAAATTGATTTCCAATATCCAAAATAAAAGGTCAAAAACATTCAACACTATTTCTAATCCTTATGAGCAAACAAAATTGCATGCATCACTATTTTCATTCATCAAAGCTTCAAATTAAAAAATTATTTAAATGATCTAAATGCATATTTGGCATTCTAGTACAACCCCTTTTATGCTGAAATTATAAGAAGAAAAAGAGCAAACCAAATCTGGATCAGTGACACCATTAGTCCCACCCCCTCTGGCTGATCAGTCAGAGTCTGCATGCAGGTTGAGCATGTTCACATGGACAGAGCAGTAAACATGCACTGGAAACTGCATTGGCATTTAAACTTCAGCTGTTTTCTGAACATGATTATTCACTGGTCCTTCATCACACAGTGGGACCACAATACATGACTAATTTAGTCATGTAGTTATAATGATATGTCATCACACATGTTATGATGTGTGTCATGTCTGTAGGTTGCTCTGATCCTGAGATATAAAGTTACAATATGTAACTGTCCACAAAGTGCAGATCTTGGGTTCTGAGAGTTAATATGCAAACTTTATATATTGCTATCAGTATCTGAAAAAGCCAGATCGTAAACTGTACGTTTAAGAAGAGGCTGTAATGTACAAACTGTACATTAAACATTATGCAAATGAGTGGAATATATATGCTTTCATTCCTGGTTAGCTTCATTAGTCTCGTTTTGTAAACTCTACAGAACCAGACACCACTTAAGTGCTTTTGCCATTCATATTTACTGCAAAATAATGCCTTTTATATGTATGACTGAATGCGAAACGGCTATCTCTATAACTCATCCCACCTGATAACCATAGCAGTGTGCACAGCACACTTCACACCTGAATGCGTAGGCTGTTGATCTGAAGCGAGAGCTTTTCAAAAACAGGTTAGCCATACCGTGGTCCTCTCCCAGAGCCTGGAGAAGGTCTCAGCCTTTTTCTGCATCACTGTCCACCCCTGTCCGGTTCCTCTCCTCTCTGCCTGAGTGTTTGTTGCTTGAGGCGGAATGCTGAGACTGTTTAACATGAACATTTTTCCCTGTTTTGCGCTCTGTTGTCTGTTGAAATCCCAGGCTTTGGCAGGTGGGATCTGCCATGGATGTGTAGGGTGCAATCTCTGTGGCATTCTCTGGGGCTGAACGCTACCATGGGTTTATGCGTTCTGGCGGGCTGAGGTACCTGTTTGCATATTTCTCTCTCATTTTCACCAGTCCGGTACATTTTTGCAACAAAAATTTGTGTCTCCTCATATTTCCATGCTGAAATGCTGTATTTCATATTTCCATGCTGTCCTGTATCCAGCAGCATCCCTTTTGGAAACTGAAGCAAGGTGTTTTAGCGGCAGCGTGTCTATGAAAGGTTGCTGATGATGCTGATTACTAATTAAGTAATCTAATGATTGCTTTGGTGGCTTTAGCCAGTGATATAAACAGTAACCATAATCATACCCTGACATTAAATATATTTACACTCATCATCAAAAATATAGTTGCATCCCGAAGGATTAAACGAATAACCAAACAGAACATTCTTGAAATTGATGTGTCGAAAAGTAGGAAAAGCGAATAAACATAAAGATGCTCTGATGTTTAGATGACTGGGTCAGAGCATCTCCAAAATATCAGGCAGGTATTGTGGGGTGTTCCTGGGTTACCCAGTGGTCAGTACCTACCAAATGTGCTCCAAGGAAGAACGACATGTGACGGGGTCATGAGTGCCCAAGGCTCACTGACACACTGGGAGGCCCCAGTTCACAACTTATAGGAGGTGGTGGCAGATACCACAAGACACATTCAGAGGTCTTTTTGAGTCCATGCCTTGACAGGTCAGAGCCTTTTTCAGCAGAACAAAGGATATATATTTTTTATTTGTATTACAATTTAATGTAGTTAGCATGAACATCTGTTGTAGTTTGTACTTAATTGCTCATAAGGATTAAAAACACTACATCCAGAGTGACTGACCAGAGTTTTCTACCCCTGCATTAGGGTGTGTGTGTGTGTTTTGGACACGTTACAGTTATTTGTAATGATTAGATTGACAAGGATATTTACAATAATAAATTCTTCAAACTACTCGACAGTCGTCCAAATGAAATACAAAAACCCTGGGTCTTTTTTTTATTTTTTGTTATTCCTTCTTGGGATTTTATAATGAACCCTGTGTGAGTAAACCCTATGAGTCTGCATGCAGGTTAAGCATGAACAAGTGGACAGAGCAGTAAACATGCCCTGGAAGCTCTTTGGCATTTAAACTGGGATTTAATTCAGTTGGAACTTCGTTAGATAGGATAAATCATGTAGTTTGTTAAGATGTATCTATCAAGTCTGTTGGTTACTTAGATCCTGAGATATGAAGCCTAGAAAACAGCATCTAACTGCCAACAAAGTGTGGATCTTGGGTTCCAAGAGTCGATTTTCAACATTGCCTTTAGCTTCCCAGCAGAGCCCTCCTGCTCCATACAGCCCCAATCTATGTTATTGTAAACAAAGGTCTTCAAGATCCTTCTTGAATTGGGTGACAATTAGCAGCCCTGAGTGGTGCAACCAGTTAGACCGAACCAGTAGACCATTCACTGAGAAGATCTACTTTAATTCCTGAATCAGGGTAGGCCTTCTCCTATGTGACCACATATCAGTCTTGCCCTTTTTGCAGTGTACCACCAACCCCACAGTCTCGCCACCTTGGATTTATAACACGCTCCTTCATTTGATGTTATGGATGCATTTTAAAGGAGTCTTCCGAAGGCTGTGTTTCATATCTTTTCAAGGCTGTATAGTCAACTGTAAAATGATGAAAAAGGAAGGACATCTAACCTTGGCTTTGAAATTCTGGCAACATAATATATTAGAGCGACACAAGAGGCAGACTCTTGGTACTTTGAACGTTCTTTATGGAGCTACAGGAAAAACCAACACGTTCCTGGCAGCCCTAATTTCTACACCTTTTACTTTCACTCTTTCCACACTGTTGCTGAGTGTTATGAGCTGCCTGTTTAACTAGAATCTGATCTCAGATAAATGGAGCACGCATGTAACACAATAATCCAGTGCCTTTAGGGGTAATGACTGCAGCCACGCGTTTCCTACAGCTATTGATCAGCATGTCACCCTGCTGGGGAGGAATTTTGGCAGACTGGCCGAGTGGAACTGCTTCAGCCCAGTGGCATTTCGACATCTTGTTTCAAGTCCTGCCAGAGCATCTTGATGGAGCTGTGCTTTTGTTTAGGCTCCAGGATTAGGTCATTCAGAAACTTCAAACCTTCTTCTTGTGGTCCAGATCTGAAGATTGATGTGTTTTGATGCATTGTCCTGCGGGGCGACCTGACTGTACCTCTGCTTCAGTTGAAGTTTCTTCAGTGAAAGCAAGCCAGGCAGGTTCCCACTAATACTGACCAGTACATTCTGACAAGCAGTGATATCAGTCAGTATAATATAATATATGGTCAAAACATAGAACAGACCAATAACTTTAGTGAAATGTGACAAAATGAAAATACATATACATATGAAAGCTATGTTTTCATAGTTTGAAAATATTTATAGGAGACAGTCATACATGCCAGATATTGTTATTTTCAGGAGATTCAAGGCTACTCAAAGCTACTGAAAATTGATCATCCAGTGTTTCTGAGCTGAAAATGGATGAAATTTGACAAAATAATTGACAGTAGTTCAAATAATAATAATACAAAAACAACCTAAATAAATTATTTTGTTATTGATGTATGCATCAGTATCATTGCTTCTCGGAACTTTTATTCAGAAATCCGAACGCTGTGTGAGTAACAAAAGAGCAATAGAACTGCACATAACTGCCCACAAAGTGTGGATATTGGGACCTTACAGTTAAATAACTGGGACTTCTGAGTGGAGTAACTGTCTAAGCGTTGGCGCTATTGTTGGGAGGTCACAAGTTTGCTTCCAAATACTGTCAGAACCAATAATACCTGGGAAGTGAAGAGCTCATAATTAGCCTAGCTCACTCTTTCTGAGTGGGCAGGATGCCCCACCATCTCTCAGTGCAATGCTAGCTATATATAACCATTATAGAACCATTTGAATGCATGGATGGGTCCTTGCCTGGCTAAATGGGTCTTCACTGTAATGGAAAACCTCTATAAAGGTCTAAAAAGTGTCTATTGGTGGAAACCCCTCGATTCAGTACTATATAGAAAGCATTTGGCTTAAAGTATAGAGTGCAGCTTTCCTTATTTTTCAGGCACGGTGTTTGTATTCCTCTCCAGATGTGTAGGCTGTGGTGGCTCCAGCGTGAACATTTTCCGCAACACAGAAACTCTGACAGGTCGCTTTAACCTTGTAAAGTAACACATCTAAGCCCAGAAAACTCTTACTATGCACTTCATTTACATACCAGAGCAAGACTAACTGTAGGTTTCATTTTGCATCAGTGCCTTTACCAACACCTGCCATTTATCTGAATGTCAGCTTCTAACAAGCGAGCTAAGATCGCAAGATACCGATCCTGAGCGAAGGTCTATAATAACCACAGCTGCCAATAATTAACACAGCCTATCTGCTCTGCTTTCACACTGTTAGATTCTCCTCAGCTTCAGAAGAGACGACTACGTCACATTTGCATTCTGCAATCTGCCTGCACCCTCCTGTGCACTCTGCCGAGATTTCAGTGTCTCACGGTTTCTGTTTTTACTCTGCAGACTGCAGCCTACACTATTTCCCCAGGGCGCATAAAGGTGCAAGTCAACCTGTCTTCAACTCCAGCCATCTTCTATTCCTTACGGGGGTGTATGTTGGTTGTGTGTGCATTTGTGGAGCCTGGGGGTCACGGTGGTGCCGGGTGGAGGGTATTGTGTGCATATTTCATGACATGTCCTGACTTTATATTATAAATAAGGTTGACCTGCGAAGGTGACCTGAAGCAAAAAAAAAAAAAAAGGTCCAGATTTTATGCTTCATTTGAAGCTTAGAACGTTCTTACTTCACATGCACACTTAAATATTTATGGTACATATGGTTGCTAAGCTGTAATGAGTAGCAAAGCTGCACTTCATCTGGTAGACTTTGGTTTAATTCCAACCACTCTTGACTAGTTAGAGGCTTCTGAGTGGAGCGACTGTCTAAGCGTTGGCCTTATTGTTGGGTAATAACAAGTTTGATCCTAAGTTATGCCACAACCATCCATGATGCCTGGTAGGTGAGTAGGTAGGATGCACCTCCCTCTCTCAGGGATTACTCAGTGGGATGCTTGCCAGTGTTGTCATTTCATAGCTGACATAAAAGGAATGGATGGGTAGCAAGCTCCTCCAAGCCTGCTGAGCTCCAATGGCACTGCAATAGCAGTAGCTCTAAAAGAAGCAGTTGGCTCTTGTAACATCTCATGCAATAGGTAGTGAGTATAAAGACAAAGAGGTGGTCATAATGTTGTGGTTGATTTATATGTCCAAATGTTTGCGGACACCCATTTTAGTGAATGCATTCAGCTACTTTAAGTAAGTTGTAACTAAGTAATTAATAAAATATTGCCAATAGAATAGGACTCCATGTCTAATGCCAGGTGTGGATTAATAGGATATAAAGCTCCCCAGCATTAAGCTGTAGTGGAGTGCAGTGGAACTGTGTTCTCTGGAATGATGGCACTCTATCCAATATTTTTGGGATGAGTTGGGGAGTTGGGAATGAGGTAGGTTCGTCATCACCCAACACTAATGCAATCAGATCCTAGTGAATGCAATCAGATCCTCACAGCAGTTCTTCACACCTAGTTATTCCTAGTAGAGACAGGAAATAAACAATGAGCAAGCATACAGTTCTTGAAAATGCTGTATGGAGACTTATAGAGTGTATTATTACTCAAAGATGCATATATATCATATATATGGGACAATAAATATTGCACATTATAGTCTTGCATTCAGACATTGCACAAGCACAAGGCGGTTAATGGAGCCTCCCCCAAGCATGCTGCAAAGCTAGAGAGGTCAGCCAGTGTGCTAATACCTTCATTAAAAAGCAGGCCACTGGCTAAGAGGCCACAGTCCAAATGAGCTTTTGTTCTGTGCTGATAAAAACAGACAAGGTCCTTTCTCACCACCCTGTGTTGATATTGCATAGTAATGGTTTTGTATCACATTGGCATTTACACTGGGTTCACAAGGAAATATCTCAGAGAACCAAAATGGAAATAATCATGAGAATTTCTTGTATTTACAGTATTTACTGCCTTGACACCCAAGGTTACAGAACAATCGCAGTTGGAAAAACAAAACGAAAAAAAATGCAAGTAGGAGGAAGAAAAGTGAAAGTGTTTCAGTGCTGATAGAAAAAGTTCATTGTACGAGTGGAAGGAAGGACACAGAGATCCCGAGGGGAAAGTAAAGCGCATTAAACTAGAAGGAAGAAGGTGTATCTGTAATTGTATTGTTTTGTCTCAGGCATCATTAGGACCGCACTGGCCAACATGGACAGAGAAACCAGAGAAATGTACTCCATCATCATCCAAGCCAAAGACATGGCCGGCTCCGTGGGGGGGCTGTCTGGATCTACCACCGTCAACATCACCCTGACTGACGTCAATGACAATCCACCCAGGTTTCCTCAAAGTGTGTTGCTCAAACAAATACTAACAAGCACCATAAGATAGTAACACTGCTAATGATAAAGCGAGTCCGAACCAGTCAACATTAACCAGTTCATTAACCACAGGTTTTTACTGTGGCCCAGTTCACACCTAGCATTATCCTTTTGTGGGGGTTTTATATAAGGACCACAAAACAGGTTATATCTCAAATCCTGTTGAAACCTGATCATCAAGAGGGCTTTTGAGTTGAAAATACAATAATCTTGATGAATTATTATATAATTATATATATATAATTATATATATAAATGTAATGATTTGATTGACAATGTTATTTATAATAATAAAAAATGTCTTCAAAATATTGTCCAAATAAAATAAAAACCAACCTGAATGTCCTTATGTTCCCAGTTTTATTCCTTCTCGGGACTTTAATTCTGAAATTTGAACACTGTATGAACAAAGAAAGAGCAAACAGCCCCTCCCTTCGCATTTTCTTCTATAATCCAATAGCCGAGATAGTGATGTCACCAGCCCCGCCCCCCGTCACTGATCAGTCAGCGTGTATATGCAGGTCGATAAGTGGTCAGCACAAAGTACACGTGCAAACAGGCTACAATGTGTCTTGAGGATGCATCGACATCTGATCCCTCAAAGCACATTCAGAGGTGGTCAGAGACGCATACGACCACATTACTATTGTAGTGTGCACACCAAATCATCTTGTTGCGTCTCTGACAGCAAAGCACCTCCCACACAATCCAGGTCCCTGCTCCAACTGGTTAATGCGTAATATCTACAAGACCACAGTGTCCACCACCCACATCCAGCAGAAACAATGTGAAAAATCACAGGCAGTCACTGGAAATGCATTTAAAATACCAGGTATGAATTGCTGTGCATTTTGACTGTCATTTCCATCACATGCCTGGTGTGAACAGGGCCTGTTTTAACACCTATTTCATTATCCATCATAATTTTACTGTTTAACAGTTTTGGTCTACATTTTACATTATTCAGATGCTCCTCAGTGCTGTTATTTTTCAGAATAAACTCCTAGAGTGCTCATTTAAACACATTTGCTCTAAACGTTTGCGTTCTGCTCCAGAGAACTACCAGCTGTACGTGCCGGAGTCGGCTCAAGTTGGAAAAGCTGTGGGGAAAATCAAAGCCAATGATGATGACCTGGGTATCAATGCTGAGATGGCGTACAGAATCACAAATGAGGAAGGAATGGCCATGTTTTCCATCTACGCCGATAGTGACAAAAGAGAAGGGGTCGTCTCTCTCAAGAAGGTGGGTGTGAGTGTTGCTGTCCATAACAGGGTGTAGTTCTGTGTTAAAGGGGCTGCAGAATGGTGCTTTTGATCACCTACTCAGGGTTTTTTTAGCTGTAGACTGTACTGTTGACTGTTGTACCATCAAATAAAGAACAATCTTCATTATATAGGTCTATAGAGCTGTTTGTTCTTGTACGGGGCCGCTGTGAAAAAAAGAAATAGTAGACTACGGTATTTTGAGCAATAAAAATCATTATATTTTGAGAATAAAGTTGTAAAATTGCATAATGAACCATTTGAAGACAAGACTAATTTTTGTAGTTTGACTTTTATTCACCAAAACATTATTTGAGTTTTGATAGGTGACAGACAAACATGCCAGATATTATTATTTTCAGCAGAACCTTGACTTCATTTGAGTAAATGTTATCAGAACTTAAATATTTGCATGAAATTGAAAAACGTGTATGAATCAAAAATATACTTGCCCCTACAATGTTTTTTTCTTTATTGCTATAAGGACTGAAACCACTTTGCATTACAGAAATCCTGTTGGAACTTAATCACCAAGTGTTTTTGAGCTGGAAATAATGGCAATAATTTTGATGAGCTATTTGTAATAATTAGATCAACAAAAATACTCGATATTAGTCCAAACTAAATCTGTATATTGTTTTATTAATGTATCAGTATTATCCCTTCTCCAGAATTTTATTCTGAAATGTAAACGCTCTGTGCGCAAAGACAGAGGGCAAACAGCCTGTACCCCATTTTCCTCTTCTCCTTGGGGATTGATCATTTTGATTATCCTTCTCATTGTCTCGTGGGAGATTAGATTGACAAGGGTATTTATAATAATAGTGGTTCAAATGAAATAACCCCCCCCCCCCCCCTTTTTTTTTTCATTTACAACCCAATATCTGGCTGAGTGATGTCATTAGCCCCACCCCCTCTTGCTGATCAGTCAGAGTCTGCATGCAGGTTGAGCATGTACACATGGACAGATCAGTAAACATGCACTGGAAGCTCCATTTAAGAGTTTTCCAGTTTAGAGTTTTCTGAGCTGGATTACTCACTGATAATTCGTCACACAACGATGAGAGCACGGTTAGGTAGCGCAAGTCTTGTACTTCCTGTAATTCAGTGAGATCCTCTTTCTTTCTGGTTGACTAACTTGAAGGTCATATTTCTACCTGACTATCTTACAGCCACTGGACTATGAGAAGAAGAAGGCCTACTCATTAAGTATAGAGGGCATGAACACACACCTGGACCCTCGATTCTCCCACCTGGGCCCGTTCAAAGACACCACCACCTTGAAGATCATCGTTGGGGACGTAGACGAAGCACCTGTGTTCACCATGGATTATTACATCATGGACGTGTATGAGAACGCTCCAGCCGGAACAGATGTTGGCATGGTAACGGCTCAAGACCCCGACAATGCCAGGGGCAAAGTTAGGTGAGAGCTGGATTCAAGTTCATTTCATTTTTAATTGTATCCCTTTATTATGAGGGGGAGGGGTCGTCATCACACACAACACACCTCTTTCGCATCACAACACGGCCCTTGAAAGGTGATATTTCCACTCCCATTGAGCGCTTTGACAGCCTTCTAGAGAAATGGTTTTCCAATCCTCAGGGACGTGCCACATTGCATGGTTTAGTATTTTCCCTGCCGGAACACGCTGTGTTCAAATTACTAACTAATTACGAACCCCCTAATGAGCTGAATCAGGTGTTGTTGTCATGCGAGAGGAGATGCCGGAGAATAATGCAGGGCTCCACATAAATTAAGACACAGCAACAAGAAATGGGAATAATTGTTGGAACACTTGTATGAACACTGTTTTTAGTACATTAGCTCCCCAAGCTTATTCAGCATGCCTATTTTAAACGTTCAAATATTCAGCACTTTCAAGGCCTCATGGCAACATGAAAAGCCAATTAACAAGGAATACTTACTCATACCTCCAATGATTTACTGTGTCACTTCTTCTGCAAACCAGAGTTATGATCCACCCCATCCAAAATGTTCCCACTTCTAATTGCAGGTATTCCATTGACAGCAGTGGAGACGGAGAGGCACTTTTCAGCATCGATGCCAACAGTGGGCTCATTAAAACCACCGCAAGCTTGGACCGGGAGGCAGTAGCCTGGCACAACATCACTGTTAAGGCTTCAGAGGTTGGTAAGTACGGCTCTGCGGCCAGAATCCTATGAGTGCCAGTGTGGGCTGGTGAAAATGCCATACGCTTCAAAATGAGGGTACCAAAAGGGTTCTTTGGAGCAGTACCACAGAAAAAAAAACAAACACTTTTGGTTCCACCATGAATGTATGAGGGATTCTTTAAAGGACCTTCAGAGTGAAAGAACCTCCATATGTACACTCCTGAAAGAGGTGCCTCAAAGAGTGCTTTGCAGTGTTGCCTAAACAATTTGCCCCCAGTTAGCCCCCAGAAGGGTTTTTGGAGCAAAACCATAGACCAACCGCTTAATTTAATGATTCTTTAAAGAACTACATTTGTCAGTGGGGTGTGAAGAACCGCTACATACACTTTTAAAAAAGTGCCGCTTTGAGTGGTTCTTTGAGTGAAGCTATTGATTCTATTGCACCACACTCATGTTAGGACACCCCCACGTTTATTACTACTTAGGATGCTCAGCCCGTCCTGATTCTAAATGAATAGACCATCATTAGAAAGGACTTTGGAGGAGGCTGCCTTATTTATACCTGAGAAAAAAAATCATAATTTGGTTTGCTTTTGATTGTTGAAGTGAGTGGGATCACCATCGCCAGATGCAAAGAGCTCTCTGAGATCTTCAGAAAGAAGGTTGTAGATGCAGATGAGTCTGGGAAGAGATTTAAAAAGATCTCACAACAATACATGTCTGGAAAATAGTTTACAACATTTAAAACAACGGCCATCATGGGTAGGTCAGGCCGTTCTAACAAGTGCAATCCAAGAGCAGAGCATCATGGGACATACAGGTGACTCTTGCCACAGTTGATGCCAGAGAACACCTAGATAAAGAGTACGATGCCTGGAACCATGTGCTTTGGACAGTTGAATTATTTTTGGCTCAAGAACAGAAGACATTTTGGACACAAGAACGCCATACCAGCTGTGAAGCATGAGGGTGGAAGTGTTATGGTTTGGGGCTATTTTGCTGCAACATGTTCTGGGGAGCTTTCCGTCAAAGACACCACTATAAATGCTGAATTGTATCAGAGGGGGCTTCAGGAAAATATAAGATGGTCTGTAGAAAGACTGATGTGGAATCATATAGCTGGAGGAGTGGAAAAATCTTCCTTTCGTCAATGTCAGAGACTGGAAGATGGATATAGGACACATCTAATGGACATTATTTCAGCCAAAGGTGGAAATACCCGCTATTAGGGCATAGGGCAGGGGTACAACTCCCTGGTCCTGGAGTGCCAGCTTCCTGCACAGTTTGCAGATTTCCCTGCTCTAACAGACTGACTTAACCTGGCAGTTAACAAGGCTAACATAACCTCTGTGTGGAGGTGAACGGAGGAAAGGAAATCTGTTTATAACAATATCTGGACACACAAGAACGTAAAAGTCCACGTTTTTCAGAAATAGATTTGTTAGTGTGGAGAACCTTTTGATGATAAAAGAACCTTCACATAATATGAACGTTTCATGCCAATGTACAGGTTCATCCTTAAGAGTCTTTAAACCTGTAAAGTGTTCTTTGCAGTCAAACATCCCATTGACAAGAAAAAGAAAGACCATTTTTTTTGAATGTCAAGATTCTCCATCAGTTAACAGTTTTGCTGTAACCATACATCCAAGCCGAGGACCATTTAGGAAGCCTTCTTTTTAAAAGTTCTTCCAGTGGGTTTCTCATTTTGAAACAAGAGGAGATCCATCTCGTCTAAGACAGCGCTTCAGGGCCGAAGTTACAATCAGAGATATTGACCAAAGCAAATGAGAAGCCCTGCATGGTGCGATTGATGTTGTGCTGTAGGTAGCGCTTGGCGCTGTGTTCAAGGCGGACAGGGTCGATTGATTTCCCTTTCCTTCTTCTTTCTTTCTTTTGCTTATCTAAGTAATTATCCCTTTCTTCGTCCTATTCTTTTCAAAAGTGTCAGTTAATGAGTTGGAGTTGCCCATTGAAAGCATCAGCAGACCTAAGACTGATAGCAATCCATCACTATTAGTGATCTGCATGTGATTAGAGACAGACAGATATACGCACTGGCCATTACTGGCCTTTACTGATATTCAGCATTTTTTTTTTTAACTCATCGGCTGTATCAGTTATCAGCTCCTTGACAGAGATACCATTTAGGGTGGAAAATGCTTAGCCTCCAGGGTTCATATAAATGTAATCTTAGAGAGCGCCACTGCCTCCTAACATGCTGAAATATTCATGGAATTTACATTCAAACAGGCCCAGTCTGCAGTTCCTCGCTGCTCTAAACCAGCGTGGTTGGTTTGTTTGTAGACTTCAGTGGATGACTTCATGTGAAAAGCCCCAGAGATAGGCTTTGGCTGGGTCCTCCAGGGACCTGCTTGCATGGGTTTCTCTACAACAATGCCACAAAACTAGTGTGATGGTAACAGTGTCGTCATGCCTAAGACCACATCCGATGTGATTTAAACCAGGAAGGGTTAGGGTTGGAAACAAAGGCATGAACACACTCTTAATGTCGTAAACTGGTTGGTTTCCCCCCATCCAGCCTCTAACTATTTGATCGAAGATTGACAAACCTTCAAAAGTTTCTCAATGATCTTGTCACTGTTCAAAAGTATCAGATCCTTAAAGGGCTTTCGGAGATTCTTCAATATGAAACTGTGGAGGAACCTCCAAGAAATCCTTGTTTTTTGAAGCAAAGTAAGAGGTTCCACCACATTTCCAAATTGAATAACATGCAAAGGTTCCTCAAAGATCTTGTAATTTTACAGTGCATATTTTTTCTTCATCTTTTTTCAGACAATCCAAAGCTGGTCAGCTATGTTCCAGTCACAATCCAAGTCCTGGACATCAACGACAACACACCCTACATCCCTACTGACCATGCCATCATTGTGTGTGAGAGTTCGAAACCAGGGCAGGTTAGTTATCTCTACACAATCTATTTTTTTTTTCAGCTCTGTAATATAGCATTTGGAATGTTCACGTTTCCATGTTTCATCACGCTTCAGAACTGCAATTTCAGCTCTCCACATTTTCTTTTTCCAGTGGTTCCTTTCTTCTTCCCCATGCTATCTCAGAACCTTCTGTCATACCACAAACACGCTCTACCTCTCTACAGTCTTGAGATCTGCCTCTCTTTGCTTATTTCTGCATGCACACACATTCACACACCCTCTGTCCCTTTATGATACATCTGACAACATCAGGGCTGGATTTATCTGCAGCTCTGCAGACTTGGAAGCCTCTTGAACCCATAAATTATTCAGCATGCATAGGATGTCTTCTGGAGCAGATAGTGGGCCCACACTGCACCGAGCCCACTGGTGCTGGCTTGTAAGAAATGACGAAATGTTGATCACCATTCTTTTCTGACTGAAACCCTTGTGCGGGCTGCTACTGATCCCCATGCAACCTCCCACCATTCGCATGAAGATCGCTAAACGTGGTGGATAGACTGCACTTCTGGAGGCCAGGGAAGCATAGCAGGTGAAGACTTGGGGCCAGTTCAGCTAAAAATATGATAAATTATTCCCACTTGTCCTGTGGATAAATGGGGCCAGTAATGAATGGAAATAAACCCTTGCTTTATTTAGTGCTGATTCCAGAGTTATTTATAAGAGGGCGTGCAACCCGCTGCTCCAGCCGAGTAAACTCATTTATGTGTCCCTGTTTGGAAAAGTCTGGCTTGCAACACTGTATAATTTTGGTGCTTTTTGACTTACACATCAGTGGGTAACAGCATGATGATATGCTCTTTTTATTGGGCTAAATTCCATGAAATATAAACCATTTTGGGTACATCATCTATAGAACGTAATATATAAATCTATTCGTTTTTATATTTTCGAGCGAAGGATATTCTGAGTGAACAGCAAAGCACTTTTGTAAGTCGCTCTGGAGAAGGGCGTCCGCTAAATGCCATAAGCGTAAATGTAAATGTAAATATTGTACATACAAAGAACCTGTTTCGGAGAGAATAATTCACCTTCTGGATTGGCAGGATGGCCTTCATTCCAACCCAACCCCACCCCCGAAATCCCCACAGTGGACAATGCTAGCTGGCGTGGAACTGGGATCTATCAAAGTCTGATCTTCACAACAGTTTGTGGAAGTGTGTCACGGCACGAGCAAAGGAGATTTCTGAGGAGCTCAGAAGAAGAGTTATTGATGCTCATCAGACTGGAAAAGGTTACAAATGGTCTCTAAAGAGTTTGGACTCCACCGATCCACAGTCAGCCAGATTGTCTACAAATGGAGGGAATTCATGACCATTAATACCCTGCCCAGGAGTGGCAGACCAACAAACACCACCCCAAGAGCAAAGCCCAGTGTTCCTAACTTTTAAGCAACTAAAGACCTTTGTCACAGTGGCCAATGGTAATGTCCATGTGTTAACTATCAGGAGAACAGTGAACATTATCATGATTTTGTTGTTTTACTGGGTCAGGACAGCTTGCAGTGATCGGCGGAATAAATAATTCTGAATTATACCAGCAAATTCTATAAGATCATTTCAGGAGATATGTCTGTGAGCTGAATCTCTAGAGAATATGACTCTGGGTTTTACAGCAAGACAACAACCCTAATCTTACAAGTCATTCTACCAAAGAATAGCTGAAGAATAAAGTTAATATCTTGGAATAACCCAGTCAAAGTTCTGACCTTAATCTAATAGAAATGTTGTGGAGAGACAGCAGTTTATGGGAAAAAAAACCATCAACATGAAAAAAAATCCTTCAAGCCAATGTGCAGGACTGATCGACTATCACTGGAAATGGTTAGTTGAGCTTATCGCTGTTATTGTCCTCTATGAATAAATAAGCAAGTGTAATATTTCTGTCTTATTAGTTTGATTCCCATTATCTGCTTTTAGGACTTCTACAATGTTCACATGCTTTGAAGCACCACTGCAGATGCTGGTTATATTTTTGAAACATTAAAAATATTAATTTTAATAGTATCATGATATTATTTGTTGTATTGCCCACCCTTACATCAAAAAGAAAAATTGTTTTAGTGCTAAACATGGAATACTAGTCAAATCACTCACATCAGAACTTACATCAGAAAAATTAAATATTGTGATACGTAAACATGACACAAGCTTGAACCATGAAGTTTCCCAATGCTATATTTTTGCCATATTTCTCATCCTTACATCAGAAAATCTAAATGTTATGATAAAAATCAGTCAGTGCGAAAATATCTGTGAAAATAAATGTGAAAATATTGATTATTAAGAATAAGTGGTGATCTTTTTAAGAGTACAGTCTTATTTTTCTATATCACCCACCCTCACTATAATTATTGTATGAGTACTAACCTGAAAATGTCTTAAATGATCACATTATATATCAGCTACATCACCCCCTTTCACTTGATAAGATAGGACAATAACAAAACAAGAGGTGTCTGGGTCTCTGGAAGTCGTGACAGCAGATGGCAGAGGCTGACATGTCCTGCAGCCCTTATTATAAGAGCTTGGATACACAGCGTGAGCTTGAGTCTGAGCGGATGCGAGACGTCCTGACGAAGCCCCTGCCGCACTCTTCGGGTGTCCCCCCACGCAGACAGGTGAAGATCTTCAATAATTGGTCCATCCCAGGCATGAGGAGCTCTTTTTCTCGCTTGCCGCTGATCCACTGGTGGGGGCCAATTAGGTTAACAAGCTGACAAAACATCATGGTGACGAGCGTTGCTTGAAGTCAGCATGCATCCGCCGCCTGTGATCCAGCATCCCTGCTGGGCCGAGCTCAGCGTGCATGGAGATTCCAGCCAGAACCCAATGCCCTTCAAACCAAGAAGGAGAGAGATAGGGGCAGGTAGTGCTGAGAGGCTAGAGAGAAAGGGAAGGCGGTAAAATATATCTCAGATCTTTAATCAAATTCCACTGCGTCATTTTAATCCTTTACTAAGCATTTAACTTCCGTGCACTCTCCCTCTCTTTCCTTTCCCCAGGTCATCCAGACCATCAGGGCTACAGACAAGGACAACTTTGCCAATGGTCGATTTACATTTGCTCTACCAGCCGACCTGCAAGGCAACCCAAATTTCACCCTGAAGGACAATGAAGGTACAGCTTTTGTTACCTCCAATATTTCAAACTTCTAGGCACCTTCATGATCTTCACACATTTGGTCTACAAGACAATGCATTTAGCAAGAAATGACAGGACGTTCAGTGTATACCAGGTGTGGTATGACTAAAGCCTTCTTGCGAGAATATTCAGTAGGTAGTAGATTTGGCTGCTCTTTTCTTTTCTTTCTACTTAATGAATCATTTGTTGAAAGCTGGAGAGAGGCATTTCTCAGAATCTCACAGTGTTATTAAAGTCATCGCCTGAGATTAACTACACTGAAGAAAAAAAAAAAAAAAACTGCAGTAAATCCTCCTTATATATTTTTTTTTCCTCTGGTGAATTATATTAAAATCACCAGGAATAAAATGCATTAATTGAAATGCATTGTGTGATTTTCCAAGTCAATTCTGCATAAATAGATTATATTAATCATCTGATTTAACAGCTTTTAAATTGCAGTTTCAACAAAACTAATAAAATAAAGTATTCTTCGATGAAAAGTAGCAGCAGTTTCTGTAATTTTACATTAACTACATGCTCTGTTGATAGAGGAGTGCTTTGGGGAAACAAGACTTTTAGAATGTTTTGTTAAATGTTGTCGATCAGGGTTTTTTTTTTTATGTTCTTTTATGTTATAAGAGACATTGAGGTGTGGTTGATTGGTTGTTTCAGGGTAGCTTTAAGTAATCATTTTGTCTTTTTCATGGCTCATCAATGTGGGCCACTTCTGTTTTACAGAGTCTATGTGTGAACATAGTCTGAAAGGGCTGCGTTTATATTTTTTGCAAAACATGCAAATTTGAATGTACTTTGCTTAGATTTTATTCTTTTATGAACCTTTTAAATGAAGACTATCAGTGTATATACACAGTAAATCTATATGTAAACACTTTTATTTTGACAGTTTATTCACTTATTATATAATAAAGAATGTTAACACATTTGACCGTTAATTTATACTATACTTTATAGGTTTTTTATATTTACATTATTTTTCAGTTTGTTTTTTAATAAAAATATATAATAATTTATAATAATTTTAATAATACATAATTTTCTGGCAGCAGAGTAACCAAAAATCAAATATCAGTAAAAAAATAGTAATCTCCATTTTCAGATGTTTCTTTTTTTTAATTACAGTTTTGTTTTGTGTTTTTTTTTTTGGTGGTTTGTTTGTTTGTTTGTTTGTTTTTTACAATATAACAATGTTTATCTGGATTCTATTACTTTGACTTTTTAAATTTTTTTCTTACTTCGGCTATTACCAGGAGAATCATTTTTTAAATGTAAAACCATGTTCCTTAGTTTTTTTGAGTTGTCATGGTTCTCTTTAGAGCCACTGTCTGCTAAAGAACCAGTGATATTCACTAGATCGGAAAATGAAGAAGAATTCTTTAAGTGGGTTTTGCATTGTAGTTGAGAGAGAATGGATAGAGATACTAAAACGTACTAAAAGTGCTAAAAGAGAAAATGTACGACGTATTCTCAGTGATTGGTTTGGGTTCGGGTCTGGTTACATTTATATTTTTGTTACATTGTGTCACAAGCAAGAACTTTATATTTCCAAAATAGCAACTTTACTTTGTACACAAGACAATATCAGGTGTTTTGTTACCATGGTGCTCAATCATCTCCTGCCAGTGCAGGGAATCAAACCAGAAATGTTCTAGTCACAAGGCTGGTTCCTTAACCACCAGGCCATCCTCTTGGTTTCCTGAGTGTGTTGATCATCTCCAGGATGACTGTATAAGTGGGCCATACATTTTGGGTGTTTTAATGTTGTTGTTAATAAAAAACTATGATTCTGGTTATTAAGCTAAGTATGTTTTCCAATGATACTGATATAAATGAATAAGAGTATCTTCAGTCAATTGAGGAAATGTTTTGCGATTCTTATCGATATCAAATAAGATCCAGCCTCTTTCTGCTCGTATCTTCTTAATGGAATTTGTCTCATGAGAGCTGATTTCCTCCTCTTTGCTCCTAGTAAATCACCAGTGCCTTGGGACAAACATATTTAGTAGCATGTGTTGTCACATGCATCTTGTTCAATTTCTACCCCCACCCCACCCCTCTCTCCTTGAACCCCCCCCCAACCTGACTCTTCTAATATCTGAAAGAGGCCAGTGGTGCAGTTGCCCAGGAAACCAGGTCTGTGCCTGTGTTGACTCAAGGCTGTCTGCTAGAGATGGTCAGACTGTAATGATTCATCTGCAGAAGAGCAGACTGCTCCTTTGGAGGAAGGTTGGGGGGAGTGAGGGGGAATGGGAGGTTCAGGTGGACTGTGAGGGTTTTACAACACAATCTGGAAGATCAGAAACAGACGCTACAAAACCCCCAAGACCCGTGAGCATGGCTGTCGGAGCTTTAGAGCTTTGCTCCAGTTTGTTTCCCCTCAGACTAAGCCACATTCCCTGGAGGAGGATTTGCTCTACCTAAATAGCGTCCCCTCGGATGGGTCATTACAAAGGTGTTTATGCATTGGGGATTGGATTCCCTGGTTTATGGTTAAGCAAAGATGCATAGAAACATATTTACAGTGAGATGCAGCAAAGTGGGTTTATAGGTAAGCTAAGCTCAGATCTTCAATGCTGTGTCTTGGGACATTTCCAGTTGCGTGGTGCACAAGCAAAATGTACACATAGACAGGGGTCTGGCACTGTTGAATTCACTGGACCAGAAAGCAAAGAATGATTATATGAATGTAATAATAAATGTAAACAATTACAGTGAAATGTTTATTTTCGGAAAACTACAATTGAAAGGAGGCTCTAGTGCCCTTTGGGGCCACATCTGGCCTGCATACAAGATGAGATATGGTTGCACACGGAGGCATAACGGTTCTGTATGACATCCTGCAGACCTGTAGATTCTTCAGACTGTTTGGTTTCCAAACATGGCATCCCAGCTGGTCCATAAATGCTTGATTGGTGGTAAATTTGGCTGGTCAAGGGAGTCTTGCAATCTCACAAGGTGATGACGGTCATACTGGTTGACCAATGTGGTCTTGCAGGTCATGTGGTTGATTAGTATGGTTTTAATGGTAATGTTTGCTCTTGCTGGTCAAAATACAGGTTGATCAGCATGGTGATGTTTGTCATGCTGTTTGATCAGCTAGGTCCTGGTCATCATGTTGGTCAACAAGCATGTTGACACACCCAGTGCAATGCTGATGGGCACAGGTGTCTGTTAGCTGTTATGTCAGTGTTGGGGACCTGGTACTTTCCTCAGAGCATGTTGGTCATCCAGCAATGATGCACTGGCAGCAGTTTGGAAAGAGGCAGCAACTGGTTTCACATGTATTGGAAGAAGCATGTGCTTGTCTTCATCCCATATGTGATAGGGAGAGAGTCCTGATGGGGTTGGAGAACTGGCACTTCCAAATTGGTGGGGCAAATTGGGATAAAAAAATGTTGGTTAACCAGCTTGGTATTGCTAGTCATGCTGATCAACTAGTGTGATCAAGCTTGGTCACACTGGTTCTCTTGCCTGGTCCAGCTGACTAAGCTTGTAGACCAGCCAACCAAACAAACTCAAACAAAGAGCTGAGGTGGTTTCACCAGTTTGTCCAGAATCTAATTCAGAAGAGGTCTAATTTGCAAAAGATGATAAGTATTTAGACCTCAGTAGGACTAAATGAACAGTACCTCAGTAGTATTCTACTGGATGTCACAAATACAGCCAGATATATACCTCACTTATATTAGAAGAGACAGTGGTTAGAGCACTGGGTTATTGATCCTAGGGTTGATAAGTGGCCACTGTTGGGCTCTTGTGCAAGGCACTTAAACCTCTCTGCTCCCGGGATACTGGAGCATGGCTGACCCTACGCTCTGACCCCAGCCTTCAAAGCTAGGCTGCTTGAAGAGATTGATTTTCTTGTACTGTGTAAGTGTAATGAAAATAAAGGTGCTCAACAATTTTGAGATTTTATAGGGGGGAGTCCCACATACCAGATATTTTTGTAATTATGTAAAAAAAAAAACAACACACATGATACACACATACATATTTATGTGTGTATCGGTATTACCCAAGCTCAGGACTCTTATTTTGAAATTTGAACACTGTGTGTGCAAAGAAAGTGAAACTCCCATTTCATTGTCCTCTAAAACAAAATGTCATTTCATAACATGATCAGCATTCTGAGCATTGCCACAAGGGGCGCTACAGTGCAGAAAAGCAGACTGTAGCCTTGAATGTCATTGAGTGTCCTGCTGGCAGGATCCAGTTTGATTTATTGATTTATTTATTGCCCCCCTGAGTACTGAGAGTCATCCCAGTTACATAAGAACACACGTTGGGTTTGTACAACAGGACCATACATTTGCAGAGTGTTGGCATTTGCATCCTTGCGTTGAGTATGTTTCCTGCTTAACCTTAAATCTAACCTTGACCATGACCATAGTGCACTGTACAGCTCAGTTCTGTGCCAGCTTGGTTCTGTTAGGAAGTAAGAAGTGTACTAATGTATCATTTGAAGCTACATCTCATTCTTATCATAACCTAAACCTAACCCTTTACCTAACCCTAATCATAACCATCAGTAAAATGTGACATTATTAGCATGCGTGTGTGTGTGTGTGTGTGTGTGTGTGTGTGTGTGTGTGTGTGTGTGTGTGTGTGACTACACTCACTGTCCCTTTGTTGTCCAGGATGCTGCTCACAGGATGCCGTTTGCTGAATGTTTGGGGATGGTGGACGATTCTCAGGTGTTTAAACACTCCAGCAGCACTGCTGTGTCTGATCCATCCTTACCAGCTCAACACACACACACACACACACGTCACTGTAGAACTGAGAATGACCCACCATCCATATATATGTTCTCTGGTGGTCCTGTGGGGTCCTGACCATTGAAGATCGGGGTAAAAGGAGGTTAACAAAGTACGCAAAGAAACAGATGGACTACAGTCTGTAATTATAGAACCGTAAAGTGCTCCTGCAATGGTAGGTGGAGGATATAAAATGGACGGTGAGCCTTGAAACAATATTTTCAGTATTTTTCTTATTTTGAACATTATTGGACGTTTTTGTCTAGTAGCCCATACAACCCGTAAGATCCGTCTCTGAATCACTGCACATTCATGGTCATTTTTGCAGGAATAAATACCAGTCTTTATATTTCTGTGTCCCACAAAACTCAGAGCTGAGTGCTGATTGTTACAGCACCCCACACACAAACACACAACCCCCTCCCTTAAGCCTGCTGCTGATTGGATGTGAGCATAAGCTGTTTCGTATTTGATCGGCGAGGCATCTCACTGCAGTGACTGGAACTGTGTCATGCGACTGCTCGGCTTGCCAGTGCCAGGCATGGGAGGTGGCAAAACAAATTGGATTGCAATTCCCCCTGGAAGAATTCATTGCTTTTTCTCTCGTTCAGAGAAAGGCGGTGGGTGTTCAAATTGGCTTAAGTTGGTGTGAATTTCATGTGGCATAAATAATGTTCCGAATCCAGAAGGTTCACCATTAGTTATGAATTCGCTCCCGTCCCCTGATAGATGAAGAAATATGGTCCCGGTTCAGGAGGGCAGATTATGTCATAAGCTCTTGGTCCATGGATGGAGCCACTCGTGGGTGAATCTCAACTGCTGAGCATGTGTGGGTCCTTGTTATGTGAAGAGTGTGTCCCTTCTGGGCGTCCGTCCTCTGTCCTGCACTCCCACTTGGATCTCGGACGCTTTATGCATGGTTTGCTGGCCTGGCTCTCTCCCTTTAAACTCTCGCATTAGGCCGGAGCCTCAGCCGTAGCAATCAGGATCCAAGCCAGAACTGCAAATACTCACTCTCGGCCGGACCACACATCTCTTACAGTGAAGATTAATTATATCCACAGTAAATGCATGCTTCGTTCCCATGGCGATTTGGGAATGTGTTTATGATTCACTGTCGCTTCAATGAAAGACCTGCTGTGAATGCCCTGTACTTGCAGTAATTAAAGGAATGTGCTTTTTTTTACAAGATGTAATCTGTCTGTCACTCTATCACACCTATATATATATATATATATATATATATATATATATATATATATATATATATATCACATATCTCAGAAATCCTGTTCAAAATCAATCACGCAGAGTGTGAAAATGCAATCAATTGTTTGTAATGATTAGATTGACAAGCATATTTATAACATGTTTTTTTAAATACTTGACAGTGTTTCAAATAAAAAAAACAACCTGAAAATTAAACACTGTAAGCAAATAAAAACAGCAAAAATACCTTCCCATCTAAACTGGGATTTCTGGGCTGAATTCCTCACTGATAGTGTGTCACACAGGCAGGGTAAGTCTTGTTGTTTGATATGTGTGTCATATCTATAGGTTACTTTGATCCTGAGATATGAAGCCTAGAATATAGCATGTAGCATGTGTGGATCCCAGGTTCTACTGTATGTGTGAAACTCGTACAACCTCCAGATTGACCTCCAAACTCCATACTTTTGTGTTTGAATACTTTACTTTTCCTTCTTTTCCTGCCGACTCTCTTCGTTTCTACCTGACATGCATCTGAAACCTCAGTATATTTACTGACTAGCCTATAGATCCACATGACTTCCAGATCAGGCAGAATTTAGGAGAGAACATTTCAGTAAAGTATTTGGACGCTGCTAATGAACTGCTCCAGTAACCTAAACTAAGCACTGAGTCACTGAGGGGATTTTGCGGAGTTGCCCTTTCACACTTTTAGTGTACAGCTGGAGAATTTCCATGTCAGATGTGGTCTCATCACAGGAAACATTGCATGTGATTTAGCTTTGGGCTGGCGTATGTGTAGAGCATGCAGAAGGTACAATGTGACCCATTGTTATTTTCCATAAAATTCCGTATCTTTTATGGGGATCACCAGCTGTTAACATACAGCTCTTCCAAGCAATGTCTGGTCAAATCCTGGGATACGGCTTAAGTTTTAAGTACACTCATGATCAAGAAATAGTTGCACCTAGACGTTAGTGTGGGATTGCAGACTTATTGAGAGGACAAATGTTAACAGGAACAATAAATTATTTAAAAAAATGTGATATAATCAATATTTATTGAGCTACACATACTCTTCATGGAGTTCTAGAGGTTCCTAATGGTGTCCTGTGATAATCCATCCCATGCAGCTTGAATAGTCTCATTCAGTTCCTGCAGATTGTGCGGTAGGGCTGGAGTGTTGATAGAACGTCCAAAAGCATCTCACACATTTTCAATCAGAGTTAGGTCTGGTGGTGCAACGGGCCATGGCGTAGTATCTGTATTTTCAAGACGAGCTCCTGAGACAGCAGTAGTATGAGCACAAGTGTTGTCCTGTAGGAACAGTGCCCCAGAGTGTGTGTTCAGAAAAGGTAGGGCAAAGTGCCTGTAATGATCAATGAAAAACCAAAAGAGATCTGGTATTTTAAGAAATCACACCCCACACCATGACACCAGGCCTTCTGGACATGCAATATGGGACAACAAACCATTGATCCATGGTGTCTCTACACACAGGTTCATTGTTCATCTCCACCAAGACTAAAGATGACACACTGCCATTCTGAGAGACTCCATGACAGCCTAGCTGTGTAATTGTGTAATGCAACCTCTGCCTGTTTAAAGGACCTCATTTGAACAATGCCTTTCCTTCAGAGGTTTTAGAACATTACTGTGAGGATTTGGTTGCATTCAGTCACTGATTAAGTCAGGTAGTTGAGGTGGATGATTAGTTCTGTCATTCCAAATCATTCCAAAGGTACTCGATGGAGCTTCACAACTTCAGCAGCTCCTCTTCTCTATAGCCTAATGCTGGAGGCCTTTTTACCCCTATAGCTGATGCTTGGCACTGGTCAGGACTTATGTGCTCATGGCTACCCCAGACCATCTACCGTGTGTGGGCAAGATATATTCACAAGACTTGCCTTTCTCATCTCTTGACATCCAAACAAACATTTCTTCGCACAACAGCTTGATGCCATCAGGTGTGGCAATATCTTTAGTCCTGGTAGAGGCTGAATTATCACCCTGCAGTGCTGAGTGCAGTAGTTTGTAGGACCTGCAGCTCACAGCTTGCAGAGTGCAGCTCTGATGCTGCAGAGGAAGAAGTCGTGGAGGATAAAACTGACGATGATGAGGCAGGCTTTCCCCAGTGTGCTTGTTTGCACACAGTAGTTGACATCCAAGAGGCCACACAGCGATCCCACCTCCCCCCCAACAACCCCGAGCACCTGCTGTTGATCCCTCCTCCACCGAGACGGGAATCTGCATGCTGAAGGAGCCGGTCATGCCTGTGCATACAATACAGGACTCAAGAGCGTGTGAGAGAGAGAGGGAGAGAGAGAGAGAGAGAGCGAGAGAGAGAGAGAGAGAGAGAGGATGAGGATGGGGAAAGGGAGAGAGAGGAGAGATGGGGAGCAGAAACCTAGGAGAAAGAAAGAGACAGATGAGAGAGTTTCATAATGAGAGAAAGTTGGAGTGTGAAAAAGAGTGTTTGAGACAGTGAGGAGAGAAAGCGGTAGTGAGAAAAAGTGATAGAGACAAAAGGGGGACAATAAAGAGTAGAGAGATTTATGAGAAAGGTAAGAAAGGGCGAAAGAGAGAAAAGGGGCAGAGATTGAGGAGAGAGGGAGAAGTGAGGGAGAAGATAGAGGGTAAGAGAAATACTGTAGATAAGAGAGAGGGGTAGGAGGCAAGAGAAAATGATAGGGAAAGAAAGAGATAGAGATAAAGAAAGGCTGTGAGAGACAAAGAGGAGCAGTATGTGAGGAGAGAGAGAAAGATAATGACGAGAGAGAGATTTAAGAGAAAAAGGAAGAAAGAGGAGGAGGTAAAGAAAGATATAGAGGTGTGTGAGATGTTACCCAACCTCCAGAGGAGGCTTGTACAGAGATTTAGTTTCTCATCTGCTGCCAAAAACTGATCTAAAAAAATCTAAAAATAAATAAATAAATAAATAAAAAAAATTCCATCCCAATCCCACCCCAATTCTGACCCAATCTATCAAACTGTTCTTCAGTGGTCAGGACCTCACAAGACCACCAATATGTGGGTGGTGGTTCATTCTCAACCCTGCAGTGACAATGACATGGTGATGGTGTTTAGTGTGTGTTGCTCTTATAGATGTTTATCAGACACAGCAGTGCTGCTGGAGTGTTTAAACCCCTTAGTGCCACTGCTGGACTGAGTGTAATCATCCACCAACCAGAAATATTAAGCGACCACAGAAGAACAGGGTGAAAGGAGGTTAACAAAGTATGCAGAGAAAATGATAGCTTACATTATAACTACAAGGTGCTGTGATATGATAGGTGGAGCTAATAAAATGGAGAGTGAGTCATAGTTAGTCATTATGTTATAATTAATCAGTGTAATTTCACAAAATATGTCCTGCTTCAATGTTTGCATGCTTTGGCAAAACCTTTACTCATAGTCATGTCATCTGGACCGAACTGTGAGAGAAAGGAAAAGGAAAGGGGGAGAGAAAAAGTGACAGGGAGGGAGAAGGGGTAGAGATTGAGGAGAAAGAGACAAATGAGAAAGGGCAGGAGAGAAGGGAACTCTAGTGGGTTTTCTATCCACCAAGTATTTATGAATTTTGCTGGTGCAAAAATAAAATCTTTCAACTTTTTTCTTGTTTTTGAAAAAAAAAAGAAAGAAAGAATAAAAAGCACACAAAATAATACAAGAAGACTTTTATTCTAGGACATGGTGGAGAAATTAGAATACTGCTAAATTCAAAATGTGCAAAAGAGTGCTTGAAATAATATTTCTGAATGAAAGGAGCATGTTATGAGCCATGATTCCGTTATCAGTTTGAACAGGTGGCCGGAGAATGGGCACGACTGTCCCAATGGAAGGTCAGGGGCAGGGCAATGGTGTGGCATGGGAAGAGTTATAGGTTGCCTTGTTTATATAATGGAGGAATTGTAGTGTGTAAAATCCTGTGAAATCCCATGAAGTGAGCTTTTAGACTTTTTTGGGACGTCTGTAGGTGTCGTGGGCTTAAGATCAGTGATTAGTGATAGGCAGTGATTGGAGTATAGGTAAAGTGAATGTTTAAGTAAATGTTTAAGGACAGGTTGCTGATTGGATGGTGTCTCAGAACTGTCGGGTACATTTGTACTCCCAGATGTAGAGTGGACTTAGAGGGGGATGGCAGAGATTTCCACCCTTATTAGGTGGGCCACAAACTGCAAACAATACAGTAAAAATGGTTGCTTTTTTGATGTCGCTCATAATCACAGTAGCCTATGTCGTTTCCACGCCATTCCTGATGAAATTCCATTATTTTGCATAAAATTTGTGAAACATATGGATGGAAACTCATCAAGGGAGGGTAGAGTGAGGGAGGGTGAGAGAGGGACAGAGAGAAAGGGTGAGAGATTGAAGAAGAAAGAGGAGAAGGAAATCATATAGAGAAAGGTAGAGAAAGGGACAGAGAAAGAAAGAGAGGAAATGTGGGTCCAAAGAGGCAGATAGGGATCCTAGTAACAGACAGGGTAAATAGGAAAAGAGAGAAAGTGGAGGGGAGAGAGAGAGGAAGGTAGAGAAGGGAGAGATTGAGTGCATATAAATTATAGATCAAAAAGAAATTGAAATGGACTGGAAGCGTGAGAAAGAAATGGACATAAGTAGATACAGAAACGAGAGGGAGGGAGAGAGAGAGAGAGAGAGAGAGAGAGAGAGAGAGAGAGAAACACACACCTGTGCAGAAAAATGTTGTAGAATTAATAAAGCATGAAGTGTTTGCCGCTGTTGGAGCTGATGGACTGTGTCCAATGTTGTGTCATGTCTGCTGTTTCTAAAATACTACACAAACAGAGCCCAATCAAACAGGCTGTTTCGGAATGCTGCGCACTTCCGCACACTCGTTTCCATAATTCACAGACATGTTGATGCAAAGAAGCTTCCAGATAACGCAGAGAAAACCTGAAATTCTAGTCTCACCACTTCAACTGGGAGTGATTTGCAGCCAAAGCCAACCACTGAGAGGTTAACCTTTAGAACTCCACACCAATTTTGTGAGGTGTTTCCATTGTTTGACTCAGACTCCGACTCTTAGACTCAGACGCTTTATTGTCATTCCTACCTTGTGATGTGATAGAACTAAACACAGATTCTCAGGCTCAGTGTACAGTGCGAATTAAAAGAAGTTAGTTAAATAAAAAAAGATTCAGTAAAGTCTCAGTATGTGGGGGTGGAGCAGTTCAGTAGTCTGACTACATCTGGGTAGAAACTGTTTTTCTGTCTAGATGTGTTGCCTGGATGCAGCCTCGTTCCAGAAGGAAGGTGGGTGAAAAGTCTGTGTGCAGGATGCAGGTGCTGTTTTTACATCTGGTGGTGTAAATGTTACTGATGGGTGGTAAGCTGCACCCATCCTCTGTGCAAACATGCAGCCAGCATACCCCACAGTGAAGCACATGGTCAGGACACTCTGCACCACACAAGTGACCTGAGGATATCTGCGCCCAGGCCTTCTCTCTTCAGCTTCCCCAGGAAATAAAACCACTTGTGGGCTTTCCCCCTGGACAGCAGTTGGGTTGATACGCCAGGTGAGCGTGTCACTCAGGTGTACTCCAAGGTACCTGATGGAGGGGACCCTCTCCACAGCTCCATCAATGTAGAGAATCCATCTCCTTTGTCTTCTGGATGCTGAGAAAGAGGTTGTTGTTTCCACAGCACTGTGACGTCTTCTACCTCTCTCCTGTACTGACCCATCACTGTGGGTATCTGTGAACTTCACTGCAAAATTGTTCTTGAAGTGAAGTCACATCGATGGTCTGCTTCTGGTGCATCCTCACCAACCTGGGGTGAGTGCAATGCGGTGGTAATTGTTGAAGCACGACACATTTTGGTACACGGATTGTGGAGGTCTTGAGGCACGGTGGAACAATGGCCTGGGACAGTGAGGTGTTGGATATGGATTCTCAACAGGGAACGCTCCTTTGAATTCAGCCAAGGTTTCTATTTTTTCTTGACAGTGATGGTCTTAGAAGTGGTCACCTCCTCCACGCACATCCTGACGTAGTCCATGGCAGATGATGAGTCCAACTCTAAGTCCACACTGCTGTTGTATATTTCTGCCAGTCTGTGGTCTCACAGCATATACTGTTAATCACAAAAACAACTGAAAAATATTTATAGGACACAGCCAAAGCAGATATTATTAATTACATGAGATTTTAGGTTGTTCTAATTTGTCATAATTTGAGATGTAAATACTGACAAAATGTAAATATTTGTATGAATTTAACTATGTTTGGATAAAAAAAAGACTATAATTGTTTTTCTTTTTGTGCCTTATAAGGACTAAAAACCCTTTATATCTCAGAAATACTGTTGGACCTTGAATATACAGAATATTTTTGAACTGAAGTTAATTTTGATGAATTATTTGTAATGATTACATTGATAGAGGTCCAAATAAAACAAAATAAAAAGCAGCCTGAATTTATTATTTTTGTTGTTTATGTATCAGAATGATCCATTTTGAGGTCATTTATTCTGAAATTTGAACTCAGTGTGAGCAAAAAAGCAAACAGCCCCTCCCTTCTCATTTTCTTCTAGTCCCCAAAACACAACTGACCCCAATGGGTCAGTTTGTGTTGCTTTGAGTTTGTGTTGTTGTGGCTGATTTCCCACTTAAAATCATTTCAGCTGTGATGTTTTAGTGTCTTTGTACAATCAGCCTTACATTTTTCTGAAGCCTCCTCTGATACAATGAAGATGTCATATTGGTTTCTATGATGGAGAGATCTACATATGAAGTTTTTGTGTGATCTGCGCCAAACATCTTTTTGGTTAATGTGCCCATTTTTCATTTGACAGTAATGGTTTCCTTTGTTCACATTTCCCACAAACCTTGTTTGGTCTCTTTCTGATGGCAGATTCTGCACTTTTGACAAGTTTGCCAAGAACTGCCAGTTTGGTGATATTTTAGAATGGCCTGAAACTTCTTTACAAATCTTAGTCTGCTCTTGGACTGACCTAGCAGATGTTTAAAATGCTCTTTGGATTGTATCACGGTGATCCCACTCACTTCAGCAATCAAGAGCAAAGCAAACTACTGTCATGTCTGAGGTTAAAATAAGAAAGCCTCCTCCAAAGTCCTGTCTAATCATGTTTTAATCATTTGCAGATGAAAGTGCTACACCAGATTCTAATTTTAGACATTTTAAGTAGTAATAAATGTGGGGGTGTCCTAATGGAATGAATTTCTAATAATTTTTATAACTTCCATCCAGTTAAACTGAAGATCAAATGTTCATGTGTTTAAGTATCTTCAACAGTGTGTCCTAATGACTATATATACTGAGTTGAAGACATTTGAACAAGAAGAGTGGACCAAAATTGAACTTCAGTCCTTTACAATCAGTAAATTACTAGATTCAAAACAAACCCAATCAGCAATTTATGATGCATTAAAGCAAACGTATGTCTTTTATTTGAACATTGTTCTTTTCATGTATAAACACCTGTTCTGTCTACAGGATTTAGGAAAGAACGTCACTGTATTTATGCAACAATACAGTGTAGATCCTGAGCTGTACAACCGTGTACTTTTGCTTCTGCTGTGAGTAACTGTGGGATTGTCTATTTCTCTGACAGACAGCAGTGCGAGCATCATTGCACGGCGATGGGGCTTCAGTCAGGCCGAACAAGAACTGCACCAGCTGGCTGTGGTGGTGTGGGATGGAGGGGAACCTCAGCTCAGCAGCACCAGCACTCTGACTCTGCGGGTCTGCCCGTGCCGGAGGGGTCTCCGAGTGCCCGTATGCCAGCCACAAGCCTTTTTCTCCTCAGCAGGACTCAGTACAGGAGCACTCATTGCCATCTTGCTCTGCATCCTCATACTGCTGGGTAAGAAAGTGTGTGAAATATTGGGATTAAAAAGGTCTAAATTGAATTTAGACATTTCTTACTCTAAGTGTACCTGATCAACCAAGGCAGGTCTGGTGTCTGAGCTTTGCTTCTGTAGTTCTGCGAAGTTCTGCTAAGAATTACAGGTTTGTTTAACTCGTAATACACTCAAGTCACGTGGAGTTGATAAGTAAACATTATTAGACTTTCTTACATGGTTTCTTATATGTATGATGCTAAAATGTGAGGGTTTATAAAATAATAAAAAATAATAAAAATACCTGACAGTGATCCAAAAAAAATTATTTTCATGAAATATCTTTGTTATATATATATATATATATATATATATATATATATATATATATATATATATATATATATATACACACACACACACATACACACACACACACACGGACTTTTAATCTAAACAGCCTCCCCTTCTTGTATTCCTTTATAACCCAATATCTGAGTCAGTAATGTCATTAGCTATGTCTCCTCTCACTGATCAGTGTCTGCATGCAGGTTGTACATATGAATGTTTTGTTTTGTTTTGTTGGACTAAGAAACACTTTTATATCTCAAGAACATATGTTGGACATTGATCATCCAGTGTTTTGATCTGAAATCAACAAGAACTATGAGCTATTGTAATATTTAGATTGAAAAGGATAATATTGATATTATTAATAATAATAATAATAATAAGAAGAAGAAGAAAGAAAGAAGAAAATTGTATGTATACCATGCAGGGGAATCTCACCTCTTTGTTATGATATGTGGATCATGTCTGTAAAGGTTCTATTTATTTATGTTTCAATTGATTTACAGCCATAATAAATACATATATTTATAGATTTAAATGCAGCTAGATGAACTCCTAGGCAGTACATCAAATTGATTTACTTTCTCTCCTCTTCTCTCTCCTTCCCTGGCGATGCAAGTGGTTTATGTCACAGTCTCCTCTGGAAACATCTCCAGAGTGAAGACTTGTTCTTGGTGCCTGTTCTGACTGAGAATAAATTGAATGAAGAGTGGTCTCGGCACTGTATCACCCAGCTCTCTGGAAAGTTCTTGTGAAAGTTCTTTTCAGAACATGCCTCAGGATATATCAGATTTTATACATGTTTACTCTGATTCTCCTCCATCCTGCTACCTTAATTTAGCATGTTGTTTAGAAATCTTGGTAGAGTGCAGGTGTGAGGATTCCACCCTGCAGTGAAGCTCACTGTTCATCTCACCCTCGCTGACAGAACCAAATATAGAAACCTCCCTCTGGAGCATCCTCACTCGGTGTATGTGTAGACTGCCACTACAAAGGGCAACAAGGTGTTACCAAATATGTACGATATGTACATACATATACATCTCATTCTCATCAGTACGAGACGAGAGCTCTCGCTGCAGTGGAGCTGGCATGTTGGATCTGAACGGAACAGTGCTAAAATTAGTGCAGACGAAGATTCGTAGAGTTATATTTGGTCATTTCCGCTTTCCCCCCCAGGCAAAGTCAACCCTGAAGCATAAGCCAGTGTAGATGAACTGCACGCTTGCAGAAATACAGACCTAAACGGGTTTAGCCTAAGTCTACATGACGTGATTGTTGATTGTTATAGGAAAAAACATTAATAATTCAGTGTTTGCTGCTGAATAACCCATCTATCCCTTTTAGGATTAATGAGAGATACAACATGGTGATTTCATCAACAGATGAGCAATTATTCAAGCTCCAGCACAAAAAACACTTCATCTCAAGTATCCTCAAATGTCAAAGGCTAATTTTAGCCTCTCAGAATACAAACATCTGCATACTTTGTGTGGAAGATAAATAACAAAGTTATTTGACCAGAAATGGTAATATACCTATTTAATACAGACATACCTCATCAGCATATCCCAACTTCATGATAGGGATTTGTATATTTTTCTTTATACTCAGTTATTAGTGATATTTCCCCTGCACTACTCATACTGCTAGTAATTACTTTGCTCTATTATTTACAAAAGATTAAGGGTATGACAATCCACCAAAATCCATAATTCATGTATATATTTATATATTACATTTAACACTTACAACCAAAGGCTGATGTTTGTAGGCAGTAACATTATTTTTTCTAGGCTTCTATAACTCAGGATCAGAGGAACCCACAGACATGCTGCACATATCAAAACAAAACCACAATGCATTCATCCAGCTCAGAAAATGGCTAAAAGTCACCCGTTTCCAACTTAATTAAATCCCAGTTTAAATGCCAAAGGAGCTTCCAGTGCATGTTTATGATAATGATGTCACTGAGCCAAATATTGGGTCATAGAGGAAAATGAGAAGGGAAGGGCTGACTGCTCTCTCTCTCTCTTTCTCTCTCTCTCTCTCTCTCTCTCTCTCTTTCTCTCTCTCTCTTTCTCTCTCTCTCTCTCTCTCTCTTTCTCTCTCTCTCTCTCTCTCTCTCTCTTTCTCTCTCTCTCTCTTTCTCTCTCTCTCTCTCTCTTTTTTCTCGCTCTCTCTCTCTCGCTCGCTCGCTCACACAGGGTCCATAATACATAAATAACAAATAAAAAAATAATAATAAATTTCATTTGGATCACTGTCTGACAAGTATTTGAACAAAGTATTAGTGTTATTATCTCTTTTTTTTCAATCGAATCATTAGAAATAACTCATCACAATTACTCAATTTTCAGCTCAAAAACAAATTGATCATTTTCCGACAGGATTTCTGAGATATAAAGTGTTTTGTAGTCTTAACAATCAAAAAAAGTAATATAAATAAAAATTTTGTTAAAAATAATTTAACAAAACATTCTTTTACAAATAGCAAATTTTATTTTTAGGTGAAGAAAAATACAACAAAATATGAAAACAGACCAGAATAGAGGCTTGCAAACAATGTATGCAACCATATTTTTAAACATATTACAGTCACTTTATACTGTATAATGAATGGTTTTCCACTTTGAATCTGCACATCGGTTTTACTCTGCTTTAAAATGAGGTTTCAGAAGTAATTAAACAAAATATAAGAGAAGATTTTTCAAGGCCTTTATGCCATGGGGGACCTAGCCTACATATATGTTTCTTAGTAGATAATGAATAATTCATGCTACTTACCAGGTAATAAGCTTTAAGGTTCATGTCTGAATAATAAGCCTACAGCCTACTGAGCTAACACTGCTTGTTTTGTCTTTCCGTCCCGACAGCCATCGTGGTGCTGTTTGTGACCCTGCGGAGCAAGAAGATCAAAAAGGAGGCGCTCATTATCTCTGAGGAGGATGTGAGGGAGAATGTGGTGACGTACGATGATGAAGGCGGAGGTGAGGAGGACACAGAGGCGTTCGACATAGCAGCCCTCAGGAACCCCTCAGCAGCCGGCGGAGAGATACGGAGGAGGAGAGGGGAGCCACACACTGAGATTTGGGCTGGGGCAGTGGGCGGGGAGAGCCTGAGCCCATCACTGACCCTGCCCAACCAGGACATCCATGATGTGATCCAGCTAAAGGTAATGGAGGCAGATCGGGATACAAGTGGACCTCCATATGATTCACTCCAAACGTATGCCTATGAAGGGCAGGGGTCACCCTCGGGCTCCATCAGCTCTTTAGACCTCCCTGGACCTCCATCAGAGCCAGAACCTCCTGAGCCAGATGACTGGGGCCCTGAGGTAAACACACTGGCCAGACTTTTCCAGGAGAGAGGTGGCCAGTGCACTCTATAGTGGTGGCATCTCTTTGATTGACCCCAAATCTTTTCCTTGTTCCCTTCATCATTGTTCAGATGACAGCACACAGAAGGCTGTTCTTTTTTTTTTTGTTTTTTCTCGTCCAGATTTGCTGTGGGATTATTTTGACTATTTTTTTTACTGGGTTCTACTAGTGGAAGAACATACGTTGTTGTTTTTTTGTTTTTTCTCTCGGAATAACATCCTTTTTTTGTTTTTTGAAGATAAAAGTATAAAACTGAGAAAAACAAGGACCAACAAAGGAGACTATTTTCCCTGGTGTATATTTTATATTTGCTTAATAAAGTTCATGATTCCAGATACACATGTCTACAAAATAGTTGTATATTTCTTTGTTTCCAGCACTAAATATTGCATGTCATCCACTTCTATACAAGTTGTTCCCCGGGGAACAGTGAGATGAAAGGTATGATTTTTATTTGCTTTGCTTACAGTTCGTATAGGACTTTTATTTTGAAATTTGAACAAAGAAACAAAGCAAACAGCTCCTTCATTCTTGTTAGGCTCTATAACCCAATATCTTGGTTAGTTATATCTTTAGCCCCACCCCCTCTCATTGATCAGTCAGGTTGAACAGGTACACATGGGCAGAGCAGTAAACATGGAAGGTTCCATTGTTATTTAAACTGGGAAACAATTCCGTTAGAAACTGGTGAATTTCAGTTGTTTTCTGAGCTGAATTACTCACTGATAATTCATCACACAATGGTATGACCATGGTTAGATTGATCATGTCTGGTTCTGAGATATGACGTCTATGAAGATGGCATGTTACTGCCTGCAAAGGGCAGATTTTGGGTTTTATCAGGACTTTTACTGATGAAGTTCAGCTTTAGGTCAAAAAACTTATCAACCAATTGTGTAAAATAGCCCAGATCTCATGAACCTTCAATTTAAAGGCTCATGCAGACAGAGCACAAACACAGTGTTACAATTTACAACAGATAACAAGGATTGCTGTGACATGCTCTGTCTAAGACTACAACGGTAAAATTTTCATCCTGAGAAATTCATCATCCCAAAAAACAATATTTGCACTCAGAAGTTAGTGTTTGATTGCACTGCTATTGGGAAGGAAGATAAAGGTTACCAGGAATAATAAATAATTAAAAATGTAGTCTGATATGATCAATATTTATCGATCCACACCTACAGAAATAGTGTTTCTTTGTACAGCGTCTGGTTTAATACAACATGCTAGACAAAAGTGAGCGTCATCACTGAAGTTGACCTGCTGCCCATTTGAGTGACTCCATGACAGTTTTGGACGTCACCATGCGGTCGAACTTTGCAATCTGTTGATTCCTTCTGGCTGCAGGACGATGAGTGAACATGGTTAATCTTTTTGAGTCTTGTTTGTAACCACTGACACAAGGTCTAATCATTCTGGTGACACAGACACGTTCAATTACATAAAGGATTTTCCATTGTGTGGTGCTGTTTGTAAAGACTGTGTTACTTACTGAAGATGTTCATTAGTATTTAAGAAATGAACCAACTCAGCCCTGACTGTGAGGGCAGAATCACACCTTGTGTTCTCAGCTTTATAGATCAGGAATTCCTTGACACACCGGCAACAAAACACATATGGTTCGAAACTGCAGAACCACCTCTTTCTAACAGTTGTTAGTAAGTTTGTTGTGGTGCAATGAAGCATCTACGAGTAATTCATTGTCGAAAATCATAATTTTATAAAATTTATAGCTGTTTGTAGAAGCTCCTGTTATTAAAATCCAATATAATAAAGCAGATTTATTATCTGAGATGTTGGTCAAGTTGGCCCTGAACAAATGATTTCAAGTTTTGGGCTTCTGTGACAAGCAGTTTTAGAGAATGGCATGGATCCAAGAGGCAAAATCATCCAAAAAATTAAGACTGTATGATTTTTTCACAGTAATAAGCTACATTATAAAATGTCATATATATATATATATATATATATATTTTTTTTTTTTTTTTTTTTTTTTTTTTTTACTTTTAGACACCAATCTGCAACTTTTTTGTTGAGAAATCTATTTTTACATTCAAAAATAAGTAAAATTATATAAATAAACATGTGTCAAATGATGACAATTTGGTCACTTTCATAAAGATATTAAACTTCTGATATTATGGACACATCAAGTAATTGCATACTTAAGGTGCCAAAAGCCTTCCATAAAGATGTCATCATATGCCATGTGACTATCTCATGTAATTACTTTGTTATTACAAAAAAAAAGAGGCAATGACATAAACACACAACTTGTGTAGCTATGGCTCTAAGGGTTAAAGGTTATGGCTTTGTCATAGCCAGCATCACTGGAGCTATCAAAGAGTTCCAGTGGACAACAGCTGGGATAATCATCAATAATGCATTCAAGCTCACTGTAAACATGGCTATCAATATTATCAACCACGCCCACTTCTTTGGTTTGTGTTCTTGGCTTCTTTTACTCTTAGAACCCAAGATTTTGCATTTTGCTGGCAGTTACTTGCAGTTTTCTAAACTTCATTTCTCAGGATCAGCTTGTTATTATACATATGCTTGTAAATCAATCAATATTGTTGCATTTTCATTTCAAAAAGCACTCTGGATCATTAGTTCCCAACTGCATTTCTCAAACATAAAGTGTTATTTAGTCCTTAGATGCAAAAAATAAAAAAATAAAAATAAATAAATGTAGAAAAAAGTACATTTATCAAAACGTCAGATTCATACAACTATCTGCACCCTCTAAATGTTTACTTAATCTCAAATGAAGACAAATATGAGTAGCCTACGATCTCTTGGAAATAACAATATCCGGTACACTATGTGTGACTGTCTCCTATAAATATATTTCACATTGTTTGGTGAATAAATGTACACAAAACTATGAAAACATCTCACAAATTTGCCTAGAGTTCTGAAGGCTAGATCACAGAGTGGCACCTTAAACACCTTAAATCACCATAGTCACTCCAAATATTGCCTGCATCACCTCCCTCACTGCTGTTGTGCATTTTCCTTCTCCTGGAGAAGCCTTAATTCCTTGTAATTCCAAGGAGACCTGGGAGACAGCTGCACTTCTATTCTTTCATAAAGAAACCCAGTTGAGACCTGTAGTTCACAAATAGTGTCCAGTCTGAGGCAAGTCTCTGAATCAAACCTTGTCCAAAGAAATGACTTTTTATCCAGAACATTTGGTCCACAATCCCATTTTTCCATGGATCTCCATGCAGCTCTATATTTGCCCACTCTACGGCCTCTTTCCCAGGACTCAGAGTACACAACTGAACATAAATCAGCATTGTCAAAAGCTTGAAAATAACTTATTATAATTCTCGAGAGCTGGAAGAGTTTTAATTGGATAACAACGGCATTCTGTAAAAGATAATTGGATTCAAATGCTTCAGTGGGCAGCTTTTATTACTTTCTGAGGACTTATAAATCAACTGTGAATAGTCTGTGTTTGCAATCTAGTCCTGATCAATTCCCCGAAGTGCCGCAGCAAGCTCACAAAGCAGCCTCAAAACGCTTTTACGACTTTAACGTCGGCTGTAATGCTGATGATGATAACGATCGCTCTGGAACCTCTTGGTGCTCAGCCATCTCTCTGAGTTGTTGTTGTTGCAGAGGATGGTGCTCGGCTCGCTTGGTGTCTTTGGCACGTGGGTCGATTTCACGGTCTCTCAGGTCAGTTGCATCACAAGATCTTCTCCAGATGGCAGCGGAATTGTGCAAATACTGTCAGGTGAAACGACCACTTCCATTGGAAAACAACAGTGAATTTGTGTAAATACTAAATGCTTGCTGTGCACAGACAGCAGTGGCATTAAACACAACAATCTGCAGATGGAGCAGCGAGCTGTTGGTTGGTTTGTTGCTCAGACCTCATTCCCTTTGCATGCCTGCAACAGTTGTGATTAAATGTGCCTTGAAATTTAATACCACCATCAAAATTGCAGTTCGTAAGTGTCAAGAATCATGACCGGAGTTTTGCAGTTATATATATCATGTATAAAATTCCTAATTAGCTGTTTAAAATTAAATAAGAATGAGTCACAGCCCCACATATTTCCATGGCATGATAAGAACAAAGGCCCGCGCTGCTGAATTATTCATCAGTGTGATTGTTTCGGGCTGTGTGGTCAGGCCACGTTAAATCAAGGCTCACAGCTGCGGCAGCTTTCAAACCACCACCACTGTGAAGACAGCAACCGAGTGCTTCCTCTCTCTTTGCAAACAGACATGTTCGGCCCTCCTTGCTGAGGATATCTTATCTTAATTGGTATTCAAGAGGCTGACATTTAATTAGCAAATGTAATTATTATGATAATAATTGCACCTTTTGCTCTTAATTTTCACCTTGCACAATTTCATTTGAGCGCCGATCAAGCTGCTGAGCCCTGAGCAGCTAATTGCCTGGTGTGGCAGTGCAGATAACTCCTCATTACTACAAGAGGGGGGGGGCGAACAGAGGGTCTGAAGTCTTTGGTTGAATAGTTCGGTCAAAATACAATTGAGTTGTGAGAGGGAGTGAAGCAACATGACAGGCTGCAATAATCCCGTTGTTAGTTTGGTACACTGAGGCTTGCGAAGGGTTCTTTTCATCATTTTTATGATGCAAAATTCTTTTCTAAGGAGCGACTGCCATGGAAGGCTCTTCCCACACCATCTATCCCTACGTGAATCCATATAGACTAAACGTCAAAACACCAATGTCAACAGAATCACAAAGAGCTGCTGCAAACTGACAAACTAATTGTAGAACAAGAATATATTCTTCTGCAAAAATCTGCAGAGCACGGTGCGCACCGCCCAGCACATCACCAGAGTTCAGCTCCCAAACCTTCTGGATTTACACACCAGCCGCTGTCTGAGGAAGACCAGGATTATCAAGGACTTCACCCACCCAAGCCACTGCCTGTTTTGAAAGCCGCTCAGCGGTAGGAGGTACGGAGGCATGAGGAGCAGAGTCAGCCAATTCTGAAACAGATTCTTCCCCCAGGCCACCAGACTGCTGAACAGTCAATAGCCCAGTATTCCAGTCCACAGCCTGTCACAACCCATCTCATACCTCCTGTCTCATCACACCATCAAACCTTCACACCACATAAACTCTTTCATAAAATCTTCTGCACCTCAACTACTCACTACTCGAGATGCAACTAGCTGTTCAGTTACACTAAACCCACCCAAGACCTTCCAACTAAACCCACCCAAGAACTTCCAACTACACCCACCCATGACCTTCCAACTACACCCACCCAAGACCTTCCAACTACACCCACCCAAGACCTTCCCACTACACCCACCCAAGACCTTCCCACTACACCCACCCAAGACCTTCCAACTACACCCACCCAAGACCTTCCCACTACACCCACCCAAGACCCACCCAAGACCCAAGATCATTAGTACCCAAGATCTGCACTTTGCGGGTGCTGTTTGTTGTGTGCTGTTTTCTAGGCTTCATATCAGACATGATCCTCAAGACATACTCTATCTAACCATGGTCTCGACATGTGTATGGGATGAATTATCAACTTGCAAACCCGCAAAAAATTCAAGTTACTGCTCTGTCCACATGTTCATGCTTAACCTGCAGACAGACTCTGACTGATCAGTGAGAGCAGGCCAGGCTAATGACTTTACTCACCCAGATGCTCTCTTTTTGCTCACAAAGAGTTCAAATTTCAGTATAAAAGTCCTGAGGTGGGTTTGGACACATCTTCTCATTCTCAGTTTTCTGATTACTGCTTTGCGCACTCTTGGAATTCTCTCAATGAGCTTCAAGAGGTCGTCACCTGAAATGGTTCTCCAACAGTCTTGAAGGAGTTCCCAGAGGTGGCTCATTGAGAGAACGCCAAGAGTGTGCAAAGCAGTAATCAGAGGAAAGGGTGGCTATTTTGAAGTAATTACAATAAAAAAAGATGTTTTCAGTTATTTCACCTTTTTTTGTTAAATACAAAACTCTACATGTGTTCATTCATAGTTCTGATGCCTTCAGTGAGAATCTACAATGTAAATAGTCATAAAAATACAGAAAACGCATTGAATGAGAAGGTACTGTATGTCCAAACTTTTGGCCTGTACTGTAACTCAACCACATTATTGCATTTTCAGCTCAAAAACACTGAGATGTTTATGTGGCTTTAGTCATAGTAAGCAAATGGCACAAGCTAATCAAAACATGGTCAAATTTTCAAATACTGTTTATTTTGACACCTCAACTGAAGACACATTTGGGGAGACTGTGATCTCCCGAGAATAACAATATCTGGTCAATAACAAAAATTGTTTTGTGTTTTGGTGATTAAAAAAACCATGAAAATATCCAACAGAAAATTCCAAGAGATTTAAAGGCTAATATTTGTACACAATGTACAAACAGCAGAAATACAATAACAAATATTCCATTTAGCTGAGCAGCTGGGATGTTCAGTCATCTTTCAAGCGGACATGTGCTGTGTTTGAGGCAACTGACATAAAAGCAAAGAAAGATAATTGGTCTTATTTAGCTGAGCATGGACAGCAGACAGCTTTGGTTTCCTTTCCAATAGATTGAGATGTCTCCACATTCACTGAGCTTCAACAATGCTGTGCTACAGTGGGAGTAAATTACCTATTTTCTTATGTTCAGCACTGTCTGGTGGTCAAAGACAAATGTGTAGCATAGGGGTCTCAAACCACATCCACAATGTGAAGGTGCAGCCACGGGTGCTGCTGTCTCCAGATCTCACCTTGAAGACACAGATACTATGCCATAGCCAGACCTATCCCCTATTGAAAACGTGTGGGATGCTATTGGAAGCACTATCAAAACTCCACCCCTACCACACAATGTGTAGGAACCAAGTGAGAATATTCAAGCTGCGTGGTATAAATTATCACAGGACACCATTAAGAACCTCTATAACTCCATTCTTAAATGTCTGGCATGTTAAATTATACCTGATCCTGATATATCCTGGAAATCTTTATCCTCTGTCTGAATGGCCTTGCAATTCAACACTTCCTAATATTTGCAACAAATTTTGATGAGTGTATATGCTTGAATTCAATCTTCTGTAAATCAAGTTTTACCCAAGAACCTCATTGTGGTTTGGTGAAGCACTGATGAAGGAAGGTGCTTACCTGAAGACCCCTATGAAGTGATTGGACTATAGGTAAAATTAAAGGGGCAGGGTCAAATGTGTAACTCTTAAATATAGCATCTCTTCAACCTCCAGACAGTTAATTGTTAAGGAGAAGCTGCTGATCAGATCATAGTGGTGGGCAGCCAAGGCCGGGTGGTTGGGGAACCAGCCTTGTGACTGGAAGGTTGCCAGTTTGGGAACTGAACTGCCAGGACATGACTGAAGTGTCTTTGAGCAAGGCACTTAACTGCCCAGTTGCACCCCAGGCACCATGGATAGGGTTGCCCACCACTCCAGGCATGCATACTCACGGCCTTAGTGCGCATGTGTGTATCACTGTGTGTGGAAGGATTAAATCTGAAGGATGTATCGACTTTAAAAACATGTTGCTGATCGGATCATAAACAGCCACAGGAACTTTAATGGGTTGGTGAAGAGGCTTGTTTACAGAATTGTGAATATCTATTGGAGAATGTTGGTTCCCTGCTATACAGTATGAGGATGGTAGGCACTGGGTTTTAGTAATGGAGTTCACACCGTAATGGGAGGTCCACAGTGTTCAAACCATCACCATGCTATTCTTTCTCTTCTACTTAAAGGCAAAAGGAGTGATACACTTCAGTTTCACCCTTCTTTGCTTTAATAATATAAATAAATAATTTTTTTACAAACACTCCATAGCAAAGCCCTGTACTGGGAACATCTCTCAGATACTGAGAGTGTCAGAGTGATGTTGTGTGTTTTTTGCCTTCGGCAGACTTATCAGAGAGCAGAGACGGGGACAAACGAAAAGAGAGGGTGACCGTCGTCGATGGGGAAGTGAGCATCCTACGTTTATTGCCACTGGCAGAATTATAAAATTGCTTGATTGAAACACTGCCAGATGAGGACATTAATGCTGTGCATTATCCTGTTTTTGTTTTAGCCGATGATGAGCTTGTCTTAACCTATCAATGAGATCTCATCACAACAAAGGAGTAAATTAAAAAATGGTGCAGAAAAAACAGGCTTTCGTCTAGTTGTACTAAGCTCACTCTCAAAAGATGACAAAATGGCTTCTTTTGCCAACACTGTGGAAAGATTTCTATTGCCGTTAGATGATTGGCCAATTTATACAGTATATGGACAAAAGTAATTGGACACCTGCTTATTCTTGGATACCAGTGTTTATCCTAATTTTGCTGAAATAACTATCATAAGACCTTGAGGTCAGGACCTAATCAGTTCAGGCCGGTGGGTCATCGTTAACTCAGAAAAGGTACAGAGATTAATTAGTTTGAATTTAAAAAGAGAACAAAGATTGTAAACATTAGCAGAGTGTGATGAGTGACTCCGGCAGATCTGACTATAACAGCCTAACTAAGGAGAGAACCAGAAGGTAACAAACATGGGAGCATCCTGAAACATTGGCGTCTAAGTGCTCCACCGTCACAAACCAGAGTGATCGTGAGAAGGAGTCAGACAGCAGCACCAAAATCTCAGTTTACCATAAATCCCTATGTCCATGAACCCCTGGATCTGCAGCCAGTAACTAAGTTAAGACATTAACAACCAAATGCTACACTGAACAAGTAAGTTTTCAGCCTAGACTTGAAGACTGAGACTGTGTCTGAGTCCCGAACATTATCTGGAAGGTTATTCCAGAGCTGGGGGGCTTTGTGAGAAAAGGCTCTTCCCGCTGCTGAAGCCTTCTGAATTCTGGGAACTAATAGGAAGCCAGCAGCTGATCTGAGTGATCGTGGTGGCTCATACAGGTAAATTAATATTTACATTTATATGTAAGGTAAAGAATTTTGTATTCATTTCGGAATTTAACCGGAAGCCAGTGCAGTGCTGATAGTATTAGACTGATGTGGTCAGATTTTCAAGAGTGTTGGTGAAATCATCATGTTGGGTGATCACCAAGACCTCATTCCCAACTCATCCCAAAAGAATTTCATGCAGCACCATCCAAGTGTTCCAGAGAACACAAATCCACTACTCCACAGTGCAATGCTAGGCTTTATACACGGCATGGTGCCAACAGTTTCATGTTTATCTGCTCCAAAAAGTTCTATTCTACTGGCTGTATGTTTCTACAAAGGCTAGACTATGAAAATTTTATTTGGTTGATTTTATTGGTTCTCTTTTTAAGATGATATATCAAGGTGATAAATTCTACATTTGAAAAATTAATAAATCAGCTAACAGCTCTATCTGAAGATAGACCTGAGTTCTGAGCAGAGAATGAAGCTTCCTCTGGGTGCTTTAAATAACACTTTATATCTCAAAAGTCCTGCTGGAAATTGATCATGTAGTGTTTTTGATGAGTTGTTTGTAATCACTAGATTGACAAAAATGTTGTAATCATTTCTTTATATATTCTTATATTGTTTATATCATTTTAATAAATTCTTTATGTATATTTATGCATCAACATTCTTGAATGATTGTTATTGAACACTGTGTGAGCAAAGAAAGAGAGCAAACAGCCCCTCCATTCCCTACAACCCGATATCTGGGTCGGTGCAATGTTAAACTGCTATGCCTTCTTAATTTTTTCATGGTTGGAGTTTGTCTGGACACTTAAGGACTGAAGGTTCCTGTTTCCTCACCTCTGACAGTCAATTCCCAGCAGACAATGTAGATTCCTTTGGCTTTGTGTCTGTGAGGAAATACTGGAAGTTTACTGGGAAGAGAAAAAAAATGCTGATAGCAGTGATGTTGATGTTGGTACTGATGGTGATGATCCATCCTGTAGCAGTTCATTTGCGGTTCAACCTCTGTACGACCCAACCCCAGAAAGGTCTGACCAATAATCAGAGAGAATGTGGTCGTGACACAGTTTGCAGCACCTTTTCCTGTGTGACTGCAAACCAAATCACCAGGGAAACATTCAAAATGTGAAAACACCCTTAAATAGAACGCTCTGCCAGTTAAGATGATCTTGAAACATTGGGCACTTTCACTCTCGGTTTGTCAGGTGTAAAAACAGCAATTGCAACCGCATCAAAACCCTTTAGAGGAGGTGGTCTCAGTCCGGTCCCAAGTACAGTGGGTCAGTCTGACCCAACTATCATGTATGATCTTCCAGTTTGAACTGAACAGCTCTGCAAGTGTCCTTTAAGATGGTTTATTGGTCAGATAATCAACCCGGCTATGAACAAACACCATCTCTGTCAGCGTTCCAAGTTAAACTGTACAGAAATCAGCAACATTCTCCTGTAGTCACATTCTTGCTTCCGCCCCAATCAGGCCTGACCAATAAGCAGAGACAACAATCTCACATGGTTTGCTGTGATACATTTTGGTGTGTTTAAACTTTTTCATGTGTGAATACAAACCAAACCACACGGGCAAAGATCCAAAATTCACAAAATTGTGGGGAAATGGCCTTTAACAGAACTCCCTCTACCAGTTAACAGGATCTTGAAAATAATTAGATTTAATCATTATAAATAACATTATAATTATAATAATAATGTTTTGTGAAACTGTTATTAATTTCAAATAAAAATGTTATGCTGATATGCACTTGATTTATATATTTATTTAAACATTTTTATTAAACCTCTCCCTGTGGTGCCACAGATAACACCATCAGTGAGCCACCACATGTGGGAGACTGGGGTTTGATTCCCAGAAAACTCACTCAGACTCTCATAGGGAGGGGCTGATTGCTCTCTTTCTTTTTTCACATTGTTCAAATGTGAAAGTGTTCAAATTTCAGAATAAAAGTCCTGAGAAGGGATAATAATGATACATACATAATAACAGAAATAATAAAGGATATTCAGTTTTGTATTTTCTTATTGCATCAAAGGATCAGTGAAATCCATGCAAACATTTAAAATGACAATATCTTACATGTGATTACTCACTGGTTTTATAGCAAAAAATGTATGTCAAACTATGAAAAACATCCTACAAAATTGCCCTGGGGTTCTAAAGTTTAAGAAAATAAGGTCCAAGATATGTGTTCAGTTAAATCATTAGGGGCTCTTCTAGTCCCCGCTAGGGAGGATAAGACCTGAGAAAATTTGGGTAAAATGAAATAACTCTTTCTTATGCTCTCACTCATTCTCTGACCTCTGAACAAAGGTTTCTGCCAGTAAGGTTTTGTTGTGTCTCTCTGAAAATGACAAATAGGAGGAAGGGTGAGGCAGAGGGTCATGTTGAAGAGGACTCTGATTATGAGATATCTTCCTCTGATGAGAATGAGACCTTTAGAGTTGATCTTCTCTCAACCACCAGCAGGCACGTTACCTTTCAAAAATATAAAGGTATTAGTGTCCCTCTCCTCACTGGAAGGACAGAGTAGACAAAGTAGTGTCATGAAAGGTTCCAGGACTTGCTGGATCTGTCAGACAGGTCCAAGACATGAAATCAGTATTTGATCTCTTCATAACACCTTAATTTGAAAAGGATATACTTGACATGAAGGTTGTGGGGACAGTTGGAGAGACCTGTGACCCACTTGTAAGCCTTCATTGGACCGCTCATTTTGGCTGGACTGTAAAAGTCCAAAGGCAAAGCAACAGCATGTGTCTAAAGACAGTTGGTGGTTTCTGAAGACATTCCATGTGTCATGCTTTGATGACAGAGAGACAGACTGGGCTGACAATGTGTGACAGATTTTAATGAAAACTTAGCCTTTAGAGCCCGTTGCCAATTTTGCAGGATGTTTTCATAGTTTGACGTACTTTTGTTCAGTAAAAAATTAGAAAAGGATTTATAGGAGCCAGTCACACATGCTAGATATTGCTAATTTCAGGGGATTCTATGCTACTAGGAGAAATCCTCAAAAATCCTATTGGGAATGGATCATCCAGAGTCCTTTTATTATGTATGTATCAGTATTATCAGTCCCTTCTCGGGACTTTTATCCTAAAATTTGAACAATGTGTGAGCAAAAAACAAGAAATCAAACAGCCCCTCCCATCTCATTTTGCTCTGTAACCCAATGTCGGGTAAGTGATGTCATCAGCCCCACCCCCTCTCACTGATCAGTCAGAGTCTGTATGCAGGTTGAGGATGTACACACTGGCAGAGTAGTGAACATAAACTGGAAGCACTTTTGGCATTTAAAGTGGGATTTAATTCAGTTGGAAATGAAGGTATTTTACTTGTTTTCTGAGCTGGATTAGACACTGATATTTAATCACACAATCATGAAATATGCTGTAATGTGGAAAGTCCTGTAGTTTGTTATGGTATGTGTAACATGGCTGTAGGTTACTCTGATCCTCTGTCGGGATCGGGTGGATGGAACAGATGACTAGGGAGTGGAGGTAAACCCTGGGGTTGAGGATTTAATGAAAAAACAAACAGAGGGTCTTAAATAGAACACAACATTGACCACACCTGGGACATGATAACAAAGGGGCAGGGCTACAAATGAGATACAGCTTGGAATGGGTGGAGCAAGGGAGGAGACAGAACCAAAACAAACACAACCCATGTGCTTTCCCCATGGGGTCAAACACAACAACTGAGACAAAGGGTGAACAGGATTAGAGCAGGACAGAGATATGACATCCTAAGTTATAAAGCCTGGAAAACATTGTTGAAGTGTGGAACATATCGAGAACATTTTGTGGCTGGAAATAGGAACCCTTTAAATATACTCTTGATAGTGTCCTTTTAAAACCCTGATGGACATTTTGCTGTCTATGATGACAACAGTGCTAAAGGCCAAGATGTACCTGACTTCCTCACCTCATTTTTAAGGGTGTCTATATTGAGTGACTGTTCTGTAAAGCTTGTACAATGGCAGCTACACTCTTATATAAGGGTGTCATAATGGATTCTTTGAGTGATGCTTTAGAACCACTGCTGGTTCCGTGAAGAACCATGTTTGGAGATGTTGGCATGTGAAAAACCCTTTAAACCTGTTTAGAAATGTCTTTATTTGGGCAGCTACACACTGTCTGTATAGAAATTTGTAGTTTTTTTTTAGGGGTGTACGATTTTTATCTTCTTTGGCAAAGGCCATCTTTCACAACTATCCCACTGTTGGTTTCCCAAAGATCCAAGGTGTCATGGGTGGAGCAGGAATAAGTCATTTGCATCCAAACCACTCATCTGCATATTGAATGATAGAACAGCTCTCCATTGACCGAACAGACTCACCGCTTGGACGTCCCCCCACTAATCAATGCCTGCTGCTCTTGTAAGGGAGCTGTGTGTGGTGAGTAGGATGCTCATGTGTTGCTGGTCTATTCCCAGTGCATCCAAGGCGGAATCCTCCGTCTGTGCCTAGACTGAGCTGTCACAACCACTGGATTCCCAGCAGAATAAAGACACAATAAAGAGTTATTCAGGCCTGTTTAACAATCGCAGTTAATCTGCTGGGAGCCTTTATCCCTCGCATTCGCTGCCGTTTCGAGACGCGCAGTAATTAAATGCCACATTCCATTCACTGTTTCTGACTTAATTTAGAAGGAGGCACAATGCAATTAGTAATCGACAACAGTGCGAATGCAGCAATCAGCGTGAGATTCAAATTGGTCAATAAAGCATCTCCCAAATGGTACTAATGAGTGCTCACTCATTGATGAATTACAGTAAATGGAGGATACAAATGCACTGGGTAAATCGGGCACTCTGCAAACTGAATTACTGCTTCCTCTCTTGCGGTAAGTGATTCCCTTTTATTGGATGATGTGAAATAATACCATTCATCCCATTTGGTAGGTGTTTTTCACCCTGTCATATTGATAAGAAACAAATAGAAACCTCTCACTGCTTCGGCGCTGTGTTGGTGTGTTGAACCAGCACGACTCAATTCTCGCATCAACAAAGGTGTCATTTCTGATCTGCACCGTTTGTTTGTCTTCTTGTTTTCATCTTGTTAGAAACGAGCTCCGTATACGAGACATTTTTCTCCATAGTTACTTGCATAATTGCACGGGCGCTCATTTGTTTCTCAACCACCAAGCCGATAAACAACTGCGATTATACGTTATACATATACATTTTAGGAGATGTGCATGTATTTCAGTCATACTTGAGATTCAACAGTTTAACCAGCACGGGCAAGTTCATCAACCAGCATGACAACTCAAGTCAACCATCATTACCGCTTATTCCTGAATAGGGTCACGGGTGAGCCGGCGCCCAGCCGGCAACTCTGAGCGCAAGGGCGGGAAACAACCGTAGACAGGGCACTAATCCATCGTAGGGCGCACACATGCACACACACACACTAAGGGCCACTTTAGAGTCACCAATTCACCTATCATGCATGTCTTTGGGGGAAACCGGAGTACCCGGAGGAAACCCACACGAACACGGGGAGAACATGCAAACTCCACACAGAAACTTCCCAGGTCGCCCCACCCAGGGATCGAACCCAGGTCCTTCTTGCTGCACCACCGTGCCACCCCCCATCACTACCAGTTAACCATTATGACTCATATGGAGAATCAGTGTGACCAAACTAGTCAACCATCATGACTAATATAGTCAACTGGCAAGATCAAACCACCCTGACTAATGCAGTCAACCAGCACGATTAATATAGTCATCCAGGACGACCAAACTAGTTAACCAATCATGACCAAATGAGTCAATCATGACCTTCATGACTAGTATAGTTAACCATCATGGGTAATATAGTAAACCAGTATGACCAAACTATTTAACCATAAGGACTAATATAGTTATCCAGGATAATCAAACAAGTCAAGCATCATGACCAAACTAGTCAACTAACCAAACAACTCGCACTATGATCCTGGGATCGCTGGTTTGAATCCAGGTTCATGCTTCTCACCATCTGCAGCCGTGGTCCAGAGGGAGAGAACTTGGCTTGCTCTCCCTCGGTGGGTGGGTAGACGGCGCTGCTGGTCGACACTGGCGTCTGCCATCCATTGTGTCAGAACCGGGGATCTGGTGTTCTCCTCCAAGCGTGATGGCTGCCCAGCAACAATACAAATGGCGGCAGTTCGAAAAGAGGTGGTAGGCTCTTGTCACATGACTCGAAACCTATATTAGTCAGGCTGGTTGAATAGAGTCAGCCAGGATGATCCCCCCCTAGTGTCGAGAGCAGGGCATGTAATGTGGGAGGCTACTTAGGGGGATGGGTAATTTGCATATCTAAATTATTAAAACTATCATGACTAATATAGTCAACCAGCATGACTAACAGTCAGCAAGAATGTAAACAAGACGTAAACAAAAATCACACCTTAATCTGATCACCCAGCTAATACTGGCATAACTAGCTGATTACCCAGCATTGCCTGATTACCATCTTAGACTGGTTTAGATGATTGAGAATGGAAAGCTATTGACTATAATTTCAACTGCCGCTTCAATTTCATTTCATCTTCCTCAGTTCTAATTGCGTCGATGCGTTTTAATGGGCTCTTAAGCAATTTGCCTCAACTCAGTGGCCTAGATCAGCTTTTAGGAATTGGAAAGAGACTTTGTCTTATCAGATCACAGGTCTGTGTTTGACACATGAGCACAGCAGACGCTGGAAAAGAATCTGAGAAATCATGAAAGACACCGGGCTGTCTGAGAGCTCAGGAAGCACCTCGGCTGCCTTTCTGCTCCTGACCTTCAATTCGTAATGCATTAAATAAAGTGGCAATGTACGCTTCTGGCATCATCCTCGCAAAGCAAGATTAAGCCTAAGTGCTTTGCTGTCTGTTCGTTCTTTAATGACCCAGTTTTTGTGACTCATTTGGAGTGTTTTTTTTTGGGGGGGGAAAAGGATTTGAGAGAAAAAGCACAATGCACAAACATAACAGTTAGCCGAGCGGCTCGACATAAAATGTGTGATTAGAGCTTGTGCCAGCAATCAAACAGAGAGCAGGAACAAAGGAGAAAAAAATAGCTCCGACTGGTGCGTGGCGTGTCTCGTGAATCAGAGATTAGTTTTCTCTTTCTTTCTTTCTTTCGTCCTTCGCTCGCCCATTCATAATGAGTGGCAGAGTGCGGTTGCTTCTCCTCGCGGGTGCTCTGCACTGGGTCATTGTAATTGTTGTTGACTGCAAACGCTGCCTGCTTTCGCCTCCTTCCTCCTCTTTCATGTTGACCTTCAGTGAGACAATTCGGCAACAACACTGAAGGCTGTGAAACCCAACTTTGTGCAGGATGACGACGCAGGGACTGCTAATAATGAGCATGCTTTCAGGCAGGGGTGTGTGGCAGGTGGGACGAGCACTTGGTGGCTAAAATGAAGTATTAGTATGCTTCTCACTCAGGTAATCCTTTAATCATTGGCCAAGGCTGCAAGGAGACATCAGAAGTGAGGGATGATCTCAGGGAAAGAGAGAAATCTTCGGCAGAGTGAAAGATATGGGTATTATTAAAGGCCTACACTCTGCATTTTTCATTTGTTGGAAATGAATTCTACTTTTGGGGGCATTTGTGTGCTTTTATGGATTTTAGGTTGGATTTATATTTATTAATGAAAGAATTCCCAAATATACCGCAGCTGAGCTCCAGCCATTCACTAACTTATAGCTTAACTGGACTGTTTTTCTTGTTCTTTAATGAGGAACATGATTTGTATTATTCACTAAAATAGAGGTCAGGAAGTTAACTGAGTGTGATGGAGGCCCATATCACTTTGATATAGGTGTTGGTTGTCAAAATGTTACTAAGTGGTTGGTAAGGTATTGCTAGATGGTTACTGTTGTGTTGCTATGTGACTCCTAAGTTGCTACTTTGGTAAAGGTGTTGGTAAATCAGCTTGCTTGTTGGTTGCTTAGGTGTTGTTGTTTTTTTGTTTTTGTTTTTTTTTTATTGCCATGCTGTTTCTAAGCAGTTGCTTATTTGTTGCTAGGCACTTGTTAGGTGGTTGCTTATGTGTTGCTAAGGTCTTGTTATATGGTTGCTACAGTTGTACATGGTACAGGTAAGCTGTTGGTTGTTGGTTGCTAAGATGTTGTTTTGTAATTGGGTCGGTTGCTATGATGTTGCTAAGCAGTTGCTTATGTGTTGCTAAGGTGTAGCTGTTGGTTGCTAAGGTGTTGGATTCAAAATACTCCAAAACACTTGAACCACAAAAATATGTATACGACTAAAGTGCGCCTCAAGAAATACATAATATTTACATATTAGTTAGAACAATGTTGAATTTAAGTACATGTTCAGTCACATATTGCCGCTGTCCAGTGAAAAACATCTCGAAAATGGACACTTTACCAATGCTCTTAATAGTGTCCTGAAATGAGAGTAATTAGAGTCATTTTAGAGCTTTTCTGTTGCTCTATTCATCATGAAATTGTTATAGGATATAAAAAAAATTGTCAGATTCACATTATGGAGAAAACAAAAAATGGACATACATGATTTTCATTGGACTGTGGCTGATTTTGAATTCATGGTTTATGATAAGTCCCAAACAAACAAACAAACAAACAAACAAACAAATAAATAAATAAATAAATAAATAAATAAATAAATATCCAAATGACCAGTCTCACCCATTCCCACCCAAGTCCCAATCCAAAATCCCACCCATTACTTTTGAAGCTATGGACTAACTTTGTCTTCATTAAAAACAAAAAGGCTGAAATATGTAAATAAGACTTGTCGGTCTGCCTCATTAAAAAGAGTAAAATGGGCTGAAACAGTCCTTGTAACCTCAAAGTGAATGTTTGGAGCTTAACTGCTGTACACTGTGCTGCTGTGACTGTGAGTAAAGTTGATTTTTGTGACAAAGCCTGCAAACCGCTTTTGCTGCAGTTGAGACTGGAGTGAGTTATACTTTTTGAAAACAAGGAGCAGATATTATATGACATTCAGACATCAAAGTCTTATTTCAATAAACTGTTTTTTATGATATGAACCCTTTAAAATGCAGCCAAGTGAAGAGAAAAGCAAACGCGGAGGTTTGAATAAGAAACCAAAGGAGCTGTTTACACCCATCTTGAGTGTAGAGTTATTTATTTACTTTTTTTTTAAACCAGATAATACAATCAATTGTGTGTGCTGGATACTGTTTTCACATTCTGCTCGGAGTGCATTATGGATGTGTGTGTATATATAAGAGAGAGAGAGAGAGAGAGAGAGAGAGAGAGAGAGAGAGAGAGAGAGCTGCCAGGACAGTTTAGCACAGTGCATCTTTCTTTCATAGAGCCTTTATCCCTCTATTGTTCGACTCCCTCTCAGATGTGCTAGTTACCACAAAAATAGACCTTGGATGAGTCCCGCAATGTCAAACGCATTTGATCCCGACTGCATAAATTGCTTGGGGAATCAAACCGTGATGAGCTGTACAACACAGACCTAGCTGGTGTGCAGTAATTTCCCACACTTGCCTTTGATGACTACTTTTATGGTGCGGCAGGCGAAACGTCGGAAGATTCTCCACGCCCCTGTTCAACATGGCAGCCTGCATTAAAAATAATGAACTACATAATTGCCCATTTCATTATTGGCCCATGGATGACACACGGCCTTTCTGCGCACAGATTGAGGGTAATTACTTTCAGGGACCTGCGCGCCCTTTCTAAGATGTGGGCTATGGTTCTAGTGTGGAGCTTGTTTATCTACCAGTTTGCAGTCTCCAGGAACAATGGCGGCTTTCCACAAACCAATTTCATCAAGAAATGGATGGAACACTAAAAAAAAAAAAGGAGCACAAGGAGCCTGTTTTGGAGCCATGAATATTCTGATAACTTGGAGGCTTTTGGTCCAGTTTGCTGACCAATCATTTTTCATGGAGAACAAGCGCACTGAAGGGGGTGTTTTAAGCTCAACAAGTGGACGACTTGAAGGAATAATTCATCTCAGGAATGCTTACTTGCTAAAATGCATGTTGGTAGGTGTGGGCAGGGATTGGGTTACAGATGCTGACTCTGTACAGTCAGTGTGGTCTGAATAGGCCTCTCTGTAATGCCAAGCACAAAGGTAATTATAGTGCCAAAGCTATCGTATACATGTCCTGTTTTTTCCAGGACATGTCCTCTTTTTGGGGACCTATGAATGTGGACGTACATTAATTCCCATTGGGGTCCATTTTAAAGCTGCTTTTTACACTCCGCTCTCTCTTGTCCCTTGTGTCCTTTGTAGTCCCTTGGTTTCTCGTGTAGTCACCCTCATCATTGAAGACCAATGCCTTTGTTTTCATGCTGCAGATTTGTTACTTCTGATCTCAAAGGTATTATAAAAGCATTTCAATTGTTCCTTTTGGTCTCTAATGTCCAGAGAAAGCTTTCTACTTGACCTGGAAGCTGTGAAGGATTTGAATGCATTCCATGACAAGAGTATTAGTGAGGTCGGGATGTTGGATGATCACCACCCTATCTCATCCCCAACTCTACTGCTGTGCTCCATCTACTGCTAATGGATGGAGAATCATCATTCCAGAGAACACAGTTTCACTGCTTCACAGCTCAGTGCTGGATGGCTTTATACTCCTCTAAACCAGGTTTGGCATTAGGGATGGGGTCAATAGGTTCATGGTTATATGTTCCAGTGAGCCATATTATTTTGCTAGTACTTCTCTATGTGGAGTGTGTGTGTGTGACCCTTTGCTCAGTATTGAGTAGAAGCACACTTTTGAGCTAGTACAGCCATGAGTCTTCCTGGGAATGATGCAACAGGTTTTTCACACCTGGATTTGGGGATCCTCTGCCATTCTTGCTTGCAGATCTTCTCCAGTTCTGTCAGGTTGGATGGTGAAGGTTGGTGAACAGCCATTTTCAGGTCTCTCCAGAGATGCTCAATTGGGTTTAGGTCAGGGCTCTGGCTGGGCCAGTCATGAACGGTCACAGAGTTCCGAAGCCACTCCTTTGTTATTTTAGCAGTGTGCTTAGGGTCATTGTCTTGTTGGAAGGTGAACCTTCAGCCCAGTCTGAGGTCCAGAGCACTCTGGAAGAGGTTTCCGTCCAGGATATCTCTGTATATGGCTGCATTCATTATTCCTTCAATTGCAACCAGTCGTCCTGTCCCTGCAGCTGAAAAACATCCCCATAGCATGATGCTGCCACCACCATGCTTCACTGTTGGGATTGTATTGGGCAGGTGATGAGTAGTGCCTGGTTTTCTCCACACATACTGCTTAGAATTAACACCAAAAAGAACCAAATCTTCGTCTCACCCCGACTGATGGAGAGCGGCAGTGATAGTTGACTTTGTGGAACTTTCTCCCATCTCCCTACTGCATCTCTGGAGCTCAGCCACAGTGATCTTTGGGTTCTTCTTTAAATCTCTCACCAAGGCTGTTCTCCCACGATTGCTCAGTTTGGCTCAGTTCTGGTTGTCCCAAACGTCTTCCATTTAAGGATTATGCAGACCACTGTGCTCTCAGGAACCTTGACTGCTGCAGAAATTCTTTTGTAACCATGGCCAGATCGGTGCCTTGCCACAATTCTGTCTCTGAGTTCCTTGGACAGTTCCTTCGACCTCATGATTCTCATTTGCTCTGACATGCACTGTGAGCTGTGAGGTCATATATATAGACAGGTGTGTGCCTTTCCTAATCAAGTCCAATCAGTTTAATTAAACACAGCCAGACTCCAATGAAGGAGTAGAACCATCTCAAGGAGGATCAGAAGAAATGGACAGCATGTGGGTTAAATATGAGTGTCAGAGCAAAGGGTCTGAATACTTATGATCATGTGAAATTTCAGTTGATCTTTTTTTAATAAATTTGCAAAACATTCTACATTTCTGTTTTGTTTCTGTCAAGATGGGGTGGTGAGTGTACATTAAAGAGAAATAAAATGTACTTTTTTGATTTTAGCAAATGGCTGCAATGAAAAAGGGAGTGAAAATTTTAAAGGGGTCTGAATACTTTCCCACTGTATGTAGATGTATGGTTTCTGAGTAGATATGAATATTGTCTGTGCAAATAGATATGAATAGAAGAGTAGTAATGTCCAGCCATTACTGCTCAGAAGATCTGAATATTGTCTGCACAATGAGATATGAACAGACAAGTAATAAGGTCCAGCTACTAATTGAGTCTCTCTGTTATGTACATGTGTAGATAAAGCAGTGATTGAATAGTAGTAATAATGTCCAGCCAAAAAATTGTGAGCCAGTCCTGTTAGTGGCTCAGTGTGTAATAATGTCCCGAAACAATAAAGAGGAGCTGTACAGTGTGATTGCCGTTGCTGCAATCTCCTGTACCACTCCTTGGTACAGTGGAGCTGAATGAGTCTATTCCTGAAAGTGCTCCACTGTCTGACCAGTAAGTCATGGAGGGGGTGAAATGTGTTGTCCAGGATAGAGGTCAGCTTGTTGAGTGTTCTCTTTTCCACCAACTCTCCAGTGAGCATCCAAGAACAGAGCCAGCCTTCTAGATCAGTTTGTTGATCTTCTTGGCATCTCCACCTTTGATGCAGCTTCCTCAACTGACTACTGTGAAGAAGGCAGCACCTGCAAACTCAGACTGGTAGAAGACGGCCAACATGATGACGTTGGATATGAGGGCCACTTGTCTGAAGTCACTGAGAAGAGACAGATGACTCAGCTGGGTAGCACAGACCCTCAGTACTCTTGGGCTCATTCCATTTGGTGTAGCCACCTTGCTTGGTTTTAGCTTCTCATGCTGTCTCTTCTCCTGGTTGGGTGTTGGGTAATGGCTGTGGGGGGAGAGGGTGTGAATAGGAATGTGGAGACAGCATCTGTGGTGAGGGAGTAAGGTTCCCCCTACTTGGTGCCTGATAACATACTGAACATGTTAAAAACACATTCAGCTCCTTCACAGTGTCCAAACTGCCCAACCGCTTGTGGTTTAGCACTGGTGCCAGTTATTTTCCTCATGCCATCCCAAACCTCCTTTGCATTGTTATTCTGAAGTTTTGCCTCCAGCTTGTTTGGGTGTGCTTTCTTACTCAACCTCATTCTCACCTTCAGCTCCTTCTGCACAGACTTTAGTAGGAGGTGAAAAAGGATATATATGGGTAGCCCAATGGACTCAACCCTTGCCATGAGAATACACCTCACACCAGTGGGGCAGTTGGGCACCCCATGGCCAGTTGCTGAATTGTGTGAAGGACTGAAGGAAGACTGAAAATATTATTTTTTTAAACCTCATCCCTAAAAACTACATACATTGACATGCTATCATACCTAAGCTGAACAGAAATGGTTCTATGACACATTCCCAGTATACATGTGATACTGTAGATAGGTTCCATTCACGTGGCACCCACTATCTTACCTCACTCAAACTCTGCAGCCTGGGAAGGTTCTCCACGTTTCCACATTGTTTCTCCATTTGTGCATAATAGCTCTCACTCTGGTTCACTGGAACCCCGAAGCCTTAAAATGGCTTTGGAATCTTTTCCAGACTGACAGATGTCAATGACTTTGTTCCCCATCTGAACTTAAATTTCATCAGGCATAATGTGTTGCCTTTAATGATCTTTTAGACTAGTTCATGTTGTAAGACAGGTTCTATTTGAGTGATTTCTTATTTCTACAGTAATCAGCACTAGCCACACCAAGGGAAATTGAACTCAGCTTTCCAAAAACAAATGGTTAATCACACTTAATCCATGGGTTACTTTTATTTACCAAAAAAATAAAAAAATGTCATGAGATCCTACTCAAATTTGTCTTCCTTTTTGACATTTGTATGCATTCAATCGTGTTTTAAGGACTGAAAAACATGAATTATTTATACATTCTTCAAAATATTTGACATTGATCAAAATAAAATAAGAAAAACTACTCAAATATCATTTTCTTATTTAAATCTCAATATCATCCCTTCTCAGGACTTTTATTCTGGAATTTAAACACTTTGGGAGCAAACAAAAAGAGAGCAAATAGTCCCTTCCTTCTCAATTTCCTCTATAACCCAATATCTGGGTCAGTGACATCACCAACCCCACCCCATCTTGTTGATCAGTCAGAGTCTGTATGCAGGTTGAGCGTGTACACATAGATAGAGCAGTAAACATGCACTGGAAACTCCTTTGATATTTAAACTGGGATTGAATTCAGTTGGAAACAAGTTAACTTTAGTTGTTTTCCAAGCTGGAGTACTCACTGATAATTCATCACACAATGCTGAGACCACCATAGGGAGCTAGGATACTATGGTTTAGTAGGATATTGTGGTATATCATGTATGTAGGTTACTCTGATCCTGAGATATGAACCTTAGAATATCAGCATGTAACTGCCCACAAAGTGCAGAATTTGGGTTCTTCGAGTTAATAAATGATATCATGATTATAAAACTGCTTTTGGTATTTACTCAGGTTATTTTTGCTTGATATTCAAGCTTGTTTGATAAACATTCTGTTCATTTATTTGTGAGGAAAATGTTCAGTTATTAATCTCTCCAAAGTTATTTCACTTATTTATTCATTCATTTATTTATTTATTTATTCATTCATTCATTTATTTTCAATAAAAAAAAATCCTCTGGAGAGCACATTAGAAAAGCAGCGCCAATTAATTTCTTGTTCCCTGAGGTTATCAGGTATCCATGGTGATCATATAGAGCACACTAAGACTCTGCTTACATCTCTATGCTGCTACCAAATTAGCACAAATTCCTCCCTCTGGAAAACTAGTCCCACCTCTGAGAGAACAAATTAGAAAGACTTACAGAGTATAAATACATTTGACTAAATCATTTATGAAAGATTCTTTAAAGTGAAATAAGAAGGTTCTATGTTCCCCTGTTTGACTTTCATTTGCCATTACCAGCATTAAATGTTACCTTTCAAACCTCTCGTAACCTCAGGTCATATCCCTTCAGTGAGGTTAATGAAACTGGAGAGAAGGTGGTGGAGTTCCATTTGTTCTGGCTGAAAAGAGTCAGCTTTCCACACTATCAAACCACAACAGCCGTAAAAACTGGGGTAGATTTGCGGGTTGAGAACTAGGATAAACACTTGCGGGCTTATTTTGGACGAGTAGAAGTAGACACCATAAAACGAAGAGCTCGCCATGAGGGGGGAAAGGTATATAGGCTACTCAGCTGCTCTCATGCTGAGGGCAGAGCTGGACAGGAGCTATATATCATGTAAAATTTTAGCAAACCAGTTTAAAGCAAGGTCAACCAATGTTTTGACCTGGACACTCTGTCTAAAACGGGTGCTGTGGTAGATCTCGTTCCTGGGCCAGGCCTGAATATTTAGCATTCAGAGAAGCTTTTCTGCTAGAGAAGGAACATGAGACGGGAATTATGTAGCACTTTGTCAGTCTGTTATGATGCCGACATGACTGTATAACCAAATCTGTTACGTTCATATTTGTTTTTGATCTAATGTTCTGTTTCTCAGGAAGGATAAACATGATTTTCAAGGCCTGGCTTCACCAGAAAACTTGGCACCAACACACTGAGAGATCATTTATTCTTTCTGTATTATTCTCTCCTCGTGTGTTTCCTTCCTGAGAAATGATTTGCATATGTCAGGAACTCAATCAATATATGGGAGGGGGTCTTCTGGGAGATGTGAGTTACTGCACAAGTCTAGGCTACAGAGATTGATATATAACTATATATATATATATATGTTTGAATGGTCACATACTGTAGTAGAACCACTTTTAGAACCTGCATGAAGATAGTTCTTCAAACATCCACTGCTCGTAACCCCTATATATATATGTAGACTTGTGTAATTGCTAAATTCACTCTTTCAAGTCTACCCTCGCCATGCCCAATGCCAGGCATGTTTTGAATCTTTTTTTTTTTCACCTCCATGCAAAAGGATGGTGGGTCTCAACCTGGGTGCACCTAACATCAGAGAGCTTTTCCTGTAAGGCAGTGTCTGAGTTTGTTAAAACACAATTTGCACATATTAAATGAAATTAAAATGACACATACTGGATAAAAAAAGTTTGCATATACAATTATTTAATTGAAATTATTGAATTTCTGCAGCCCGTCTTCCTGAGGCTCAGCTTTTTTAGAAAGTTGGTGGGGGTGGCGAGATAATAAATGTGAATTACTGCAGTAGAAGGATCCCTTTGGGTTCTCAGTGGAACCTTTCACAAGAGTCTGTAAGATTCTTCTGTAAATTAGATCTGTAGGGAATCAGTAGTGGTTCATCTGCAGCACTACTCAGAGAACCCTGGCACCTTAAATTTTAAGAGAATAGTCAGATATCAGGGAGTACCAGTAGTCTAGGCTACTGCTTGCAGTGGGGGTTGTGAGCCACAACCGACCAACCAACATCTGTTCCTGGCCACACTACTGCTCTTTGGGCAGAATGCAATCAAACTCTCCTTACAGCAAGGTTCCAACCTTTAGTGCAAAGCCTTCCCAGAATAATAGAGGCTGTTACTGCAGCAAAGGAGGACAGAATCCCTATTAATACCCTGGTTTCAGAAGAAAGACTGGACAAGCAGGTTGCTAAAAACTTCAGGATCTATAGTGTAGACCAGGGGTCACTAACCCTGCTCCTGAAGAAGTATCTTCATGCAGGTTCTAAAAGTGGTTCTACTACAGTATGTGACCAGTCAAACATCTTTCATAGATTAACACATTCGAACATGATGAGGATGAAGACAAAGTCCACTGCTTGTAACCCCTGATTAGAAGGTCCACTAGAAGACTCTGAGGAATTTGCGGATCCATGTTATTCTAACCAAAGATGTTCAATTTAAAGGTTAATATTTATGAGTTAAAGTCTTTGGCATTGACCCTGTTATCAGACTAGGTTTTGAAACATCTGGGCACTCTCAGATCCTGCCAGGTATGGAGGGCAGGGGTGGAGGACCAATGGAACCAAACTGGTGGCAGCAGGGAGGAAAAAGTAAAAAGCAATGCATCTGCAAACTGTAAAGCAGCAAAGGGGTGTGTGAGTCAAAGCTTTTTGAAGACAAGTGGGGCAAAGTGATTGACTGTGGAAGGAAGCAAGATATGGTATGTAAGTACAACGTTCACTAAAGCTTTCATTGGTTGGAGACTCTACTACAACATCACCTTTATCTTGTGCAATCAAGTGATTCCATCTATCTTTGAAACATCTGATAAACAAGTATTGCTGCTCATTTCACCTCCACTCATACCTTGGTTGTTGTCCAAGGTATAGGCTCTGCCCCTTGCAGTACATGGATGGGTCCAGATGGATGGATGGATGAGTGGAGAGATACTTGATCCTGAGGGAAATTGAGGAATGCTAGAGCTGCTTGTCCAGCATTAACTGAGTAGATGCTCTGCAAGGGTCCATATGTTCCAAGACAACAGGGCCTATGCCAAAGATCTTTACTTTGAATGTTGTTTTTTGTAACTTTGTCTAATCAAATGTCATTTTATTCCTCTACCAAAACATTGTTCTACCCCTATTTACCCTGTGCATGCTCCTCAGACATGACCGGGTCACAGTCATTACACTTACACAGTCTCAACTTAAGCTCCATCGGCAGACCACAACTGACAAGCCCCATATTGCCTCCAAGTTAATTGAAGCCCACGTTCATTTCTCTATGGTTTGCCATCTTCAATTTCAGTCCGTCCATCATCATCACCCGCCATCACCCCCTACGCTCCTTAGCCCCCTGGGGATGCTGTCGTTCAAAGGCGGTTAGACCACCAAGCACGAGAGGGGCCTTGTTCAGACACGCTGAGCCTGTCAAACCACACCTTATCACAATTAAGTCGTCCCCAAGGCACGCAAACAGATTCATTTGGTGACACTTTGAACAGCAGATGGGCCGTATACGGATTTCTCTGCACTTCCGGATGATCAAGAGAGCAAATGCAGGAGTGTGAAGGCACGCTTGCCAGAGTGCAGCTATGCTCTGCAATTAACACAGTCCCCATGGTGTGCTCAATCAACAAGCTTAGCAGGCAGTGCAGCATCCTGCAAACTTCTCTCTGCCAAACTGTCTCCTGTCCTTTTTTAGTTGAAGCCTTGAAACACATCATTAGAGAAGACGGTTAAAGTGATAACTGGATTAAGGCAAGTAATAAACCAAGAAAAGATGAGACGAAGGTGTTAATGTGAAGAGAGTGATGAATTTCATACAGGATGTTCTCAATGAATGCCTTGTGCAGTGAGCAGATTTGAAGCTAAAACAAAACTCTCTGCAAAGCAAGTGGCAAACTATGGAGGGATTACCCAACACCACAATCAGATAACAATTAAAACACAAATTTTCCTTTTAGCCTTGCCAACTCAAGCAAACTAGCATAGGGTATGTTTTCCTTTGAGTTTGATGGTCTCACTGGTCTAAAAGCACTGACCAAGCTAAACAATTTTTATGTCCAAGCTTGACCATGTTGGTTGAACAGCTTGACCAACGTGCCTAGTAAGATCATGTTGATCATCTAGCTTCACCAGCAAGACCAAATTTGTAAACCAGTATGACCAGTGTTTGGTTTTGTCAACCCCTCAACCTCTCGGTGGCCTACACCCATATCAGCCTACTGGGACTTTGCCCGGTTCTCCTGATAACCAGTCCATCCCTGGTGCCTGCCAATTACTGCAGTGGCAAGCGATAAAGAAAAGATTGGATAGAATCTGTGGAATGCGTCTACTGGATATTGTCTATTGGTTATTATCTGAGTCAATTGCATTTGTTCTGCCTCCAAGGCAGAGTTGCCTTCTGAACCGTTTTGAGTAGTGAATTGAGCCAAGTGCTATGGTTAACTGATGACTGAGTAACCAAAGAAACACAACAGCATAGCAGCAAAAGAAAAACATTTATTCAGGCTGAAATTTTGAAAGTCATGCGTCAGAGCGAGTCCAAATGTATTTGTGAGTCACCCAACATATGACTGTCTTTATCTCTGAATGTCAGACCTTATTGAGATTGAGTTTGAGGCATGAGTCCTGCTGCTCGAGTTGCTCAAGCTGGTTAAGCTGGTTGACTTGCTCCAGACCAGTACAGCCCTTCTGGAAATAGACCAGCTGGTTTCAGTCTAAACTGGTTTACCCTATATTGGTAAATTGATCAACCAGCTCTTGACCAGCATGGTGTGTGTTGCATTTAATTCATGCTTGGTGATGCTGGTCATATTTGTTGACCAGCAGGGTAAAATTTGGTCAGCTTGGTCAAACATAAATAACATAAATGTTTGTTATTTATGTATAAATCAGTATCATCCCTTCTGAGGACTTTTATTCTGAACTTTTATTCACAACCCAGTGTGAGCAAAAAAAACAGAGCAAATAGCCCCTCCCTTCTCATTTTCCTTTATAACACAATATCTGGGTCAGTGATGTCATCAGCCCCACCCCCTCTCACTGATCAGCCAGAGTCCGCATGAAGGTTGAGCATGTACATGTGGACAGATGCACCGGAAGCTCCTCTGGCATTTAAACTGTGATTTTATTCTGGTGGAAATGAGCGAATTTTAGCTGCCTTCCAAGATGGACTACTCTGGATTACTACTCTCTGGATTACTGATGATGAGACCATGGTTAGATTGTTTTGTAAGTTATAATATTTGAATCATTTATGCTGGTCCTGACATATAGAAAACGGCAGTGTAACTGCAAAGTGTGGATCTCAGCATCTAAGAATTAACAAGCTTGACCAGCTGGATAACTGGATAACCAGTATGACCAAACCGAGTAGTCATCTATTCGTCAAACTAGTCAACCATTACCAGTGTGATCAAGACGGTCATCTTAATAGAAAAGCTAGTCCATCAAATTTAAATGAAAAACATGGTATACTGTTGGAATTCCCAATTTATGCAAATCGATTGGCTAAGAAAAAGAGGGGAACAAGCATTACTCAGAAGTGGCTGAAAGCCCCTCAGCTCTGGAACAGCCTTCCTCCTACTGTTCGGGACTCAGACACTCCCTCCATCTTTAAATCACGTCTGAAAACGTTTCTCTTTACGCAGGCTTTTCATTAACACCTCTAAGGGGTCCTGAGCTGCCCCGGACGCCTGCGAATACCAGTCCACTCATCCACTTCCTACTACCAACTGCCAGACCCGACTCTGCCACCTGCATGGATTTCATTATTCATTCATTCATATCTGTATCATTACTACAAGCTAAACTGTATTTATCTTCCCTCCCTCTATTTTTTTTTTCCATTTCATTTCTTTTCCACTTTCCATCCCAATGTTTTGTGCCGTTGTTATGCTCTCCGCTTTCGACCAGAGGAGGATGGGTTCCTCTCTTGAGCCTTGGTTCCTCTCAAGGTTTCTTCCTCCAAGTCTGAGGGAGTTTGTCCTTGCCACTGTTTGCCTACTGGCTGCTCATTTGAGGTTTGGACCCGGATCTTTGTAAAGCTGCTTTGTGACAACTTCCTGTTGTAAAAAGCGCTATATAAATAAAAATTGATTGATTGATTGATTGATTGATTGATTGATTGATTGATTGATTGATTGATTGATTGAAATTGGGGAACTTTTTGTACCAGCCCAAGATTATCCAGCATAATGACTGAAACCAGCTACCTGCTGACTGAAACCAGCAACACCCCCATAAAACAAAACAAAAAAAAAAAAAAACGAGTGGGATAGACAATATCTAGAGGATGTCCCATATTATCTGTGAATATGGATAGACCAGAACAGTTTCACTCTGATGAATATACAGCAACCTTTGTTTAATGGTACTAAATGTAATATTCCAGTGCTTAACCCAAGTTCGGTTAGTGGTGAAGGCTGCTGTGCTACCAGTTCTAATCTGTCCAAGGCAGCATTCATTCGTCAAGCTGCCACAGGTATGCAGCGGCGAGTGAGTTTTCTGCGTGTGTGAGTGTGTGCGAAAGCCATGCCTCCAGGCGACGCTGGAAGCCAGTTTATAGATCTGACACCTCCTGTGTGAGTCTGTGGATGACGGCTGGTAGCGGGGACAGTCCCCTGCAGAGACGCTAATCCAGTGGGTTTGCTCTGGTCTGCTGTCAGCCGCCTGGGTCGTCCAGCTGAGTTCTCATGCCTTATTTTAGGCGGGTCTCCCGCACCGCAGTGTTTCATCAGGTAGGCCTTCAGGCTTGACGCTTTCTGTCTGAGCACAGAGCAGGGGAGCGGCATAACGTATCGGTTTTTTTTTTGTTTTGTTTTTGTTTTGTTTTGGTTTTTTTTTCCTCTTCTCTTTCTTCAAGAGGAACAAATCAAATCACAACCCATGTCAGACGTGGGCGTGCATTGGATCTCCCATTTAAAATACCAAGTGTGGTAAATACCGTAGTGCATTCATTTTTTAGAGCTCATGGTTGAACTGTGCACTGCAAAAATGATTGCATTTCATTTTTTACTTAATATCCAAATTAATATAAAATGCATGACTTTTATTATCCCTACGATGGACTAGCGCCCTGTCTACGGTTGTTTCCTGCCCTTGCGCTCAGAGTTGCTGGCTGGGCACCGGCTCACCCATGACCCTATTCAGGAATTAGCGGTTCAGAAAATGAATGGATAGCTGGATGGACTTTTATTATATCAAGGGGTCAGTTTTAAGGCTCATTTAGGCTCAACACTAAATACAGATATGAGCAAAGCCTTCTGTTTATTTATTTTATTCCGTATTTTTTGTGAATTTTTTTTAGAACAATTCTACTCTGAGGAGCATACAGCAACATTACTCCGATGAACAACTGGTGTACAATTTGAAGGTTATTATTTTTACATTTACATTGATGGCATTTAGCTGACACTCTTCTTCAGAGCAACGTTCAAGGTTACTAATACTACAGAGGTGGGCCACAGTATAAGTGTTAAAGAGTCTTGCTCAAGGACTCTTATTGGTGTAGCATAGTTACCCAGACTGATAATCGAATCCCCAGGTGCCAACATGGTGTGGTGGCTCACTGGTGGTGCTATCTGTTGTGCCACACCAACCTATGGCCCAGTATAACTAATACTGCTATAATTCTAGATGGTGTTTCCACTATACCAAGCCCTGCTGTAAAAAAAAATCCTTCTAGAAGAAGTTCTAACTAGTCCAAAACACAGCTTCTAGAGTCTCACCAGAGCTAGAAAATTTGAACACATTAGTCCTTTCATCTCATCCCTTCATTGGCTACCTGTTCAATTCTGCATTGATTATAAAATACCACAGAATCTAAAAGACCTTTTTAAACCCGTCACGAACACTTCAATCACATGATGCTGGCTTACTAACAAAAATCCCTGCTGGGGGAGGAGCATTCTCCTATAAAGCCCCCCCAACTCTGGAATACCCTTCCTTTTACAGTGTACTATGTTCAGTGTATTAGATCAGACGTATCAGTGTCATACCATAAGGGAGTCTAAATGAGACTTTATAACAAACACCTCCGAAGTATGTGGAGATACCAGAGCAATAGGATCTGCACAAGTTTATTATTATTAGAATTAAACATAAAGTTTTTGTTCTCAAGCTGTTGGATGTTAAAAGTTTCACGAGGCTGAAATCAGCATCTTGTTAAATATGAATTGTTTGTTGCTCCTTACATTGTTAATACAATTATTTGATACTCGATATATAAGAACCTAGGAGAATGACCTCATCCACCTACAGTACTGCAGCATTAACAGGCTGGTTACAGGCCTCATCCAATATCGGGACAGTGATGTTAAGGTGCTGGTTACAGGCCTCATCCAATATCGGGACAGTGATGTTAAGGTGCTGGTTACAGGCCTCTTCCTAGCCATAGCAATAGCATTAGGTTACAGGCCTCAACCAATACCACTACCGCAGGCCTCATCCAAATTTATGAGTATGACATTAGCATGATAACTACAGGCCTCGTCCATCAGTCTTTTCATTCTTTTCATCGGCCTTGTCCATCTGCTTTCTTCCTCTCTTTTTTCTATCAAATTATTTTATCCTTTGGTTGCTCTCTCTCTCTCTCTCTCTCTCTCTCTCTCTCTCTCTCTCTCTCTCTCTCTCTCTCTCCCTTGCTCGCTCTCACACCTTTACACACTCCCCTGCCCTGCTCCTGTCACAGCTCTGTGCGGCAATCTCCCAGCAGTGGCGTCCTATTTTTACTGCCCGATCGTGTGTGACTGGATGGCTGAGGTCAATCATAAACTACACAAGGGGTCTGACAAGTTATATAGAGCAGAACAGCCAGGACGATTCCCAGGCGTCGACTGTAAACAGTTGAAATTAATTACATTCAGTCTCAGAAGCCCGTGTGTTAATGAGGAATAGGTGTGTTTATATTGCAATTGTGATGTCATGGTATTTTGATTGTGATAGGCCTCAGTAAATATTAAAATACAATGGCTAATTACACCAATCAGTCAGTGTGACCACCTCGTTTCTACACTCACTGTCCATTTTATCGGCTCCTCTGACCATACAGGAGCACTTTCTAGTTCTATAATTACAGACTGTAGTCCATCTGTTTCTCTGCACACTTTGTTAGCCTCCTTTCACTCTATGCTTTAATGGTCAGGACCCCACAGGACCACCACAGAGCAGGTGTTAAGTGGGTGTTTGTCAGAGCTGCAGTGACACTGACATGGTGGTAGCACATTAGTGACTGTTGCACAGCAGTGCTGCTGGAGTGTTTAAACCCCGCAATGCCACTGCTGGACTGAGAACAGTCAACCAACCAGAAATATCCAGCCAAGAGTCCTGTGGGCAGCGTCTTGTGAGCACTGATGAAGGACTAGAGAATGACTAATACAAACTGTGAACCAAGGTGGACCAACTAGGTAGGAGTGCACACAGTGTTTAAACACTCCAGCAGCACTGCTGTGTCTGGTCAGTGTCACCGCAGTGCTGAGAGTGACCCACCACCCACATAATAGCTGCTCTGTGGTGGTCCTGTGGCATCCTGACCATTGATGAGCAAGTTGAAAGGAGGATAACAAAGTATGTTACTATCTAGTAGAAATAAGGAGGTGGTCATAATGTTATGGTTGATCAGTGTATTGATGTAGCATTATGTCTGCTATCTATATTGTTGGATGCACTGTGATAGCTTATGACTATGGAAGCTTGATCAATATTGAAGCTTAAAAAGCTTGTTGATTTGGTTTTATTGCGCAACTGCGTAATGTTGGTTCCAAGATTTTCTGGTATTTAACTGAATCCACTTTCTCTCTACCAGGTAACTGCTTACCGTGGTACTGGCTGCAATACAACTATATCTACTTCCGTGCAGAGTTGGAGAGGTTCCTTTCATGAAATGGAACCTTTTCTATCCAAAAATGCCTTTCTTCCATATAGCCAAGATGTTTTTTAATCTTTATCAGTTTCCAAAATAGATCCGTGTATGAAATCAGATAACATAAGCTCCATAAATCCCATATTATTTAATGCACAATGATAATTAGTGAGTAAGCCTTTCGCTATGGAAACTTAACTTGTTTCTTTTTTTTTTTTTTTGATCAAAATAACACTGAAGGGCCTTTTGATTGCTTATAATAGCAATTTGCGACAAACGAAATCTACTAAAGGTCCAAAAGCTGTACCCATTGCTTTCAATTCTGCACACACCGCTAGAACAAAGCATTACCAATAGAAAAGGAATACCTTTGGGATGAGTTGGAGTGCCAGAATTAATCATCCCACATCAGTAACTGACCTCACTGATGCTCTTGTAATGCTGAATGCAGTCAAACGCTCCTCACCGCATTGTCTGAACGTCTACTGTAAGGCCTTCCCAAAAGAACAGCAACTGTTACTGCAGACTCTTCTGTAATGGGAACGTAGCCTATTTGTTACCTAGGTGAGTGAGAGGCTGAAGTAAGGACATGCAAGCTTGGAGTTTGAATGCTTTTCCATTTGCACCTCTTCTAATGCGAGAAGTTGAAAATGTACAGGCCTGCACTGGATGAGATGAAAAGGTAGCACGCAGTGAGATCAGCAGAGGCAATATATTAGCCCAGTTAATCAGGTCTCCGCTGTTTCTCTCCAGTGCATACAGTTCAGCAGGCTGTAGGTGCTAATGCATCCACTGTGGCTTCTCCTACATTAGCAGACTGTGTGAATGAGGAGGTATGTGAGAGTAAGGGGTGTGAAATGTCCTGGCTGCTGTGTGGTGGCCAGCAGAGGTAGGTGTAGGTCTTAACTGTTTGAATGTTTATGGACACCAGATAGTGTCAGTAGGGCTGAAGATATGAACATTTAGTGTTTCTTTGGAATGATGGAATGATTGTGCTCCAGGCAGTAGTTGTAAGATGGGTTGGAGATGGAGATGAGGTGAGGTGGTCATCATCCAACATCCTGAACTCACGAATGCTCTTTTCTCTGAATGCATCTCTGAATCGTATTTAGTAGAAAACCTTCCTGGACATTAGAGACAGTTACTCCAATAAAACCAGGATAAACTCTTTTTCATACCCACAATTTCAGATGAATCAAGTAATGAGCAGGTGTCCTAATACTTTTGTCCATAAAAGTGGTGTGATGTTTGCTTCCTGATCGTACCAGTATTTAACTGGTATTGACTCCATTCCTCCATCTTCAAAGTTCCCTTGTCACTGGCTGCAACACAAGCCAATGCCAACACAAGCCAATGCCAAACAGTTGGAAAAGTGTCCTCTTCATGAAATGATACACAGATTTTAGATATTTGTATATATACACCAATCAACCATAGCATTATGACCACTTCCTTGTTTCTACACTCTCATCTCCTTTCACCACCCTCATAACACCTGCTCTGTGGTGGTCCTGTGGGGTCCAAACCATTGGAGATCAGGGTGCAAGGAGGGGAACGAAGTATGCAGAGAAACAGATGAACGACAGTCTGTAATTATAGAACTACAACTACAAAATGATTGGTGTATAAAATTAATAAATGTGTATGTAATTAATACCATTATATCTGAATAATTTATGTAATAAAGTTACATCTATATAATACATATGGGAAACTATTACATCTAATGTATGTGTGTGTGTGAGTGTGTGTGTGTGTGTGTGTGTGTGTGTGTGACACACATTGTTATTGTTATGTATGTTTTTATGTATAGACGTATATGCATGAATCATCCGTATGAGACATACACATGACCTCATATCTTGACAACCTATAAAAAAGGAGTCTCTGTGTGTCTGAGAGTGCCCTGCATACAGATGTTCACTCCGATGGAGCTGGCCGGGTCATTATGGCTTTGAAGTGGCCAGCCTCCCCTCCTCTCCACCGAGGGAATCATTGCCAAGCTGGAGCTTCTCCGGGGAAACCACACCACTGATGACTTCTGTGCTGCGTCTGTCATGTTCAATTTATTTGTTGTGGATTTGTTTCTCTCTCTCTCTCTCTCTCTCTCTCTCTCTCTCTCTCTCCCTCCCTCCCTCCCTCCCTCCCTCCTTCTCTCTTACATGCTCCCACAAGCTGCATCCTATAAGTTATCCTGGCTGCTGATGGCACAAAATCTCCTAATACTATAAATCTAGTTCTTTATGTACCTCAGACCTAAAACACTATTATTTATGTTTCCTTCACACTCAACTTTTTGGGCTCTGTTCCTTAGAACCCGTGGCTAATTGTGTGGGATGTTTTTGTAGTTTGATGTACTTTTATTCACCAAAAAAAAAAAAAAAATCTATATATCTGTATGTATGTGTGTATGTATGTATGTATGTATAGATAGATAGATAGATAGATAGATAGATAGATAGATAGATAGATAGATAGATAGATAGATAGATAGATAGATAGATAGATAGATAGATAGATAGATATGCATCATTAATTATTGTTATTAATTGCCAAGTCAGTTTATTTGAAATTCATATGGATACTGTTCCTCCAGAATGTCCTCCATCCTGTTTGTCGTCAGGCATCTGCATGTTTAGTCTATTAGTCTTTGAATTTATCAACCTATCCTGTAACTGTCAGTCCCTTCTTTTTCTTATTTTACATTTACATTTACATTTATGGCATTTAGCAGACGCCCTTATCCAGAGCGACTTACAAAAAGTTCTTTGCTGTTTACTTAAATATCCTTAGCTAGTAGACGAGGCTGGAATCTAGAGATTCCTCACGTTTAGACCGTGTTGAAACAAAATGTCTTTATGGAGTTAAGTACTCCTGAAACAGATGAGTCTTCAGTCGGTGCTTGAAGACAGTGAGGGACTCTGTTCAGACCTCCAGGGAAGTTCTTTCCACCATTTTGGTGCCAGAACAGAAAAGAGTCTGGATGCATGTTTTCCTTGCGTTCTGAGGGACGGTGGGTCAAGCCGAGCTGTAATTTGAAGCTTGAAGGCTCTGGTACAGCCTGAGAATTTACTCTCTTATCTTCTGGCATGATGGTTCTTCAGTGAACCAGTTCTCTTATAATATGTCCAGCAGTATGTTCAACTGACCATCTGGGCTATATATATATATATATATATATATATATATATATATATATATATATATATATATATATATATATCTCTTAACATTTATCAAAGGGCCTTCAGGTTTCCAGACTCCTCAATAACTGTTAAAATACTTGCATATTGAAGGCTATTGATCCACAAATCCTGAACTTGAATCCGAATCTTTGCTCCAGTCCATTTCTCTCAGTTCTGCAGGTATGGTAATAGTAATGCCAGATTTTTGCCAATGTGGAACCATTCTGTTTGTCCCTTTTCTGTCCAGACCGTAGCTTGTTGTCACAGTCATACATAGTAGATATTTTTTCAGGAGATCCATACAACTAAATATACCTTCATCTGACATAAAAAAAATGTTGAATCTAGAAGGTTTTATAAAAATTTTGCATTTACATTTTTTAAGGATAAAACCACTTGCACCCAGACGGTGGTTTTAAGTTGATCATCCAGAGGGTTTTTGAGCTGAAGATGCAGTAATTTTGATGATTATATCGACAAGGATTTATATATATAAACAGAATATCTTAAATCAGACGTGTAACTGGTGTAACCACTTTTTCAAGACTAAATCCTAATATATCTGAAATACTTGACATTGCGTCCAATGCCAAATAATTTATGAATTTAAAGATTTTGTCAGTATTTATATACTGTACTATATGATTACCTAAAATGTGAATACTGCATCAAATGCCCTCTGAAATAGTCCGTTATTCATTTGGAGGCTGCTTTAGGGATCATTATCCTGCTGTAGAAGCGCACTGGCAGTTTTGGAGGTATAAATCAATTATAAAAAAATAATAAAATACTATTATTCATTCTATCTGAAAGAATGATTCAATGACTGCCTTAATTCATTTATTCAGTTTTATGAAGCCTGAATACCTGAATCTAGATGTTAATGACATGAGAAGAGCATTGTCTCCTGAGAGGAACACAATGCATAATTCATTTCAGAACTCCCTTAACTTTGTGTTAATGTGTTAACTCTTTTATTGGTCTGACCTCACTACAGCAAATGTGTTTAATCAATTGGGGAACACTGCAAATTGAGGCTTTAGTCACATCGAGGCTGCTCTGTTCTAAAAGAGGACGTAATAAAAAAAAAAGCTTCTCTGAAGCTCTGCCTTCTGTCTGCAAATAAGAGACGAACTGACGCACTGCGGTGGAGTAATGCGGGACACACGTTATTTTATAGGACATTAAATTCACTATCACTGGACTGGTTTCATTCTTGCCGATAAACCCTCACCTAATTCATCTACAGTGATTAGAACTATTCTAAAGTACAGCTTCCATCAGAGGTCTCGGCCTCCATCACAGTTTGATATGCTTGACTTGCAACTATTTTGTCTCTTTATTAGAAACACCCACCTTGTGCTTCCACTCACTGGCCACTTTATTAGAAACACCCAGCTTGTGATTCCACTCTCTGGCCACTTTATTAGAAACACCCACTTGTGTCTCACTCACTGTGCTTACTCTGTGACAGGAAACACCCACCCAGGCTTCCACCTCAATACCATGAAACACCCACCTTTGGCTTCCACTTTCAATACTTTATTAGAAACACCCAGCTTGTGATCTGCCCTCTGGCCACTTTATTAGAAACACCCAGCCTGGATTCCACTCACTGGCCACTTTATTAGAAACACCCACCTTATGCTTCCACTCATTGGCCACTTTATTAGAAACACCCAGCTTGTGATTCACTCCGGCCACTTTATCAGAAACACCCACTTTGTGCTTCATCACTGGCCACTTTATTAGAAACAGCCACCTTGTGATTCCAATTTTCAATACTTTATTAGAAACACCCACCTTGTGCTTCCCACTCACTGGCCACTTTATTAGAAACACCCACCTTGTGCTTCCACTCACTGGCCACTTTATTAGAAACCCCACCTTGTGCTTCCACTCTGGCCACTTTATTAGAAACACCCACCTTGTGATTCCACTCTCTGGCCACTTTATTAGAAACACTACCTGTGCTTCCACTCTCTGGCCACTTTATTAGAACACCTAGTGTGCTTCCACCACTGGCCACTTTATTAGAAACACCTACCTTATGCTTCCACTCAGTGGCCACTTTTTTGGAAACACCCAGCTTTTGCTTCCAATCAATGGCCACTTTATTAGAAACACCCAGCTTGTGATTCCACTTCTCACACTTATTAGAAACACCCACCTTGTAGTTCCACTAACTGGACACTTTATTAGAAACAACCAGCTTGTGCTTCCACTCATTGGCCACTTTAATAGAAACACCCACCTTGTGCTTCCAATCATTGGCCACTTTATTAGAAACACCCAGCTTGTGCTTTCACTCTCTGGCCACTTTATTAGAAACACCCAGCTTGTGATTCCACTCATTGGCCACTTTATTAGAAACACCCACCTTGAAGCCCACCATTGGCCACTTTATTAGAAACACTCTAGCTTGTGATTCCGGCCTCTCTGGCCACTTTATTAGAAACACCCAGCTTGTGATTCCACTCTCTGGCCACTTTATTAGAAACAACCAGCTTGTGCTTCCACTCATTGGCCACTTTATTAGAAACACCTATAATTTTAGGCTTCCACCACTGGCCACTTTATTAGAAACACTCCAGCTTGTGATTCCGCTCTGGCTACTTTATTAGAAATACCCACATTGTGTTTTCCACTACTGGCCACTTTATTAGAAACACTCACCTGGTGCTCTCCACTCTGGCCACTTTATTAGAAACACTCACCTTGTGCTCCCTCACTGGCCACTTTATCAGAAACACTCACCTTGTGCTCCCTCATTGGCCACTTTATTAGAAACACCCACCTTGTGCTTCCACTCACTGGCCACTTTATTAGAAACACACAACCTTGTGCTTCCAGTCACTGGCCATTTTATTAGAAACACCCACATTGTGCTTCCAATTACTGGCCACTTTATTAGAAACACCAGCTTGTGCTTGTACTCATTGGCCACTTTATTAGAAACACCTTACATTGTGCTTCCACTCACTGGCCACTTTATTAGAAACACCCAGCTTGTGATTCCGCTCTCTGGCCACTTTATTAGAAACACCCACATTGTGCTTCCACTCACTGGCCACTTTATTAGAAACACCCACCTGGTGCTTCCACTCTCTGGCCACTTTATTAGAAACACCTAAATCTTTTGGCTTTCCTAATTACTGGCCACTTTATTAGAAAACACCCAGCTTGTATTTCCACTCACTGCCACTTCTGGACAGGGAAACACCTCCAGCTTTTGGAAGCCCACCACTGGCCACTTATTAGAAACACCCATATCAGCTTCCACCACTGGCCACTTGTTAAAACACCCAGCTTGTGCTTCCACTCATTGGTCACTTTATTAGAAACACCTACAGCTTGTGCTTCCACTCATTGGCCACTTTATTAGAAACACCCACCTTGTGCTTCCACTCACTGGCCACTTTATTAGAAACACCTACATTGTGCTTCCACACTGGCCACTTTATTAGAAACACCCACCTTGTGCTTCCACTCACTTGCCACTTATTAGAAACACCATTGTACTTCCACTCACTTGCCACTTTTGTAGAAACACCAGGCTTTACATTCCACTCACTGACCACTTTAATAGAAACACCCACCAGCTTCACCACTGGCCACTTTATTAGAAACACCCAGCTTGTGCTTCCACTCACTGGCCACTTTATTAGAAACACCCAGCTTGTGCTTCCACTCACTGGCCACTTTATTAGAAACACCCAGCTTGTGCTTCCACTCATTGGTCACTTTATTAGAAACACTCAGCTTGTGCTCCACTCATTGGCCACTTTATTAGAAACACTCACCTTGTGCTCTCCACTCACTGGCCACTTTATTAGAAACACCCACATTGTGCTTCCACTCACTGGCCACATTATTAGAAACACCCACCTTGTGCTTCCACTCACTGGCCACTTTATTAGAAACACCATTGTGCTCTACCACTGGCCACTACAGAAACACCCAGCTTGTGCTTGCACTCATTGGCCACTTTATTAGAAACACCCACATTGTGCTTCCACTCACTGGCCACTTTATTAGAAACACCCAGCTTGTGATTCCGCTCTCTGGCCACTTTATTAGAAACATCTACACAGTTTCCACCACTGGCCACTTTATTAGAAACACCCAGCTTGTGATTCGCCTGGCCACTTATTAGAAACACCTACCTTGTGCTTCCACTCACTGGCCACTTTATTAGAAACACCCACCTGGTGCTTCCACTCTGGCCACTTTATTAGAAACACCCACCTTTTGCTTCCACTCACTGGCCACTTTATTAGAAACACCCAGCTTGTGCTTCCACTCATTGGCCACTTTATTAGAAACACCCACCTTGTGCTTCCACTCACTGGCCACTTTATTAGAAACACCCACATTGTGCTTCCACCACTGGCCACTTTATTAGAAACACCCACCTTGTGCTTTCCACTTCACTGGCCACTTTATTAGAAATACCCACATTGTGCTTCACCACCGGGCCACTTTATTAGAAACACCAGCTTGTGCTTCCACCACAATACTTTATTAGAAACACTCCACCTTTTGTGTTTCATCACTGGCCACTTTATTAGAAACACCACATTGTGCTTCATCACTGGCCACTTTATTAGAAACACCACATTGTGCTTCAACTACTGGCCACTTTATTAGAAACATCACCTTGTGCTTCATTAATTGCCACTTTATTAGAAAACACCCACATTGTGCTTCCACTACTGGCCACTTTATTAGAAACACCTTAGCTTGTGCTTCCACCACTGGCCACTTTATTAGAACACCCACATTGTAAGTTTCAATTACTGGCCACTTTACAGAAACACCCACCTGGTGCTTCCACTTCTGGCCACTTATTAGAAACACCCACCTTTGCTTGTGATTCCACTCTCTGGCCACTTTATTAGAAACACCCACCTTGTGCTTCCACTCTCTGGACACTTTATTAGAAACACCCACCTTGTGATTCCACTCTCTGGCCACTTTATTAGAAACCCCCACCTTGTGCTTCCACTCTCTGGACACTTTATTAGAAACACCCACCTTGTGATTCCACTCTCTGGCCACTTTATTAGAAACACCCACCTTGTGCTTCCACTCTCTGGCCACTTTATTAGAAACACCCAGCTTGTGATTCCACTCACTGGCCACTTTATTAGAAACACCTACCTTATGCTTCCACTCATTGGCCACTTTATTAGAAACACCCAGCTTTTGATTCCACTCTCTGGCCACTTTATTAGAAACACCCAGCTTGTGATTCCACTCTCTGGCCACTTTATTAGAAACACCCACCTTGTGCTTCCACTCTCTGGACACTTTATTAGAAACAACCAGCTTGTGCTTCCACTCATTGGCCACTTTAATAGAAACACCCACCTTGTGCTTCCACTCATTGGCCACTTTATTAGAAACACCCAGCTTGTGATTCTGCTTATTAAAGAACCTTTGAAGAACATTATCTTTTTAAATTACCCAAGAAAAATGCTGGAAAGAATTTGGTTTTTATTCATCAAAAATTAGGAACCCTTTCTACAGAAAAAAACTCTATATAGAAAAAATACTGTTTTTACAAAAGAACCGTTAAAGAACACCGTTTGTATCTTCACTGTCTCAGTGTTTATTCCTCTTGTAAGCCTGTTATTGTTTATCTACATCGCTGCATTAGTAATTTTCTCCCCTCTTGATGCTTCATAATTGTTATGTTTTGCAAGGCTGGAAATTATTACTGTTGTTTGTTGTTTTTGTGGTTTATCATCGTTATTATGTCATCGGCCGGTTAGTACCGGGCACATTAAATATGGTTTCCATTAATAACAGAAAGCTATTTTACCCCACAGACAAGGACAAGGTTGTTGCCAAAATGTCATGAAGGCCATTGGGCTAGGAGACAACACAACTTGTGCAGATGGGCTACAGTCTGCATACCAGCTGTACACCAGCAAGGTGGCAGCTTCCAGTGCGATGGCCAATGAGTGTGTGTAGCCCGCACCACAGCACAAGAAAAGCTAGACTGGGAATAGCCAGAGTATATTAAGCTCATGAGGGTTAAGCGCCTTGTTCACGCTTACCCAGCCTGCTAATGCCTTAAAAAACACTCCCTGCTGAATTCACTCCACAATGCTGGAAATGCCAACTGAGCTCATTACCATCTTCTCATGAATAATGCTTGAACTCATCACTGCTGTTTACAGTACAGCTCACATCTCCATTGCTTAGCTGGAGCAAATATAGTGGTTTAGAAGTAGTGGGTAGAAGCGATTGGTAGAGGAGATTCCAGGCACATTTTATGTTTGTTTAGTGCAATTGTACAGTGGAACATGAGAACTCAGTGTAATATCTGTGGTTCTAGAGCTTCGGCTCTGTTTGAGCAGATGTTTGTCTATATTTATGCTGCCTAAACCATGTGGGGAAATATACTCTCATCACGTCTTGGGACCGTAGCCACGGAAACGTATTTTGTGATGGGAGTGTGGGAGGCAGGGCTGGACTGGCAACTGAATTCAGCCCTGGATTATAGAGTTATACAGGATTATATAGTTATATGCCAGGTTATGGCAAATGTGTTGGGGCTCAATTCTAAAGGGGGGGTCCCCCAAGATCATTCAAAAGAGGGGTGGTCCCCACACCTGTAATCATTTACATATCTGCCCCAAACATATCTTGATGCTGATCTAACATACATCTCCAACCTTCACACACACACTGCCATGGTCCTTCTACTACAGCATTTTCCGCTGCAGGGACTCAAATTCCTAGTGGGTTTCTTTTGTGTATACAAGACCTTCCTGCAAGTTCTCTAAACTATAACTGTGAGAAAATGGTCGTGATTAATTGGTTACTATTCATTGGGCTGCGGCTTTAAATTATAATTGCTTAAAAAAAAGTGGTAGTTAAGCTGATCAGGTGTGTCGACTTGATTTGGGAGACAATCAAGGCCTTTGTCCCTATTTGGCTTTTCTATTCAACCGAAGTCCTTTTTTTTACAATAGGCATTGTCCCAAAGCAGCTTTGTAGAAATCTGCTTCCATTGATGAGGAAATCAAGGACAGCGAGGGTAAGGACATTTCCCTGGTAAGAGCTCCCACACAGAGAATGGTCAGTGAGTGAAAGTGCAATGTAGGTGTTTCTAGGACCACGGGCAGTGAGTGGACATGCAAAGTAGGTTTTCTAGTAAAACTGAGTGAACTGATAATACAGGTGTTACTAATAAAGTGGCCAATAAGTGGGAATACTAAGGTCGGTGTTTCGGATAAAACTGACCCTGAGGTGGACGTGGTAGGTGTTTTACTAAAGCAGTATATGAGTGGAACCTCAAGTGCTTCTGATAAAGTGGCCAGAGACAAGGCATATGTTTATGGCAAGTGGGCAGGAAGTGGATGTACATTATAGAGGGCTCTAATAGGGGGTTCTTATAAGGTACAGTACAAGTTTCTAACAAAGTGTCCAGTGAGAGAACATTCCATGACCATATAAGGACATATAAGGGGGGAACCTTAGGGGACTTGAGAACTCAGATGATTTTGACTGAGGTCTCAGACCTTAATTAGCCTGTTGGACTTGTTCACATCAACATTAGGAAAGGCCAGGTGATACAAATTTCAAGGTGTTAAAAATACTCATCTAACCTTGTCCCAAAAACAGCAGCCATGGGTTCTTCTAAGCAGCTGCCTAGCACTCTGAAAATGAAAATGGTTGAGGCCCACAAAGAAGGAGAGAGCTATGAGAAGACTGCAGGTTGCCATTTCCTCCGCTCAAAATGTAATGAATGGCAGTCACTGGAAAATAACAGTAATTTTCACCAGGGTTGCCACAACCTTTGCATGTCACTCTACAATATAGGGGTTTATAATAAAGTGACCAGTGAGTGGAGGCACAAGTGAGGTGTTTTTAACAAAGTGGACAGATTGTTGATGTACAAGGTTCCCGCTTTTAATAAAGTGGCCACTGAATGGAGGCACAAGAGAGGTGTTTCTGATAAAGTGGCCAGTACGTGGACATACAAGAGGATCCACTAAAGAAGCCAGTGAGTGTGTATGTAGAAGAGAACTGATTTAAATTGTACATTGTATTTTTTACACACACACACACACACACACGTGCGCGTTTTAAGACTATTTTAGACTAAAACCGTACAACATTAACACACATTCTTTACCCTCTGCTGTAGATTTACCATTTCAGACATATGAGGCTTTGTTAAGAGATGATATACAGCTTAATTAATCTAAAGGAGCCCCAGGAGCGACTCAAATAAAGGCATTTTGACTGACCTTAATGAAAATTCTGCATTACACCCAGCTCACTGCATCAGCGCTGCTTTCATTTACATGCAGAGTGAGGGCTTTAGTGGGAGTCACTTTTTCATTACGTGGGCTATAGTGTATAGAGGGCCTGTAAGTGCTAGTGAGGTGGAGCTTATAAAGTGGCCAGTGGGTGAATAATCACTAAGTAAAACATGATCAGAGGTTGCAGCATGAATACATGGCAGATTAAATGGGTTAGAAAACCAACCCCTTAAAATTCAGGTCTTATTACATCATAAGGATTATTATTATTACTATGGTAAGTACACTACAGAATAAAACCTGGATGAGTTTTATTAAGGCAGTAGAAGGGCATAATATACGGTCATTTTAAGGGCAAGTGGTGAAGCATCTGTTTATATTGTTTCTGCTGTTCTCTTTAACCTTTAGAACCCTAGTCTGATTTTCAGTTTGACGTGATGTTTCTTCGCCAAAACATTCGAAATGTATTTATAAGAGACAGTCACACATATTGATATTTTCGGGAGATCCTAGGCTACTCAAATCTGTCTTCATTTGAGATGTAAATATTAATATTTTTTACTTGCTTGTATGAATTTGACAATCAATTTGATATTTTTCTTTGTGTGCTGTTTACGTATAAGGCCTAAAAACACTCTCCGTCTCAGAAATCCTGTCGGAAACTGACCATCCCGAGTGATTCTGAGCTGCAAATGCAATAACGTTGATTCATCATTTGTAATGATTAGATTGACAGGGATATTTATAATAATTCGTTCTTCAAAACACTTGACAGTGGTGTGTCATGTGTGTGTATCAGTATTATCCCTTATTAAGACCCTTATTCTGAAAATTGATCCCTGTGTGAGCAGAAAAAGAGAACATTCCTTCTCATTTCCCTCTATAAGCCAATGTCTGGGAATTCATTAGCCCCGCCCCACCAGCGATTGCAAGCAGGTTGACCATGTACATGTGGACAAAGCAGTAAACATGCACTGGAAGGCTCCTTGTGGGGATAGAGCTCTAGGGTGTGAGGGGTAGGGCAGCAAACTGACCCTGAAACCCCCTTTGTCAACACTGTCTTCCAGTGTTGCCCACTTCATTCAAAACCGACACACGACACCCTACAGCTAGAAACATAAACAGATTAACAGAATAATTTGACGAGCTCTTTAACTATTCAGAAATAGTGTTCACTACATGCCGAGTAACAGTGGCTCTACATGTCCCTGCAGCTACAAGGTGAGATTTGCACCTGGCAGTTTAGCTGCTCAGTGTGTCGTGGTTCTCCCAGTGGGCTGGGACGACTGTGTGTTTATCCAAACAGTCAATGACTGTGTGATTGTTACGTGTCATGTTGGCGCCTCAGGGGGCAAAACCTGGGACAACGGGCTTATGCTGGGCGAACAGACACAGCTGAACCCCACCGCTTTGATACAGACCTCCCGCTGCTTGCATAACTCCGCACACAGGTGCGTCCTGGATCTCAGGGGAGAGCTGGAGAAAGCCAGAGAGGAATTACTCTCTTGAGGAGAGATGAAGCAAGGAGGGGAGAGAACGAGAAGAGAGGGGGGGGGACAATTCTGAAACGTGCAATAATCAGAGGGAGTAGAGGACAATTAAAACATTTTTCCAACTACAAACAGGACAGCTGCTGATTAACCCACACTGGTTTCTACTAAATATAATAGACCCTTGTTTATATGCATGAATTACTAACGTGTCCCAGAAATGCAGGAATCAAGCGTCAACATTCAATTAAAAATGTTACAAAGCAATCGGTGTAATTACATTACCTGAACCTCCTGAACTGAACCTAAAATGTGACCTAACCCTACCTTAACCATGACCTGAACGTAACCTGAACCTGAACCTTACGATAACGTACCATAACCTAACCCTAACCCTAACTTTAACCATAACCTAAACCTAACATAACCCTAAAATCAGTCTGCTTGTATCTTTATCAACAAATATGACTCAGATGATGCTGCATTACATTATATTGTTCTGCTTGCTGTACCGAAGTTACATCCAACACTCTCTCTCCCTATTAAGATGTTCTTAATGCTAAGATGCTTTTGGTAAACTGGGCCGTGATGGACAACTAAAGAGAGATGTTGGCTATAAATCCTGAAAATCCCACAGTGAAAACTGATAGGTCAATTTCAAAGAGGGACCAATCAGGATGCTCTTCTCAGACACACTCTTTCCCTCTTAGTCTCATCTCATTTAAAATTGCAAATATTTGAAGATTTCATCACTGTGGGCACATTGAGTATAATTCGCATGCATCAGGGAGACTCCTGGAACGTCCAGGAGATGTGAGTAATTTACACGTAAGCTTCCATTAGCTGTAAATTGTAAGTGCAAGGCTGCTAACAACTCAAGATATGATCAAATGGTTTCCTAAACCCATGCTGTAACATTTGGCCTGCTCATTTCCAGACCAGGGTTAGCTCACTGCTGCTTTCTCCTGGAGAAAGTGTTCTTTCACCTCCAGTTATGCCCTGATTGCTGGTGCCGAGTGATGGATGGCACTGGAAAGATGAGGGATACTGACACATTGCTGGAGTCGGGAGGTGTCAGCAAGAGCTGGGAGTTGGGGGGTGGGGGTGTATAGCAGCCTACCACCAGCCCAAGACAGCAAGGCCATGTTTCTCCACTGCAGCACTGCAGAAGGAAAGTGTACCCAGGCTCTGTTCAGTGCTACACCGAAGAGATGTGATGAAGCACGAGGAATGTCTTGGTGCGTATGGATGTGCGAGCTTTGAAGACAATGCACACACTCAGCTGTGATCTTTGAAATAATGGTGCGCTAAGCTTTGAGCTGCGGCGATACATTGAAAGCAACTGATATTCAAATGGCAGCCAGAGGTTTTGATTTCATTTTAATGCACTGTCACTCAGAGTTTTTCTTGGAGTTCATGAAGGAGAGACGCAGAACTTCAAACACGCACAAGAAAAGAAAAAAAAAAAAGGAAAATTTGTGATTCACACTGACTGGAATGAGAATCAAAATACCTTCAAAGGATTGTGTTTTTTCCCTTTGCAATATTTATTATTTATTATTTTATTATTATTATTATTATTATTATTATTATTATTATTATTATTATTATTATTATTATTATTATTATTATCATGCATCGTCCCTTGGGTGTTTTTATCATGCACGCACCTTGACGGAGTGAAGGACAAATAACAGAGCGGCTCTGCAGTCGCAGGAACTTCAAAGAGAACCCAGCAGTGGAATCGATTGGGAATGGAAGCATGCAGCCTAATGGAGCAGCGTAATTGATCTCATTATTATGGATGCGCCGTCGTTTTTCACCCTTCCTATTTGAGAGTTAAAATAAAAGAGGGTTATTTTCTCTCTGCTGCAAACAGCAGCAGTTGGGCAGCACTGCTGAGACTGAAGTGCAGGTGGCTGCAGCGGTCCCACATTTCCAGCTGAAAGAGTGCAGTACAGAAACTAATTGGCTGCTTTGTAAACAGATGCTTTTAGGACAATGCTGCTTTAGTGTGCAGTGCCATAATTCTGAACGCATGAAAGATGGACTGCTGAAAATGAATGAGTGATTTAAAAAAACTATATATATATATATATATATATATATATATGATGTGCAAATTGAAAATAAATAAATAAATATCATGTGTACATGATATGAACAAAACTCATTTAAATGAAAACAATATATTTAAAAACTAATTATCAAGTCTGTTTTTAGTTCTTTTTGTCTTAATAATAATAATAATAATAATAATAATAATAATAATAATAATAACAATAATAATAATAATAATAATAATAATAATCTACAACGCTTTGACCAAAGTGCGTGGGCTTAAATAAGTAATAAATTATTAATAATACAATTAATAATATACAATAATTAATATGCATAATAAAGAATGTATGGATGGATTAATGGATAGATTAATTGATGGATGGATTAATGGATAGATGTGTGTATATATGCAAAGAAGTATCAATGGATGTAATAATTAAGGAATGGATGGATGGATGGATGGATGGATGGATGGATGGATGGATGGATGGATGGATGGATGGATGGACTGATGATTGGATTGCTGGGTGAATTGTTTAATGATAGGTGAAGGGTTGATGGATGTATTAATGGATGGAGGGATAGCTCGATGGCTGAATGAATAGATTAATTTACGAATGAATGAATGAATGAATGAATGAATGAATGAATGAATGAATGAATGAATGAATAGAAGATTGTGACAATGGATGTTTGGTTGGAAAGATGTGCAATATACTGGCTTTACAGAGATTGAAAGTAATTGTTGGTCACAGGAATCCAATTGGATACTATGACTGCAGTTAGAGTCTACTTTTAAACAACTGTGTCATTTTGGTGCACAGGACATTGAGACAGGCAGTCTCAATCAACCACATACCATATTAGGGACAGATTATGTAAATATAAAAAACACAAAAATGAAAAATAAATCACCCTTTTAGGTCATAGAATTTGGTAACTACTATAAATAATCAGCAACTCTCCTTAATCTAATCGGTAAAGTGTGTGTTATACTGCACGTGTAAAGATTTATATACAGTATCAACCTTGGCTGGGTTCCTGAACAAGAATTAAACAAAAATCCCAGTCTTAATCCCAGTCTGAGAACCCAAACTAAAACTTTGTGGTGTTTCTGGACCAGGAAGTGCTTCTGGAATGTGACTCAACAGAGTACCTTTCAGCATCAGCATGTGCAAAAGAACTCGCGTCCTGCAGCACTGAATCAGAGCTGTATTACACACCGAAGCAGTTCTCAAGGCACAGCCACATGTCCATAGGTTGCATCATTTAATGTGCAGCCAGAGACGTAATATGTCAGAGAATATGGGTCAAGGACGCAGGTGTTTGCTACACCAGAGGAAATACCTTTACCCAGTGTCTGAAGAAGTACCGTAGAGTCTGTTCTCTTCTCGGGGGTCCTGTTGACAAAACATGCCGTCCAGGGTTTGCTGTATGACCCCAAGCTACTTTTGGGTTTTTGACAAAGTCAATCCCACTACTCACACAAAGCAAGTCCTATCTTTAAATAGCCCACAGTGCCTGAATATCCTTCTAAACTCCATTTAGAAAAGTAAATTGTGCCCCACAGAAAACATTAACATAGAGTTCTTTCAGAGATGTTTAGCTTTACCGTGACCTTACGAGGTTGTTAGGACTGTGGTTTATTTATATTAATCATCAGGAAATGTCTGAGCTTTATATTGATAAATAATCGGACTCCCCAAAACGTGTCCCAACAGCCTGCAGCTCCTCAAAACCCCATTTCAATTGTAAAAGATCTGAAGTTTTAACAGTGGTGGTGCACCATTGTACCGTGCAGTGAAACCTGCACAAATACGGACTTTCTGGAAGTCAGCAAAAGAAAATCATGAATGTATTGTCAGAAACAAGACAATAAAGCATCTTTATTGTGTGGTCTAACCCAAAAGTCATGGAACAGGAACCAGTTATGGAAGCTAATAAATGCATCACTGGCCTGTGTGTGGAGCTCCTATGTTTAATATGGATATGATTTCTGCCAGTGTTGCTTGTCTGCTTGCACAGGTTATTGAAGCTATACTGCTGATCGTGATCATTACCACCTACTGTGCCATCCATTATAGGAGGTAGTGCCTTCTATAATGTATTCCCAGTATACAAGCAATACTGTGGATGTTAAATGCCTGAACATGTTCGGAAATTGGACTGTCCCATCCATCTGGCACCCACTATCACGTCCTGCTCAAACTCTGCTACTGCTATCCCATGACTTTTGACATGTCTATGGCAGTAGTACACAAGCTGTTCTTTTAACTGTAATCATTACAAATATTATTAACATTAATATCATTAACGTTTATATTGCTATTCATCCGCAACACAATGTGGCTCCCAACTTTTGTGAATGGAAGTGTAAAAATATATACATAATTATAATAAATATAAATATAAATATATATAAATATAAATAAAAATATATACAGAAATGGAAATAATTTCCCCCCAAAAAAGTGCCATATTTTTCCAGTTTAAGAGAGAAAAGATAACAATGGATGTTGCAAAAGAAAAATAGAAATCAAGCTTGTTAAACGACTGCTTATTTCTCTCTCCTCAGGGCAAGAAGCAGCGTTATTTTTGCAGAAAGAGAACGAATCACACCTGTGCCGATTTGTTAGAATTGCTAATGAGATGTTACCATGGTTTTAAACTGAGCCACACTTTCGCACTAGATTGTGTAACCCTGACGGAAGACGTGAGTGGGAACTTGTTGTTGTTTCCCTATTTTTGGTGTCTGGAATAAAGACGCTACATATGAAATGCAAGAGCTGATCATTAGCAGTGATAGATCTCTATCAGTGTCAGGTGATCCTGAATGGCTGGAAAGATTCTACACATAATTTGGAAAAAAAATCTGCTGGTCTTTCATGATCTATATATATATATATATATATATTTAGGCCAAGTTCATGCAGTGAGCATTCTCCAGCATACCCAGTGTCTCCATTATATTCATATTTTGAGATCTTGCTGTTCTGAAGAGTTTTCAAAACAGTTGGAAATGAAGAGCAAAATATGAATGCGAAAGTAAGATATGCCTTTTCCACCAAAAGAACTGGTTCTTGAACGGGTTCAGTTCGAGCTCATAAGATCCTCGATGTTTTTTTAGCAAACCATCTCAGATTTACACCAGTGTTAGTGGATCTGAGGATACATTACAGGAAACGTCATCAACAGAGAGAACTGCGCAGCATCAGTAACTGGAAGTGAGAAGATGGTGGAGCATATAGACTATTATTGAGCATGTGTGCAAACACAGATCAAACAAAGATCAACTTTTGGTAATAAGAAGAACACACTGTGTGAGAAGAATGGTATGTCATTGCTCCTTGTACTACAGCAGTTTGCACTGAGAAAACGACTGATCTGGTTCTTGCTGCAAACCAGAACCTAAAAGATAGGCTGGAAATGTGTGTATGATTGATATTTTAGCTCTTAAACCCGAACGGAACCTGTTGAACATTGTTGGAAAAGGCCTGAACGAGGAACCCTCAGAGTCTTAAATTCTTAAATCTACCATCAGCTAAAGAGGATCAACCGATCACGTTTGATGTTCATGTGAAAAGCGTCTATAGGTGACAGGGGGAGTGGACACTTCACATGCCAAAGAAACCTTCCAGTGCATGTTTACTTCTCTGTCCACGTGTACCTGCTTGAACTGCATGCAGTAAGAGGAGGTGGAGCTGATGACATCACTGACAGGACTTCTTCTTCTTTCGGCTGCTCCCTTTAGGGGTCGCCACAGCAGATCATCATATTTATGATCTGCATTATAGTTTTGGCGCATGTCTTATGCCGGATGCCCTTCCTGACACCACTTATCCGGGCTTGGAACCAGCATCAGAAGTGCACAAACTACACCCCTAATGGCTGCTCAGGTATCGGGTTATGAACACGTGGTCAAATTCATACAAGTATTTAAATATGAGTAGCCTAGGATCTCCTGAAAATAACCGTATCTGACATGTGTGACTAAAATGTGAATTGAATAAAAGAATGTCAAACTATGGGAACGTCCTACAAAACAAGCCTAGGGTTCTAGAGGTTAATCACACCTGATTGGTTTGATTTGAAATGTTAAAACTATGGAGCAGAAGGGACGTATCAAGGAAAAATGTGTCTTTGTCCCTAGTATTAAAGTATAGGTACCTGTCCTGCGATGTACTAGTATAGGTGCTCTAATTCACACAGTATTGTCCAGTGACCAGCTGTCATTCCGGACAGTGCAGAAGCTGATGTGGCACATTCGGGTCACCACACATACATCCCCCAGGCAACAGCGGGACCATCTACTTCCTCTAAAGATAGTGTCTTCTGAAGCAGCTCAGGCAGCCTTTTCTTTAAGGAGCTAGCCATGCATAAGGTACTACACCACTAAGAAAAGTCCCTAAGGGGAAACAATGGTAATTCTTTTTTAATGACCGGCAAATCGAAGAACTCAGCACCGTGGAGAGAGAGCCTATTCAGCAGCTGATAATGTACAAAACCCAAAAGGAGCACAGAGCTGTAGTTGGATGTGGTGATATAATGGTGTCACAATTATGGTATTTCTCATAACACTGCACTGTTTGGACAGCTCAGTAATTTATTCAATTTTCTCCAGCATTTCGACACATTTCTGCAAGCTAAGCTCCTATAAACAGCATGTACTGCTGGCCGAACCACTGAATGGCTATCAAACTGTCCTTTTTTTTTTCAAAACTAACTGAACCAAACCTTTTTTTTTTTTTCAGGCTGTTTTCTTGTTAATCCTTTAAAACAAATCCTTCCAAAAACTCCAAAAACTGCCTTCATTGTCATTAAACAGTACAATAAAATTCTTTTTCTTGTAAATCCTAGCTTGCAAATCTGCAGGCAGACTGCAGGATGAGCCATGCTGTGGGAGAGAGGGTTGAGGGGTTATTTCAGGCAACTGTGGATGGCAAATAAATACAATAACAGCACCTCAAACCTCCAAAAATGTAATTTCTTTTTTTTTTTTTCAAAACACACTGTTTGTTTCTCTCATATATAAAAACTAATGTGCAGAAACAATCTGTGATGTTACAAAAAACATCTAATTTACATTGGTGTGCCACGTTCCACCCATGAGCCCCACGTGAGATTGTTGACTGGGAAGATAGGGTTTACATAGGTAACTTGCATGAACACAAGATAGATGTTTCCAGTAAAGTGGCCATGTTCAATCGGGCTCAGATGCAGGCCATCCAGCAGAGACAGTGAGGAGATGTGCACACCTCCACAGGTAAAACATATGCATACATCGTATGTACGCATGTAATTTGATGTATACATTTTTGGTGCTTGTTTCAAGTCACAGTTGATATTCCTTTCATAACCGTACGCAAAATTATACTTACAGTTCATTTATTAAGTAAAACTGTGCACATGTACACCAATAAACATGAACATTATGACCACCGCTGCATATTTTATTATCCTCCTTTCACCCTGATCTTTAATGGTCAGGACCCCACGGGACGACCACAGAGTAGATATATGGATGGTAGGTCATTCTCAGCACCGCAGAGACACTGACATGGTGGTGGTGTGTTAGTGTGTGTTGGTACGAGTGGATCAGACACAGCAGTGCTGCTGGAGTGTTTAAACCCCTCGGTGTCACTGCTGGACTGAGAACAGTCCACCAACCAGAAACATCCAGGCAAGTGAGTAAAGGGAAGCCAATAAAGTGGTTCTTACCATGCTGTTATTTTTGCTATAATAGCACATGGATGCACATGTATCGCATGTATTTTACCCTGTATCGCTCTGCTGAAAGGTGCTAGATTGAGAACAATAATAACAGATGGACAAAACATATCTGTCTGTGTTTAATTTGTTGGTCTCTATAAGAAGCCAGAGAAGGAGCTGCAGGCTGTGCAGTGAGTGAGTGGAATTTGCAACAAACTGGAACTATAACTTACATTAAAATCACATTTAAGATATTATATCTCATGTTTATGGCTCCATTCATTGATTTGTTACCTTTCAATATACAAGGTAACCTTTCAAAACACAGGGAGTTTAATGTGCAATAACATCCAAATTAATTTGGATACAGTAAAAATAGTTGGTCAAAAACGTGAACATTTTGAGTGAAGGCCAAAAATATAACATAAGAAAACAAAAACAAAACAAAAACAAAACACCTAAATGTTTTCTTTTATGAATTCAAGGACCCAACTACACCCAAAAAGCACAACATATAAAAATATAAATAAACAGTATATTATAATAAAAGGAAGGAAATATAAAAAAATAAATAAATAATAATAAAAGTTGCAGTTAAAAGCAACATGAGTCACACTTGTGAGAAGATGCGTATGAACATAGCAGCTTATGAGTAAAGAGAAAGGAAACGAAATGAACCTGGTTATGAAAAAGTCCCGTAACTGCCGGCAAAGGCTGGATCTTGGGTTTGAAGGGTTAAGCCCTTACATTCCCAGAGTTGCATTTCACTGCTTGTTTATTCGGTAAAGACGTGTGAGACAAAGCAATCGCGTGCAGTGACGAGATGGTAAAATTTAGGGGTTAAAGCCATCGGAGGAATTTATTGAACATGTGAAATGAAGAGAAGGTAGCAAATTGCATTTCCATGTCTATTTAATTCTTTAGACGGAAGCGACTGATTTGGATTGTAAACACCCCGCAATTTCCCACGCATTTCGCTGCTCAAATAGAGCCCATTTCCCTGTCTGGAGCTTTGTGACAACTGTTTTGAACCTCCTCTCAGCTCGCACCTGCAGACAGCGTCAGACTCTGGATGTTAATCACCACGTTGGCTGCAGCTCACTACATTAAGATGCCGATTCATATTCAGATTACGCGTTTCGATGGCATTACACCGTAATGTGCAATTTGAGTATGTTGTTCTACACACCGCAGAGTATTTGCTTGTTCATGAGCTATTTGTTTTCTTTGTTTTTTTTTTCTGATTCTCAGGCTTTAAGGAAAACACAAAGATCCACACTGGATATGCGATGAAACAACAACAACAAAAAAATGAGCCTGGATTTGACTGTCTGTCTGAACTTGGCCTCGGGCGCTCAGACTGTGTGTGGGTGGCACACTGCAAATTAAAGCATGTGTGCTCGTGCTAAATGCATTGATTCCTAAGGCAGCGGACAAACAAAGCCTTTTTGTTGGTTATATCTGGGCAGTGTTTTGTACACTGTGCACCTATGAGATGTTTTAATGATGGCTTTCACAAGAAGGTAGGATTCACATATGTGTGTGTTTTTGGGCTGTGCACTGGCCTGACCCCCCCGTGTGCTTTCTCTTTACTCCTGCATTGTTCGTTTCTTCTTAAGCATTGGAACGCAGCAGTAAAACGACACCCTGTGTGGACGGCAGTGAGGTCAAGAGTGGACAGTCCGTGTCAAATTATCCCACTGGAGATGCAGAAAAAAAATCACAGCAGGCAATGAAGCCATTTCTACAAGGGTGTAGACATACACACTTATGTAGGTCCACTTTCTCCAACAACCTTCCATTTCAGATGGACTGTGGGAGGAGGAGTAATAAAGTAGCCACTTAATGGAAGGAAGGCAGGTGTTTCCAATAAAGTGGCCAGTGAGTGGAAGCACGAGGTAGGTGTTTCTAATTAAGTGGCCAGTGAGTGGACACAAGGTAGGGGTTTCACATGAAATCGCCAGTTAGGGGAAGTAAAGTAGGTGTTTCCAATAAAGTGGCCAGTGAGTGGAAGTAAGGCAGAGGTTTGTTAATCTACAACAGCACCGTTTATGTTCTATCATGGTTTACTACTAAGCCAGGAGACACTTTCCTTATCAGGACACCGTTTGACATAAAGGTTTTATGGCAGCAGCGTATGGTTTATGAGAGTCAGTATGGATACAGCCCACCAAATTCCTGCTCACAGGCCTTTGTCCAGCTGAGTGTGTCAGATGTAAGTATGATGGAGGACAGAGAGACGTAAGAGCCCAGCTGTTCAGCACAGCTGCTTAGAGTCAAGGCTGCTGTACAACTGAATGAAGCCCTGTGATGGAATGTAAAGTGCATGCGTGTGTATTCACTCCTGACTATTGTCAGTCATTCAGAGGTAAGCAGTATCATTTCCATTACTCCCATTATACCAGTTTACTTCATTTTCCCCTCTTCACTGACACTTTATTGATTAAAAGGAAGGCGCTTAACCTACATTCAGTATTGGTTTACAGTCCTCCAACTGAAACCTGATCGTATTCTGCTTCTACAAGACCGATTTTAAGTGACTCAAATCAGAATAATTATATGAATACCTTTCAATAAACAACTTATTTACTCTAACGTGAGTAATTTTCTTTATACCTGCTTTGTCTTGTATTCGAATAAATATTATTTACCCTGTTGCTGTCCCAGAAAGCTACTTTCTTAAAAGAAATACTTCATTTATTTGCATAAAATTTGCTTCCCAGTACATAAATCAGGCCTTAAACATGCTTTGTTTTATAGTCAGTGAAGGAAATTAACCTGCATCTTTTTATTAAACTTTTAAGAGCAATGCTGCTGCATACTGATTCAGAAAATGCTAATCAGCATCCCATAAGAAAGTGCTTTGTTTTGCGCTCGCCATTGTCACGAGGATTGTGTGTGGCAACAAAGCGCCGCTGTCGACACAGTTTATGAGTTTAGTGCTCCCCGTGCCATTCCCCGAGGAGGAACCGTCGTGGAGCTATGATTGGATTTTGACCATTGACTTGATATAAGTTGATGGTTGTGAATTGTGAATATAAACAAGTCATATATATTCGCCAACTTTAGCTCATAAAAGATCAGTGTATTGTTTTAAAGAAACATTTCATGGAGATGGTGGGAGGTGCAATTGACGGCTGCTACAGGACCAAACGTGGTGCTACACCGACAGTATAGTTAGTGTGAAACATTTGGCACTTTTCCATCGCATGATACCTACACTGCTCTACTCGACTCCACTCTGCTTTTCGCTTTTCCATTAGGTCATTTGGTACCTAGTACCTGGAACCAGACACGAGCCCAGTAGGGACTCAAACATGACGTATAAAATTGTCTTTCCATGCAACACAACGCAGACACCCATTGTTGTGCTATCTGCTGCTGTGTGGCTATATGCTGTTTACGTTGTGGTGTTGTATTAAGAGGCTGCCAATTGAAGATCATTACTTGCTAATATGTTGAGCATGTGTGTGTGTGTGTGTGTGGGTGGGTGGGTGTATATGCAGACTGATCTGATCGGGTGTGTGTATGTGCAATTAGATGTGTGTATGTATGATTTGGAGCAGAAGCCAATGTATACTGAAACTCATTACCTAATTAAAACGTATTTAATGCATTAAATCTTCCACCAGAGAAACAGCTCCATAAAAAGAAGCATAAAAGAAGACCCATACTGCAACACAATCATTTTATGACTTCTCACTAAATCATATTAGAGCCGCAAGGTAACAATTAAAGGTTTGAACAAAGTTATGTTTAAAGTTGTATGATTTATACAGTGAGTATTACAATACAAATTCTCCAAAGGTGTTTCATTCATTAGCATTTAGTTAAAAACAGTACCTGACTCATTTTTACTTAATGGAGGTTGGCTGTCGGTTTAGCAATATGGAGCTGTTCGCATAGATGTAGGCAGCATATGGCACAATTTCCACAATTTTCCTTAATTGTGTGGCATTTCACAGTTTGCACATGTTGAGTAGCTGAAACACTCTACTAACCCTCACTGTTAGAAATATTATATAAAGCACAGGTTCAATTGCTCTCTGTAATTATGATGAGTTTCAAATGATACACAAATTCTCAAATACTGAGATTATTCAAATATAAAATGATCATTTATTATTAAAAACAAGTGATCATAAAGACATCAGAGTTTTTATATGTGTGTTTATTTGTGTTTGGTCCCCAGACTATAATAAGACATTTCAAGTACCGTATTTTCTGGACTATAAGCCCCACCGGAATATAAGTCGGACCCGCAAAGTTTTTTAAAAACCCTGGAAAATAACATATATAAGAAGAAAAATCTGCACCTCATTATAAGCCGCATGGTTTAAAGCGTGGAAAAAAAGAAGCGGCATATAGTCCAGAAAATACGGTAAATTAACAAATTGACGCTTTTTATATAATGCTTGCCCCCCTGAACTTGCTTACCACAGTTAGTAATCCAACTTGGAAAACAACTAAAATTCACTTTTCCCCGTTTCCCAGTTTAAACGCCAAAGGAGCTTCCAGTGCATGTTTACTGCTCTATCCATGTGTACATGCTCAACCTCAAAGGTCAGTGAGAGGGGGCAGGGCAGATAAATGGCTCAGATACTGGGTTACAGAAAGAAAAAAACATGAGAAGGGAGGGGCTGTTTGATCTCTTTATTACATTTCAGAATAAAAATCCTGAGAAGGCATTTTTTTTTTTGATCAATGTCAATTATTTTGAACAATTTATCATTCAAAATGTAATCATTACAAAAGAAATACATCACAATTCTTGCATTTTCAGCTCAAAACCTTTCTTTTCAAAGGAAATATTTGATCTAAGCATGGTCAAATTCATACAAATGAACCAGGTTCTCCTGGTTAAAGTTTAATTAAAAGAATAACAGTACATCAAATTACAAAAACATCATGCATGAATTGACTTGTTCTAAAGGTTAAAACAGCTGAACGTGTTCATTAACATGGGTGTCCACAAACATTTTGACATGCATGGCCATTACTGATAAACGATGTTATGATATGTGTATCATGTCCATAGGTTACTCTGAGTTATGTTGCCTAGAAACTGTCGGCAAAGTGTGGATCTCGGGTTCCTAATCCCCTTGATTTCAGAAGCAGTGAATGTGGGGTCGTCCCAATACTTTTGTCCATACAATGTATTTTAAGGTGCTTTCTGTTGTTCCTCCAGGGAGTTTGCTGCTCGGTTGCTTCTTTGAGCGTACTCGAGGCTTCCACTCTAAACCACGTTCACATGCAGCTGCATATCACAAACATGTCATATATAATCCAGCTGCTATACGGAAGCATGTCTATTGCATCCATTTGTCAAGCATGTCTGTCTCACCACTTCCACGTCACGGTACGTTTGGTGAAGATGGGTAGATTCAAAAAGGTCACGTTGGCTGGAATCTGCTCCCCTGCGCAGAAAGAAAAGATCATCCACCGTGCATGATTACGGCGACTGCTTCAGCCTCATGAATTCACATCCACACTCCTTTCTGCATGAATCCCGGGCTATAAATTACTGGGCATGTTCAACATGAAAAGAAAGCCTTTACCTTGCACCGCTGCGGAGGACTGAGAATGCAAATAGCTCACAGCTTCCTTTATCATCACACAGCCCTATGTGCTTTAAAATGACAGCATGGATTTACATTCCTTGTGTAATGTTCTCTGTACTCTGACAGCTCACTGCATGGAGACGATGCTTTATAGAGTGTGGAAAGGAGCCTTACAGATGTCGCCGCTTTTAGGAATGCAGTTTTCATTATCTCTTCATTATGAGTTTCATAAGTTTCATATTTTAAATGGAAATTACATTTTTTTTTTAGTAGAAAATATCTCTCAATCTATCAGCCACAACATTAAATGCACCTGCCTATATTGTGTAGGTCCCCCTCATGCTTCCAAGACAGCATTGACTTATCAAGGCCCTCTGAAGGTGCCCCGTGGTACCTGGAACCAAGACTAAGGTAAGCAGCACATTTTTAAAAGAAGTCCTTAAAGACATATAAGATAAAAAAAAAAAAAATAAAGGCAAAGAGTTGGGGACCCGGTTCCAATACAATGGCTGATAGATGCCTACGCCAAACAGCATGACACTGTGTGTGATGTAAGGACACAGCTCCATCTACCCACCCAATTTGGCTCTCTAGGATTCTGGCTGCTGATGGCAAGCAGCAAGACCTGGTATGTGAATCTACATTCCTCGGATCATAGAGCTAATCCATTCTGATTCTGAGTATATGAAGCTGGAAAGCATTTAAATTGGCTTGGCATTATCAAGTAGTACCTTTTATTCTAGAACCTTTTTGAGCTCAATATAGCTGGGTGTGCTTAGATGTTGTAGAGACCTGGAGCGTAGACCAATGGGTTTTTTCAGTCAGCGATAAATAGGGAGATTAGTGATCCGGGAGATGTTCTGGTGCTTGCTTTGTTCTTCTGTTCCAAAGGGAGGTGGTCCCCCCTGCACTTGGGTTGTCCATTCAAAACAGGGCATCTCCTGTGCTCATTTATCTGTGGAAAAGGGTCCTGTAGCCCAGGCCAAGTACCAACTCTCCAATATTGTAGCTGTATCAAATATTGTTACTGGTACTTAAACCAGTTTAAGTGTTGTATAGATTCGTTCAGGAAATGGTTCTTAAAAGAACTACTTTGATTTCCTGGACCACTGGCCCTCAGTTCCCCAGACCTCTGTAGAACACTTTAGGGTTCTCTTGAAGGCACCCCTACCCTGCATATTATAAAGCTTTTCCTGTTCTCAGCACACCTGACTAACATGCAGGGTAGGAGTGCCTCCAGGACCAGGGATGAGAAACACTGCTCTAAAGAACCTTTCAGTGTATAACTCTCTTAAGAGCCACCGTTACGTCCCAGCAGTGTAGCTCTCGGTCTAAGCGCTTTGCAGGGACAATAACATGTATGTGTGTAGTGGGAGTAAGAATGTCAGCAGCAGCAGAGTATAACGGACCACCTTTAGTTACAAAGAAAACCTTTAATACAATATACACCCCTACTGTAACAGTATGTACAAATATTTACACAGATTGATGGTGGTGACACGCCTGAGGAGGGAGAACCAGGACAGTACCAAAGTAAAGAAATTAAGAAAAAGGCTATATTACAGATGTTACAAAAAAATACAGAGGTTGGTACCTGCCCTAAAACCTAGTGTTTCTAATACAAGAAGTCAGCTACGTGTGCACAATGTATGTGCGCACACCTACTACCTAGGTTAGAAAGTCAGCTCACACACACTGGCCAAAACCAAAAGGTGTCTAATGAAAACAAAGCAACACAACTAGACTAACTTATGAAACCAGAAGAGGACAAAACAAAACACGGAGAGAAAACAAAGCCAAAACAAGAATCTAGAACAAGAATCAAACACTTTTCCATCACAAAGCCAAAAGCCAAAACGCAATCCAAAATCCCTATCACTCTGTCCCTATCACTCTGTCCCTATCACTCTGTCCCTATCACTCTGTCCAAACCCTCTTCTCCTAGAGAGGCCTCAGGAGTGGTATTAAAGGCTAGGCCCCTCCTCCTTGGGGTCACCAGGCTGGTGTGTCGAGACCTGATTGGCTGAGGTGTGGGAAGGCCTAACCAGGATTGACAGGTTCCTGCACCAATACCTATATGGGAAGAAAAGGCAGAACAAAATAAAGCAGAAAACATGTTCACATATAACAGCTACTTTTGTTTAAAAAATAAAAATAAAAATGCCAAAAAAGGGTTCTATGCAATGTCATACAATCCTAACAAAAAGTGGTTCAATACAGTTCTCATAACAGTACAGTTGACTCCTAGTACATTAACATTTACATTTAAGGCATTTGGCAGATGCTCTTATCCAGACTTACAAAAGGGATTTGTTGTTCACCCAGATATACGTAGCTAGTTAGTAGAGGCACGAATCCAGAGATTCCTCAATCTTAGATGCAGCCGAAAAACAGACCATGATTTAGTAAAAATATAAACATTTAATGTGTGAAACGTTCTTGAAAGAGATGGGTCTTCAGTCTGTGTTTGATGACAGCAAGCGACTCACCTGTTCGGACCCCCAGGGACGTTCATTTTGGTGGCAGGACAGAAAAGAGTCTGCTTGTCTTACAGACATCTTGAGCGACGGTGAGCTCGAAGGGCTCTGTTGAGTAATAGTAGTCGTAAAACCTACAGTGCGTAGAACCTTTTTTAAAATGTTCACTCAAGAACCAAATACAATAGGTTTACCATTTTAACTATAGGACCATAAGAACCATTCAACCAGGAAAAAAGCATTTAAAGGATCATAAAGGATTTGTTGAGCTGTCATGATTGTAAAGAAGTAGTTGCATCCTGAAGTTAGTGTCAGATTGCAATGCTGTCGGCAAGAAGGTTTACCAGGATCAATAAATGACTGATTTGGGCGATATTTGCAGAGCTACATCGCGTCGGGTATGACGCAAAATACCAGACGTCTCGTTTTGGACATGCAGAGGTTCCTAATGATGTCCTGTGATAATCCATACCATGCAGCTTGAATGTTCTCACTCAGTTCCTGCAGACTGTGTGGTATTGGTGGAGTGTCGGGGCTGCATAACATCCTTGGGGCTGGTGCTGGAACACAGTGCCTCCACACACAGATTTGCTGGCTGCCTTCACCAAGACAGTGTGTTCTGACTGACTTCATGACAGAATACCATTGCAATTATGTACTGCAGTTGGTTGATTCCTTCTGGGTGCAATTATTTTTTTGACAGAGATGAAGATGCCAAAATAGGTTCCTTAAAATAATAAAAGTAAATAAAGTAAAATAATAATAATAATAAAATAATAAAAGTCCTCTTTCAAAAACCACACGTGGTTCTTCTATAGCAGAGGAACTGAAGAACCTTTTGGCACATTTATCTGCATGAATGTAAATATAATTGACTATATAATGATCCATTAATATTCCCACTAACCTGCTTAGTCTTGGCAGGCTCCTCCATGTTTCTGCGCTGGCTGCCCATGTTTAATGTGATTTCCTGGGGAATAAATGGACCACATGATGATCTGTGATTAATGCAAACAGACATTACGTGTGAAGGGAAGACAAGCAAGGGGAAAAAAGAGGTGCTATTCACACGGAGAGTATGTGCTATCCACACATCATCTAGGGGGTCCGAATGTTGAAGCATTCACAACTTGCTCAAGGGCTCTGCATGTTCTGAACATAACAGCAAAAAAAAAGTCCATAACAGGTAAAATATGTAATAATACATAGTATATAAAAAGTCCCCAACAGGCTGTTAATTATAGGATGGCAGTGGAGAGGGTGGCACTGACATTTCCGAGAGAGCAGACCACTTTTGTCGATGATTAACATTTCCAGTGGATCAAAATGTTTCCAATAATGGGGAACAATTTTGTCCTTGACTGTATCAAATGCACATCAGGTGGGCTTTCAAGTGTCAGTCTTCCCATCCAGTCATGGGAAGACCACCCAGACTCTCTCTGCATGCAATCTGAAAGTTAAAAGAGAACACTCCACTGCAGAGTAACCATCTTTACACTCCTTTGATTTCAGGCACTTTTCGTGATGCATCCAGATATGTGTGCAGGCCGAGGGCTACTAGACTTGGGAGAAGAAAGAAGATAGCTCCTTGGCTGTAGGGGAAGTTAGAAAAGCTGGGGTGTACATCCAACATCGCAGCCACCCAGTCACACAGACGGATTGGATGGCAAGAACTCAAAGCTTTAAATCTGATTCCAGTCTTCCCTTGTCTTTAAGCATTCCTATATTATTCCAATGATTATTCAAATTTAATCATTTTATTATTAATAATCATGATAAATAGATAAAAGGATGGATGGATGGATGGATGGATGGATGGATGGATGGATGGCTTGGCAGGCTGGGCTGCAGCAGAGCTTTGAACACAGCATTACAAAACAACCTAACTTAACCCAACTTAAAATCTAATGTTAACTTGTAATCAATGTGATCATAAACATAAGCTTAGCTTAGACTGAACTAAACCAAACCCTGTCCTGATCTATAACCTAACCCTAACCCTAACCATAGTAGAAAGGTCTTTCTGTATCTGCATCCAGAAATGTTCTATATTTCATAGTAAATATGCCAACATAATCTTCACTATTTGAGCATAAAATACACAAGTTGTCAACAACAATACTTGCACAAGTAGTTGCACCCAGAAGGAAGTATGGGATTGCAGTGCTATTGAGAAGAAAGATGAAGGCTAGCAGGCAAACTTAATGATGAAATATTTAGACTGATATGGGCAACATTTTTTGAGCTACATGTGCAGATATTGTGTCTCTCCCCATTGAGTTTAATGCAAATCAGAATGGACGTAGAGGTTCCAAATGGTGTCCTGTGATAATCCGTCCCATGCAGTTCCCGCAGATTGTGTTCATGCGAATGTCATGTATATTTTAATTGGCCTATGATGGTTTCAAATAAACGATCTGTTGTTTTCAGTGCTGTATATTTATATTCTCCACTGCATTAATATTTCCTCCATGGACACTGTTTACTTACTGTTTCACATTCTGCAAACCTTTCTTGTGATGTTTGTGTGACGATATGTGTACTATTCCACACCCTAACACCTAGTACTACATATTTTCTACAGTAAATGTCAGAGAAGGAAAATTTTCATGCTCTTATTATTCTGTGGGTGTTCGAACTATAGTCTGTCAAGGTCTGGCACGAAAGGCCTTGAAAGCTTAGGAAAAGTCTGGCAATGACTCCATCACCTTGGCTGTGCATGGAAGCAGAGAGAGACAGAAGTGAGGGGGAAAACACACTGGCGGTGTGAGTTAGCGGCCCTGGACTCTAACCTGACACAGCCGAGTATCATCTTCCATGCAGTGAATAACACCAGTCTCTTTGACTCCGGCTTTAATCTCGGCATTATCCCCAAAGGAAAAGCAATCCGGAGTCGGCGAAATGCGAATTCCGCACACCCCCAACTCCCCCTCCCTCCTCTGCACTGTACTGACAAGGTTCAGAGAGTGGAAGAGTGAGAGAGAGATAGAGTCTGAGAGATGCAGACAGGCTGCAACATGAGCATCTGTTAAAATGGCTGGCTCCGTGCCCTCCTGCTTAATGATGGAGAAGCATGGAGCTGTTTATGGAGACCGTGGACAGTGTGGACAGTAAGGATGCTGCTACTGCCATGCAGAGTCTGGACCCTGTACTCTGTACTCTGTACTCTGCAATGGACTGATGCCCTTTCATTTGGGGGCATTCCTGCCTTGTGGAAGGATGGATGGATGGATGGATGGATGGATGGATGGATGGATGGATGGATGGATGGATGGATGGATGGATGGATGGATGGACCGTGGACAGTGCGGACAGTAAGGATGCTGCTACTGCCATGCAGAGACCAAGAACATGATCACATAACGTAGGGCTGTTTTATGTTAGCTGAAATTAAATAGCTATGCCAGATACTTGGCCTACGGTAGACCCTTTTAAACCTGAAGATCCACAGGGCAGTTAAATGTTGTTTGAAGCCTGCCCACTAAATATTAGACATCTTATGGACATGCATATCGTGTCCATA